>OU898276.1:82738584-83200816 GCA_918026665.1 Diabrotica balteata
ACACAGCAAAAGGCAATAATGAAATTGTAATCAGTGCAAATATTCGCTTGTGCAAAATGCGATCCTATTCCACTACAGCCTTAGAGTTAACGCTAGACTTTCTACCTCTGTATATACATAAAATAAGGGTCGCTCTGGCGAGTGCCTTTATACAAACACGGGCTCAGGATCTAAAGCACGGTGATCTAACGGGCATCTAATGATTGTAGGGATTGGAACAACGCAATTTATGAAAATGCACACATACATTAAGTCTCAAAAACAAGATTATGTATAACTCCTTTAAATGACACCTTTATTAATTGGGTAAGATACGTTCTTCTTCTTCTTACGGTGCCTATCCGCTTCGGATGTTGGAGATCAACATAGCTATCCTAACTGATTGTAGACGTATTGAACCACTTCCTCAGGTTTTAAAGCTAAGATATTCTTCTTCTCTCTGGACCTCTCTTTACAAATATCTTGCCCTGAAGAATGAGTTGCAATAAGCCATATTCCTTCATTTTTCATATCATGGCCAAGATATTCTAATTTCTGCTCTTTGATTGTGTTAGTAATCTGGAATTCCTTGCCCATTCTACGTAGGATCTCAATATTAGTCACACGATCCTTCCTTGAATTTCGTAAGATGCGCCTGTAACACAACATCTCGAAGGCCTTGAGCTTTCCTAAAGAAGCTTCCGAGAGCATTCATGCCTATACTCCGTATAATAATTAAGAAAGTACATAGCATCTGATGATAAAGATTTTGGTACTAAGTGGTAAATCGTGATTTCTGAAAAGAGACTTCATCTTTACGAACACTGATATAATCTTACTAACTATCATGTACTTTGTTTTGTTCATATTTAGATCCAGCCCATATTCTCGACTTATATCTAATATGCGCGACATTATTGTTTGTAAACCACCTAGGCTATATACAAAAATTACTGTGTGGTCAGCATATCTTATGTTGTTTAGACGCATTCCGTTAACTAAGACGCCTTCCCCTAGTTCTCGCAGTGCTTGCTCAAAGATACGCTCCGAGTACATGTTAAATAGTACTGGAGACAGAATGCATCCTTGTCTCACTCCTCTATCTATAGAGATTGTCTCTGGTCATCCACTTTAATTTTCAAAGTTGGATTTTAATATAAATTATATATTATTTACAAGTCTCTATCATCCAAACCCGCTTCTTTCAAGATTGATATGAGCCTGTCATGTTTTACTCTATCAAATGACTTTTTGTAATCAATAAAACAAATATATACATCAAAGTTGACACTCCTGCAACTCTGGATAAGCACTTGTATAGCAAATAGAGCTTCTCGGGTGCCGAAGGTATCGTGGAATCCAACTTGTGTCCATTTGTTCTTCACATTTTTTATTTATTTTGTTATGTATCATTTTTTAAAAACGTTTTAAGTAAGTTAATTATTCTGTAGTTTTTGCATGTTTTTGCAATTAATTTTTTTGGTATTGTTACGAAGTTCGACTTTAATCAGCTTTGGGGAATATTTCCAGTTATACATTTTTTGTTAAATATAGTCGTTATCCATTGTATTCCTTGTTCGTTTATAAGTTTCCGAAATTCTGTATAAAATTTGTCAAGCCCTACAGCCTTACCATCTTTAGTTTTTCTAATCGCTGCGGTGACTTCTTTAATGGTAATCGGGGTCCCGTTTGGCATTCTATGTCTTCAATGGCAATCTGCCCTTCATCTGCAAATGTTACTTCCTCATATTTCTTCCAAGTTTCTTGTCTTTTTTACACACTTATTAGTGGATTACCCAGGTTGTCTGTCAAATATCCAACTCTTCTAGGCTTTTATAAGCCTGCAGCTTTTTTAAGTTTTTTGTGCATTAAATGAATTATATTTCTCATCTAATAGCTGCATTTCCGCACAATGTACTCTCAGCTGTGTGTCCTTAGCGATTCTGATTGCTTTTTTGATCTCTTTATTTAAGATATGTTAATTATGTTAATTATGTTAATTATTCCTTTTTTTTTCTTCGCCTGTTAGGTATCTTATTGTTCTCACTAAAACAGTCTTAATTACGACTAGAATTTTGCAAATCTTGGTTACCAACAATATAACTTCAATCTCTAGTTAGTAGGATTCTACAATGTCAGTCCCTAGTTAACCCTAATCCAATTAACAGTGATAAAAAAGGTGGACTTCTCTCAATTTGAGACCGAGTAGTATTTATCCTCTAAACAGATACTTTACACATTTTAGAAAATCTAATGTTCGACCACGAATCTGGACTCGTAGTACTTATCGTAGATAATATTTAATACATGCAAACAAGTTTAACACTTCTACTCCCTGGCTCATTCCTAAAATTTCTCCTCATAGGGAGGTAAAAACCGAAAAAATCGATTTCCAAGAATCTTTACGCAAAAGAAAAAATGTTTTAAATAAAAAACGTAGCTAAGCTAATTTTAAATAAAAATGTTTATCAGCACTTTTTGTGTAGAATAATACGTTCTCACAGAAACATTGCTTGGAGCGAATGCTTTTTAAAAGTAAAGAGTGCAGCTTTTGTATGCAATGGACATTTGCAGTGAACATTTATTACCTTTAATACCCAGTTACTATGTAATTTTCATTTTTAGAGACTAATCTTTAAAACCTGTAGTATTAATTTCGTTGTTGTAGGTTTAAAATCTGCGTTTTAGGCACATTCCAAATGCCACTATAATAGGCTAATGAAAGTGATACATTTTACTAATCTTATGAAAATCGTAAAATATGGTGAAAATCGCGCAACGTTCACTTTTAAAACGCATTTTGATTTTTGTCGATAGGATACTGTGATCAGCAGGTATCAGAGAAATATATACGCTGGTGTAATACCAACAGACTAATATTAAACATTGACAAGACGCAAATTATTTATTTTCATTCATACAACTCATCTAAATATGACTATATCTTAACCATCCATGATAGAAACAGTATATTATTTTCCACTCAGTCTACAAAGTTTTTGGGTGTATTCATTGATTGTAATCTCAAATGGTCAGAGCAACTGAATTCAGTAAACATGAAATTGAATAAAGCTTTTTATGCTATATTTAGAATTAACAACACACTACCCATCTCAGCAATAATGAACGATTATTGTAGCCTTGCTTACAGCCACATGTGCTATAATGTAATTTTGTGGGGGAACTCAGTAGATAGTAACAAAGTGTTCATTCTTCTTCAAGTGCCGTCTTCGTTCCGAAGTTTGGCTATCATCAAAGCTATGCGTATTTTTGATGCTGCAGATCTAAACAGTTGGTAATTGTTGCAATTGTACCATTCTCTCAAGTTTTTCAACCATGAATGCCTTCTTCTTCCTATAGATCTCTTTCCCATTATCTTTCCCTGTATAATCAATTGCAGCAACTGGTATTTATCTCCCCTCATAACATGTCCCAAATATTGTAGTTTGCGCTTTTTAACAGTAAGTATCAGCTCTTTTTCTTTCCGCACTCTTCGCAAAACCTCCACATTTGTTACTTTCTCTGTCCAGGGTATTCTTAATATTCTACGATACATCCACAACTCAAATGCTTCTATCTTCTTGGTATCGATCTTTTTCAATGTCCATGTTTCCATCCCGCAGAGGAGAACTGACATAACGTAACATCTCAAAAGGCGAATTTTAAGTTTAAGACTTAGATCTCTTCTGCAGAACACCTTTTTCAATTTAGTAAATGTGGCTCTCAGGTAATTATATCTTCTTACACGTTCGATTCTTTGATCATGCACGGTTATGCCAGGGAAGTTTTGTGGTGATTTAGATATTAGCATTATTTTTGTTTTGCTTATGTTAAGTGATAATCCGTGTTCTTCACTGCATTCTACTATTTTGTTAATTAGTATTTGAAGATCTTCCCAAGTTTCTGCGATTAGTACCGTGTCATCGGCATATCTCAAGTTGTTTATTCGGATGCCATTTATCTTAATACCTATATTTTGATCCGAAAGTGCTGTGTTTATAATGTCTTCGGAGTATAGATTGAATAAGGTCGGTGAGAGTATACAACCCTGTCTTACGCCTTTCTTGATCTCGATTTCCTCCGTTGTCTCTTGCTCTATTCGGATATTTGCTTTCTGGTTATAGTAAATCTTAGAGATAATTCTAATGTCCCTTTTATCCAAGTTTTTTTCTACTAGCAGTTTCATTAAGTGATCGTGACGAACTTTATCGAACGCTTTGTTGTAATCAATGAAGCACATATATATATATATATATATATATATATATATATATATATATATATATATTGTCATGATTTTGTATTTTTGATTTTAATTTATTTACTTGAAACAATCACAAAAATATACTTTCTCGTTATCAATGTCCTAAAAAATAAACTTCTGATATTTCTTATGTTCAGTGAGTTCAAAGTTTTCTAGTTGTATTTATCGGGATAGGAAAAACAAAGGATAATAATAAAAAGTATAATACATAAAATACAGATATTTTTTATTTTATAAAAAAAAAACAATTATTAAATTTGCCGTTATCTTTTCAATCAGCGAATATGCATGTAATGAAATTAATACAAAAAGAAAATTTTAATTCTTATTTTCTTCTTGAGACAAAACAATTTGAAACTAATTTAAATTTGGATACCTTTATAAACTTTTATCTTCCTTATATTTAAAAAATCTATTTTATTATGGAAACAAAACTTTAAAACATTTGATAAACGTAAAAAGGTCTAATCATGCTTTAAACTGGTAACAACAATGAGGTAAACAAATCGCATTTAAGATTTACACACCTTTCAACTTGAAAAAGGAAAATATCTGACCTTTCTTCCCTGGATTGTTTTAGGACCACACAAAGAATTGTCCACCTTCCACAGCAATGTGTTCTTCCACCTTGCGCCTCGGCTTCTTGTTTCAGTATCTGCTCCTTCAGCCAATTTAACTGACTTAATTTAACCTCCTGACTCAATTCTCCAACACTTAACACACGAAAATCA
Organism: Diabrotica balteata; assembly: GCA_918026665.1. Classification (NCBI taxonomy): domain Eukaryota; kingdom Metazoa; phylum Arthropoda; class Insecta; order Coleoptera; family Chrysomelidae; genus Diabrotica; species Diabrotica balteata. The sequence goes on from OU898276.1 coordinate 82,743,559, forward strand.
CTTCTTCAAACATTCATATAACTTCTTCGTGACCCAAGGATCTCTTTTCTCACCTGGTGCCACAACTATTTAACACGTATTCCAGAAACTGCACACTTTAGATTCAAGGATTTCTTTACATCGACTTGCAATCTACTTCTTCCACAATTCTGCTAACAAGACTGGTAACTTTATCCACTTAACAATGCCGGCCTCCAACTCACGAACACACCGCCTGTCGAGACGCAACCTTTCTTTTCGATCACTCAAACATCACTGTCTTCTCGAACCCACAAAAACTCTATCAACCCTCGGTCTGTCGATTTCCCCTTCCAAAAAGATCGTCTCATCACAAAATCCAAATTTGTTTACCACACTTGTTGGAATGCTAATTACCGTTTTCAAGCAAGGAACTTTAATCTTTTAACAATGGTCATTTCCTTGTAAACAAATAATTTTTATACATTTCAAAGATTTTTGCCTTAGTCATAATAGAAGATTTATACAACACAATACCGGACTAATCCTTCAGGTAACAGCTTATTTTCTATAATGTACAAATGGTTTGTCAATAACTCGTTTAGAATGGCTTAGTTCTTTATAAGTCATAAAATTTCGGTACTAATCTATCTATTTACAAATATACAAACTTTCTATCTTAAAATTAATACATATTTTGTCTTCAGATTTCTTAAAAACTTACTTCCGATGGATTCCTTAATTATTTTTGTTCCTTCCGCGTTTGTGGAAGAAGAAGTATAATAAATCCCCGCCTTTGCATATGATAAAAATTACTGAATTATGTAGGGATTTTTCTTTTATGCAAACATTCTTTGTCTCTTATTCATAATATTTATAAACATCGTTGATATTATATATTCCCCTAATCTTGTCTGAATCCAAATGCTTCAAAACATAACTATTTATACCATTATCATTGTTTATTACGTAAGGACCCTCAAAAACAGGCATTAACTTTGCGCATACATTGCCAGGGATGTTGGACACTCGCAATGCTCTCACCATAACCTTCTCACCTTTTTGGAAAGTAACTGGTCTTCTTTTCCTATTTTGATCTTGTCTCTGGATATATTTTTCGTTTGCTCTCCGCAATCTCCTTTGCACATCTTCCATTATCTGTGTGTATTCCTTTTGTTTTATATCTTCCCATGGCCTTATCGGCATTATCCCTTTCATTATATATTCTGGGGTTTCTTTCGTTACGGTGCTTGGGATGGTATTTAAATACATTTCTACTTCGGACACTTTCCGATCCCATCGTCGATGTTGACCATCTGTTGTAATTCGAAGAAATTTCGTCACTTCCTGTATACATCGTTCCGAAGGATTACTCTGAGGATGTCTGATGCTAACAAAATTTGTCTCTATTCCCCGTTCTCGAAGTTGTCCCTTGAAACGATCATTCCTGAAGTATGTTGCATTGTCTAGAAGAATCCTTCTTGGTGTTCCTACGGTGGCTATAAAATTGTCGATGTTTCTCATTATTTCTTCGCCTTTCGTGGTCCGGCAACTGTATAATTTTACATATTTTGAAAATACATCTATCATGACTAAAACATGTTTATTCCTCTTCGTTGTCATAATTAGATCGCTTAATATATCTATTGCTACAATATCTAATTTGTTCCGGGATATAATATTTTTCGTAACGTTTTCATTCTTGAAATTCCTAATTTTATACTTTTGACAGATCGGGCACTTTTGTGTAATCTCCTTTGTAATGCGGTAATCCTGTCGGCAAATATAATTTTCTCGAAACACCAGCCAAACTTTTCTGCTGCCGATATGTCCATTGTCTTCATGCAATTTCTTTATAATCTTCTCTGCCAATGTTTGTGTCACCAAATATAGTTCCCTTCCGTCTATTCTCTTGAAATATATGTCGTTTTCCATCTCCGCTCTTCTTTTTTCTTTTTCCTCTAATTCTCCTTGATCTCTTCTTATTTCATTTAATGAGAATACACCTTCTTCTTCTGTCAAGATATTTAGTCCCACATGTAACGTAATTGCTTCCTTTTTTCCCGTGTCTTCATCCCGTGTTAGTGCGTCGGCTATGATATTGTCTTTTCCCTTGATATACCGGAATTCAAAATCGTACTCCTGTAATAATAGAATGCCTCTATGTATCCGATTATTCACCAATCGGTTCTTCATGATGTGAATCAACGCGGCATGATCCGTCTCGATTGTGAATTTGGCTCCCAATAAGTAATATCTTAATTTGTTTACACAAAATAGTACACTGGCAAATTCCAATTCTGTCACGCTATATTTTCTTTCGTGAGTCTTTGTCACTCGAGATATAAAACATATTGGCACTTCTTGATCGTTTTGTATCTGTGACAAAACTCCTGCAAATTTTTGTATTGACGCATCAGTTCGGAGTATAAATGGTAGATTATAATTGGGGTGGTATATTTTCGTTCCTTTCGCAAATTCTTGTTTTAATATTTGAAAAGCCTTCTCCTGTTCTTCTTTCCAATTCCATTTTATCCCTTTTTTTAGTAATTTTATTAGAGGAATTTCCTTCTGGCTTAAATCGGGAATTAGTTTTTTAAAATAATTGATCGTGCCAAGAAAACCTCTCAATGTTTTCAAATTGGTTGGTCTTGGATATTCATCAATGAGCTTGACTCGATCTTCGGCTAGGCTGACTGTTTTAGTGTCCAATTGAAACCCTAGATAAATTACTTCCTTTTGGAAAAATTGACATTTTTCGATGTTTAATTTTAATCCCGCTCTATCCAATTCTTCCAGAATTATTTTTATATGTTTCATATGGCTCTGTACATCTCGTGAAAAAATCAACAAATCGTCGATGTAATGGACTATGAAATCTTCGTATCGATTTAAAATCGAATGTAAAGCCCGTACCAGTGCTGCACAAGCGCTTTGTAAACCAAAAGGCACTACCTTGAATCTGTAGACAATACCATCAATTGAGAAAGCGGTGTAGTTTCTACATTTTTCAGCTAAAGGTATCAACCAAAAACTATGCTTTAAATCAATTTTAGAAAATATGTGTGACCCTGTAATTCTTCCAAATATGGCCTCGATGTTTAGAGGTGATTCATATTGTGATACCGTGTGCTGGTTGATATTTCTGGCATCTAAACATAGTCTCAATTCTCCACTGCTTTTCTTTACTATTACAATTGGATTAATATACGGTGAATCACATCGTTCAATTATTTGATCTTCCAACATTTTATTAATTTCTTCTTTCACCTGTTGTCGATACTTATATGGAATCGGGTACGTTTTCGATCGAAAATTTCCCAAGTTTTTTACCTCAAATGAATGTTCGTACTTTCTGGCCACTCTGTTTTCCTCATTTATCAACGTTTCGTATTTTTTTAATATCAAACGCAACTCATTTTCTCTTTCTTCTCCACACATCAATTTAATTTCTCTTTCCTCAGATTCTTGACACATATTTATCGTCCATTCTTCATCCTCTTTTTCATTAATCTCTTCCCTAAAAACCACTGTTTCAATTATGTCGTTTTCATCTTCCTTTGTTGATATTCTTTCTTCTTCTTCTTCTTCGGGGCTCATCTCTTCTTTTGAGGAATCCCCGGTATTGACTTCCTTTATCCTTTTCTTAAGTCTTTTCCTTTTTCTTCTTTGTCCTTGCTTCGTTGCCAGATTCATTTCCACTGTTTGTTCTTTCTCCGAAATATCAATTTTCTGTTTCCCATGTTCGTTTTCCTGTTCTCCTTCCTTTTCTTCAGTCAGTTTCATCGTGTTATTTTTGAAATCTATTACTACATGTTTTTCTGCCAGTTCGTCCACTCCTACAATCATGTCATGCGACATGTTTGGCATTATTACACATTGTAATGCATACATTTTTTTATCCAGTCGTACCATCACTCGTATGCCTTCATTTATCGTTGCCAAAATCCGTTTATTCGCACCCACCAAATTTACCCTTGGTATTTTGTATATTAAATTTGTCAACTGTACTTCTTCTATTAATTTTCTGTTTATTAAGGTTATTTCTGACCCGGTGTCTATCAAAATCTTTATTGGTCTATTGTTAATGAAACCATCTACAAATTTTAAATTAACTCCTCTTCTTTCCTCATTATTTCCTGCCAATTTAATGAATTCCTTCGGGTGACAAAAAATTCCTGCCTGGTTTTTTGTTTTTAGTGGGTGCTTTCGTGAAAAACCGACTGTTGTTCTTCCGTATTTCTTCTCTCATCTCTATTTCTTTCATCCTCATTTTCTTCTATTTGTGTATGATTTACCTCTCTTCTATTTTCTTTTGGTCTGTCATATCCGTTTCGGTTTCCACGATATTCCTGTTCATTTCGTCTATTGTAATTTCTGTTTTCTGGATATGTGCGGGTGTTATTTCTGTTTTGATTTTCTCGATATCTGTCTTCATTCCATGGCCGATTTCTGAAATCATCATTTCCTCTTCTATTTTCCCGATTCTCGTTTTCCCTCCTGGGAATAAATTCTCGTCTAGTGTAATCCCTCCTAAAATTTTGTCCTCTCTCTCTGTATTCCTGAGTTTCTCGATGTCTATAATTCTCTTGTGACCTTCTTGCTCTTCTTTCCTGTATCCGTGATGCCCTTATTTGTAGGAATTGGCATAAACTATCGATATCTTTGTAGTTTTGTAAATTTATGTGGTCTTCCATTGTGTCTTCAAAGTGTCTTGCAATCAACTCGACTAATTGCTCAGATGAATAATTGTATTGCAGATGTTTTGCGTTATTGTACATTTGCAATGCGTATGTTTTTTCTGATATACCCATCTTCTCATGGTATTTCCCATTTTGCAATTCCTTATTTATCTGTAATTGCTCTGTCTTTCCCCAGAAAAAACTCAGAAATTTGTTTTCAAATTCTTGCCAATTTTCAAATTCCTCCACTTTGCTGTCAAACCATAGACTTGCCTCATCTTTGAGATGATTTCTGATAACTTCCTTAGCTGTCTCAAAATTTCCCATGTATTGTATCTTCTTCTTTAGATTATTCATGAACGGTACGGGGTGTAGTTTTCTTACATCCCCGCCAAACTGTATTTTTATTTCGCCGGAATTCTGGATAACTATTTCTCTTGTTTCTCCGACTCTATTTTGGTGTCTTATTTCCTTAATTAAATTTTCATTCCGTTTCACTCTTATTTCTATTTCTTCCTTATCTTCTTGCAGAGCGTTTTCAAACTTTGTTTCTAACTCTTCTAATTCCTTTTCCATTTTGTTTTTCATTTTTTTAATTTCCACCTCTTGTTCTGCCATTTCTTTTTTAACATTCTCTAAGCAACTTTTAACTTCTTTTATCACTTGTTGTGTTTCCTGTCAGTTTTTTTCTATTGCTTGTTTCGTTTCACGTTGATTTTCTTCCATTCTCTTGTGAGTTTCTCTTTGATTCTGTTCCATTGTTTTATCCACTTTATCCATTTTTTGCATCATTATTTGTAACATTTTCTCTATTCCTGACAATTCCTGTTGTTCTGATGCCATGATTGTTGTTTCAAAAATGTCTTCTTGTTCTATATGTTCTTCTTGTTTTTTGTTTTCTTTGCTTTTGCTTCTCGTGATCGACATGTAGTTCAAATTTATCCCCGCCTGATATGAAACTCTTAAATTTGTGCAATAATATCCCCGCCAAATATGAAATTCGAGTAATGTTGCAAAGACGAAAAAATTTTTCTCTTATCCCAAATGCAATAAATTTAAATAAATGCAATAAAATTTAAAACTTTTGTCAATTGTAAAAATCAATCAAATATAATAAAATATATCATGCAAAACTTGTACCTAGAGAAATTTGAAATGTTATGTCATAAAATGCAGTTATTATAAACTTTGACCATCGGAAATAAATTCTCAATCAACCTGCTTTCTTTCCCTATCCTTTTAAATTCCAACTAGAAATACTTTCTAAGCTTCACACGTTTGGGCGACAGTTGTCATGATTTTGTATTTTTGATTTTAATTTATTTACTTGAAACAATCACAAAAATATACTTTCTCGTTATCAATGTCCTAAAAAATAAACTTCTGATATTTCTTATGTTCAGTGAGTTCAAAGTTTTCTAGTTGTATTTATCGGGATAGGAAAAACAAAGGATAATAATAAAAAGTATAATACATAAAATACAGATATTTTTTTACATAAAATACAAAATTTTAATTCTTATTTTCTTCTTGAGACAAAACAATTTGAAACTAATTTAAATTTGGATACCTTTATAAACTTTTATCTTCCTTATATTTAAAAAATCTATTTTATTATGGAAACAAAACTTTAAAACATTTGATAAACGTAAAAAGGTCTAATCATGCTTTAAACTGGTAACAACAATGAGGTAAACAAATCGCATTTAAGATTTACACACCTTTCAACTTGAAAAAGGAAAATATCTGACCTTTCTTCCCTGGATTGTTTTAGGACCACACAAAGAATTGTCCACCTTCCACAGCAATGTGTTCTTCCACCTTGCGCCTCGGCTTCTTGTTTCAGTATCTGCTCCTTCAGCCAATTTAACTGACTTAATTTAACCTCCTGACTCAATTCTCCAACACTTAACACACGAAAATCACTTCTTCAAACATTCATATAACTTCTTCGTGACCCAAGGATCTCTTTTCTCACCTGGTGCCACAACTATTTAACACGTATTCCAGAAACTGCACACTTTAGATTCAAGGATTTCTTTACATCGACTTGCAATCTACTTCTTCCACAATTCTGCTAACAAGACTGGTAACTTTATCCACTTAACAATGCCGGCCTCCAAATCACGAACACACCGCCTGTCGAGACGCAACCTTTCTTTTCGATCACTCAAACATCACTGTCTTCTCGAACCCACAAAAACTCTATCAACCCTCGGTCTGTCGATTTCCCCTTCCAAAAAGATCGTCTCATCACAAAATCCAAATTTGTTTACCACACTTGTTGGAATGCTAATTACCGTTTTCAAGCAAGGAACTTTAATCTTTTAACAATGGTCATTTCCTTGTAAACAAATAATTTTTATACATTTCAAAGATTTTTGCCTTAGTCATAATAGAAGATTTATACAACACAATACCGGACTAATCCTTCAGGTAACAGCTTATTTTCTATAATGTACAAATGGTTTGTCAATAACTCGTTTAGAATGGCTTAGTTCTTTATAAGTCATAAAATTTCGGTACTAATCTATCTATTTACAAATATACAAACTTTCTATCTTAAAATTAATACATATTTTGTCTTCAGATTTCTTAAAAACTTACTTCCGATGGATTCCTTAATTATTTTTGTTCCTTCCGCGTTTGTGGAAGAAGAAGTATAATAATATATATATATATCTTGGTTTATATCTAGACATCTTTGGCATATGACGTTAAGTGCAAATAGTGCTTCTCTTGTTCCAAGCCCGTTCCGAAATCCGAATTGAGTATTACTAATATCTGCATCTAGTTTTCTGTTAATTCTTGAGTGGATTACTTTGATGGATACTTTTAACGTATGCCCCATTAAGCTTATAGTGCGGTAGTCCGTGCACTGTTTTGCATTTGCCTTTTTTGGTAAGGTTACAAAAGTTGAAAGTAGCCATTCCTTTGGTATTTCTCCTCTTTTGTAGATGCAGTTAAAAAGGTCGAGTAGAATATTCACTGATTCGTCTTTCACAAGCTTAAGAAGTTCTGATGTGAGCCCGTCTGGACCCGGTGATTTACCATTTTTCATTATTTTTATAGCGTATAATAGTTCTTCTTTAGTTATTTCTGGTCCTTCGTCGCCTTGCAAGTTATCTATATTAGGTTCTTGTCTTTCATCGTCGAACAATTCTTCTACATAGTTCTTCCAGGTCCTAAGCTTTTCTTGTAGATCGGCTATTATTTCACCATTTGCGTTGCATAGGAGATTGGGATGTTTTCGTTTTTGTATACCTGTCAGTTCCTTTATCTTTTTATGTAAGTTAAAAGTGTCATGTTTGAGATGTAGTTCTTCGATTTCCTCGCATTTTCTTGTATAAAAATTTTCCTTTGCAGTTCTTATTTCTTTTCTGATTTGTTTGTTTACTTCATTATATTTTTGGCTGCATTTTCCCTTGAACTGTCTACACTCTTCCATGAGACCTAAAATTTTTTGTGTTATCCATTCTCGTCCTTTTTTCTGTTTCTCTTTGGTAAGCATTTTCTGCGGAGGTTTTATTATGGCGTCTTTTAAATCTTGCCACTTGTCTTCTACATGCGTGTTCTCTGTCTTTGTAGAAAGCATTCGTAAGTTATCATTGATATGTTGTTTTAAATCTTCTTTAATTGTTGGATCTTGTAAGCGGCTGGTATCTATGTGATCTATTTTTGTTTTATTTGAAGGTCTTTTGAGTCTAATGTGTACCCGCGCTATCAGGGGGTTATGATCTGAAGAAACATCTGCGCCTGGATAAGCCTTAACTGATCTTATACAGTTTCTGTATCGCTCATTTATTAAAATATAATCTATCTGATTCCTAATTGTTTTTTCCCTAGTGTGTTGAGGGGACGTCCATGTGTACAGTCTTCGTTTGGGTAGCTTAAAGAATGAATTTGAAATTATCATATCATTCTCTTGACAGAACTCTAAAAGTTTGTCTCCTCTGTCGTTTCTTGCCCCTAAACCATATTCTCCCACATTTTGCCGCTTTTTCCTTTGCCAATTTTGGAGTTGAAGTCTCCAAGGATATGTGTAACATCTTTTGGCTTTGTAAACTTTAGAACTTGATTTATTTGTTCATAAAACTGCTCAATCTCTTCATCTGACTTATCTGCAGTAGGGGCATATACCTGTATAATATTAAGTTTTGCAGTTTTTGTATGCAGTTGTAGGAGCAGGATCCTGTCTGACACTGGCGAAAAATTAGTGACAGACTGTGTCATTCTTCTTGAAACGACAATTGCTACACCATATCTGTGATGTGGGTATTCATTTCCTGAGAAATAGATCATACCGTTGCTTGTCGAGACTTTGCCTGCACCCGACCATCTTGTATCGCTGATGCCTAGGATATCGATGTTTAATCTCTGCATCTCTTGTATAACGTTGTGAATTTTCCCAGGCTCGTACATGCTTCTGATGTTCCATGTACCAATATTTATTGTATTTTTAACACATGGATTTCGCAGAATTACGACCTGAGAGGCCCTGTTGTCATGAAGTATACCTCTCCAGCCGGATCTTGGTATCCGGTATCCATGATCAGTACTAGAAATCATTTCGCTTCGCACAGCCATGATAATTTTACTAGAGATATCCCTTAGGATCTTTAATGCAGTGGTTTCTCCTTGCCTTCTGCATCCTTATGCCGTTGTAAAGTGTAATGCCGTTGTAATGTGAGTAAAGTGTTCATTAACCACACAAAATTATCCGTAAAATTTTTAATTTGGATTATCAATAGTCTTGTGATCCAGTTTTTATTAAACATCAAATTTTAACTTTCTACTGCCTATATATCTATAAATGTTTACTTTATGTCAAAGAGGAAATCAATACATTTCCAGTAAATTCAGACAATCACTATTACAATACAAGAAGTGCTAAATCTTTATGAGTTCCTAAACACAGAACATCCAAATTTCAAAATTGCTTCAGATATATGGGACTGACCTTATACAATCATTTGACAAAAACTGTAAAAGAAATACCACTTATCTCTAAATTTAAAAAAAATGTTAAAGATTTACGCTTAAGAAAAGCATATTATTCTATAAATGAATATCTTGAGGACAAACATTTACTTGTATAAATGTTATTTTATATATTTTATGTTTTGTCAATTTTTTTTACACTGTGAATATTGTTTTATACATATTAATGTGTTTACACTAAATTCTGTAGTGACGTATCCTATACATTTATTTTGAATGTCTTAAAGGATCAATAAAGATGACTATGACTATGACTATGACTATCGAATTTTTACCGTAGAGTTGATAAATTTTTTTATTTAAAGTTGATATCACGCGCGTAAATGTCACATTCAATATCGCTGAGCGCTTTATTTGTGTTCAAGATTATCTCAGCTATTATCTTTTATTTGGAACATTTTTTTTCTTTGGCGGAAAAATAAATCATTTTTTTTGTTTTTACCCCTCTCTCAACCCGCGAATTGTTTGCATATCGTTTGAGGTTCTAAAGGTTTGATTTACATTTTCAACAAAATTCATATGATTTTTGGAAGTCACATCTCTGACAAGTGGGCTAATGTAGTACTTTTTAATACTTAATTAATTGAAATAAAGTTAATCCTATCAAAAAATGACTTTATTAAAAAAGAGAGTGAGGTCAGATTTCCTTTATTATTGCCAATATACATATACACATATGTCCAAAAGTTTGGAATATGTACAAATAATATATCTACGCCTATGGTGGTTCTAAAATTGTTATTGATATTCATTCTAGAGCGTTTTTAAATAGAGATAAAAAATTTGAATCGTTTTTGTATGATTTTGGTTATATTCAACTAATTACCGAATTTACACATTATTTCAGTCTTTGTTTAAATTTAAATTGAGCCGTTTAAAAATGCCTAGAAACGTGATATCTTATTTTGACAGATCTATAGTAATTGCTTTGTTACAAAAGAGCTTTATACAAAGTTATATCGCGAATATTGTTGATGTTACTCAGAGTACTGTTACTCAGAGTACAAAATTTAAAAAAAATCCAAGATACAAATGACGTCAAGCATCTTCCCAAAAGTGGTAGAAGTCGATGTACAACAACAGCACAAGACCGGCAAATAACATTGATAGCTCGTAGAAATAGTTTGGAATTTACAAGTGGTATATCTAAGAAATTTCCAGGCTTCAAGGACTAAATATTTCACGGCAAACAATAACACGCAGACTAAATGCGGTAAATTTGAATCGAAGGAAAACCGCTACATGTTCCTAAACTAACCTACAAACACAAAATAGTAAGGTTGCAATAGGCTAAAGAAATGGTGCATCATGATCCTATCTTGAATAACGTGATGTTCTCTGATAAGTCAAAAATTGGCTTGATATCTGATTTGCGAAGAACATTGATTTGGAGGGCCTCAGGACGACAAGCGCGACTAGAAACAGCCCAACCGCGTGTCCCATTTGAAGGTGGCAGTATTAGGGTTTGGGGTGGTATTATGAATGGTACACGGACGCCACTGCTGGTTCTGGAGAGAAGAGTCACTGCGTATACATCAAGGAAGTTTTAAATCCTGTCGTACATCTATTCCAAAGGGCCGTAAGTGATGAATTTGTGTTTTTGCATGACAACGCACCTCCTCATCGAACAGCAGCAGTACAAAATTTTCTGGAAGAAGAAGGAATATCTACATTATAGGGGCCCTCGAATTCCCCCGACATGAACGTTATTGAACATGCTTGGGACGTTCTCAAAACACGCATCAAGAAGCGAAACAATCCTCCCTTACACTTCGAGAACTAAAAGATGCTGTTCGTGAAGAATGGGAGAGAATTCCGCAAGCCCAGCTCGACCAGTTAATCGGCAGTATGCCAAATCACCTACAGGCATGCATACGGGCCAATGGAGAAAATACTAATTATTAGTTTTATTAAAAATTCATTTTTTTCTATACTAATTTATTTTTAAATCTAAGTTGGACATTGTAAGTTTTTTACTTCAAGAGAATAAATTATTTTTTTGCATATCGTTTATCTGGTTTTGAGATTTATTTAGTATTGTTGAGAATTTAAACAAAATGATGTTTAACTATTCAGAAGAGTTTATATATAAAAATCAATAAAAAGATAAAATGTTCCAATATTCCAAACTTTTGGACATATGTGTATTTATATGAAGTATTTAACTATATTTAATATATTTTTTTACATAGTGAGTTATATGTAATATTTTATTTTATTATTTTTATGCCCTTTTTACACCTGTTACAGATTTATTTACATCTGTCTATACACTACATAATTTATTTTCATTTCTTTTTACATTTCCATTATGCCTTTCCATTTAGTCTTTCTTTTCGTACTATGAGTATCCTATTTCTATCTTATTTTTATTCAGAAATTAAAAAAAACAGTGGCGCCCGTTTTAATGCAAGCGATTAATCTCTTTCGTACCTTCTACTCTTCTGTTTTACATATTTGTCTTCCATATTTCTCCCCACATTCATGGAATTGCCTATTATCTCCAATGACTGAGCAACGGTTATTTGGAGACACAAATTGAATCAGTATTCTAAGCCTACTTCTAGTAATAAGATTTACTGTGTATTAATAGAAGTGATCTCACACTTCACAAAAACAAATGAATCAAAAACATAAAAGAGAATAGAAATCAGTGTTATTGATTTGAACACCAGACTTTTAGTAGCCGTCAAAGATACTTCTACAATATTTCAACCAGAAATGCTAGTCCGTTAAGATATTCGCAGGGCACAACAAGTAACTTTCATATGGCTGCCAAGACATTAAGAAGTTGTTAATAATTAGAATGCTGCTGGTCTTTTTGAAAGAGTAGTTTCCAAAAAACCCGTATAGTAAAGGATATCCAAAAATGGCAAAGGGAACTTGGTGTAGCCTTCCGTAAAAATATTTCAGGCCACAGGAAAGCAAAAGCGTCTACAACCTTCTACTGGCTACGCAAAAATACTATTAAAGCTTTGAAATATCGAACTCAGAGTATTCTCAGGTGTTTTTCCTTGAGGCTGCTCACTCAGATAGCATCTCTGTCAAATAAAAGAAGTAAATAGAAAACATGCAGATTCTGCGAAAATATACGACTAAACATATTGTCCAAAACTGCAGACAAGCATGACGAGTTAAAAAAAATTCTCACCAAACCGATAATAGGTTTTCTAAGATTCCTAGAGGTGTTACACTGTTTTTAGATAAATCTATACACACAAAATCTTATAAGTCGCAGTGTGGAATGCTCTAAGAGGCCAATCGACTCCTTTGAAATCTACAATTGGGAAACCGAAGCAAGGAAGATAGGAATAGTATAAAATAGAACAAAAATATATTCACAAACGGTTATAAAGCTAATGAAATAAAGATGATGAAACGCTAATCTTCATAAATGCAGAGAGTCTTCGAATAAAATAAAATTGCTTTTTGTTACTCGTTATATATTAATAATATACAAAACTAGTTAATATTCTGAATCATATCTGAATCAAATTTTTAGTCACTCTTTTTATGTCATCTGTCCATCTCGTTGGGGGTCGACCTCTATTTCTGTAAGCTTGTATTCGAGGTCTCCATTTCAAAATTCTTTTTGTACACCGGTCATCAACTGATCTTGCTACATGACCTGCCCAGTTCCACTTTAGTGTTGTTATCCTTTCAATAACGTCTGCTACTCCTGATCTTTTGCGTATAGTAGCATTGGGTATTCTATCACGTAGAGAAATCCCTAACATAATTCTCTCCATTACTCTTTCCGCAACTTGTAGTTTACTCACTGTTGTTCTTGTGAGCGTTAGGGTTTCTGCGCTGTAGGTCATCACTGGCAAAATACATTGATTAAATACTTTTCTTTTCAGACACAATGGAATCTTAGACCTAAAAATATCCTTCATCCTTCCAAATTCAGCCCAAGCGAGGTTTATTCTTCTTTTCAGCTCGATTGTTTGGTGGTCTCGACTTATCCTGATCTCACGGCCCAAGTATTTATAGGAGCCAATTGGCTCAATATCTTTGTCTTCTATTGAGATGTTTTTGTTGTGGACTAAATTTGTCATAAATTGTGTTTTTAAAAAATTTATTTTAAGACCAACTCTCTTTGTGGCAGTATGGAGTTCTTGGAGCATTATTTGTGCCTGATCAAAGCTGTCTGCAATAAGAACGATATCATCTGCAAATTTAAGGTTATTTAAAAATTTTCCATCTACATTGATGCCCTTTTCGTTCTAATCTATTGTTTTACAAGCGTATTCTAGCAAAGTTGTAAATAATTTAGGACACATGTTGTCTCCTTGCCGAACGCTTCTTTCAATACGAAAAGTCCCAGTATCTTCATTAAGTCCTACACAGGCTGTAGCATGTTGATAGATGTCTCTGATGAGAGAGATGTGTCGGTGATCTATTTTACATTGTGTTACAGCTTGGAGCATTTCACTTTGATTGACCGTATCAAATGCTTTTTCAAAGTCGACAAAGACAAGTATCAGGGGTCTATTATATTCAATGGTTTTTTTAATCAACGACTTGGTTGATGGTTTGTAAAGGATGATTTGTTCCGTATTCAGCTCTAAATCCTGCTTGCTCGCAAGGTTGATAGAAGTCTAGTTTTGATGTCAACCTATTAGTTATTATCTTCATAAATAACTTATAAACGTGAGATAACAAGCTAATAGGTCTATAGTTCTTTAGCTCTGTTATATCTCCCTTTTTGTGCATGACTACTATAACAGCTTTATTCCACTAAGATGGTGTAACCTCTTTTGAAAGGCATAAGTTATATAATTGTGTCAATTCTTTCAATACTGCCTTTCCTCCTGCTTTAACTGCCTCAATAACGATTTGGTCATCACCAGCTGCTTTACTGTTTTTCATTTGATTTAATGACTTTGAGACATCTTCGATTGTTATTTCTGGGATATCCTCTGAACCCAGATTCTGGACTTTTCTCAACTTGGTGCCGTCTTTGTTACCCCTTTCTCTATATAATTCTGTGTAAAATTCTTCAACTACCTTAATTATCCTATCTTTATCTGTTACCACTTTTCCATTTCGATCTGCGAGCTTAACAATATTCTTCTTACCTCTAGAGCTTGACCTCTCTTCAGCACCTTTAAACTTTTATTTTTCTCGACAACCGTTGTAATCTTTTTTGTGTTATATTGTCTAACTTCCTTTCTCATTGCTTTATTAATATCTTTATTAAGTTGTTGTAGTACGTTTGCATTCGTATCGTTTTTGTTCTTAGTTCTCTTCGTGCCTCCATAAGTCTTTTTGTTTCTTGACTGATTTTTTCCTCCTTATCTCTCCTAAAATTTGTATTGCACTTTTTCTCTGCGTTCTTAATAGCTTTTATTAAGTTATCATTTAAGGTTTCGACATCCATAACGTCTATATTTGTTGTCTCTAGACATCTCAGAATTTCCTCTTCGAAGGTCATGGTGTTTTCGATTGGATTCCATCCTATTGGGTATGTTTTTGTTATCATTTTGTATCTTTGTGTTTGGAGATTTAACACGATCTTCGCTCTTACCATTCTATGATCACTTTCCACTGTACAGCTATTATTAAGAACTGTTACATCATGGATCATGTCTTTGTTGTTGGTTAAGACAAAATCAATTTCATTTTTGGGGTTTTATTTGGTTCGATAAAATAAACTGTTGTACTGATTTTTAACCCCTCTTTGTGTATTTTATGAATAATAGATGAAAAAAATCGGTATCTTTAGAAATACTCTTATGTTCTCAAAAACACAAAACGATTCCTTTTTCTCTATAATTATTTTATTAGATTGCTAAAAAATTAAATATATATATATATATATATATATATATATATATATATATATATATATATATTTGCTTAATTCGTTTTCAGCCTTGTAGACCGTGACTCAAATTGAATAACACAGTGAAATAATTGGTTAAGATTATCCGGTTAACTCTAAAGCTCATGAAATGAAAGCACCTACTTTTAATACCTTTAGGAGGTTTCAAATCTCATTAGAAGTCCTATTTACTGTTTATTCAAATAGCAGCTTACAGAAAAAAATATATGGATAGTTCTTTCCAGAACATATTATCACATCCAATATTTTTCCGTTTCTTTAATATTATCGTTAATATTCCGATTTTAATATATTTTTTTAATTTATCGTAAACATAAGTATAATCTTTAAAAACGTAAGATTACAGAAATATTGTCAGTGAAACAAAATGAAAGCGATAACTAAGAATTTTTAAGTTTAATGACTTAATAAGAGGTAATTAATTAATATTTATTGTTCTTTGTACTTTTTTCCCTTATAATATATTTTATCAACGAAATATATAATGACATGGAGACTTATTTTCCGACGTAGCATAAAAAAATATATTAGTTGAACTAAACTTAATGTTAATAGGAAATCTAAAAAAAATGTAAGTAAGAATTAAATAATGATATTTTATTCATAGTATAGTGTAAAGGTAGACAATGTACCTACTTAAAATCATAATGTACAGTAAAAGAAGTGTAGTTTTGCATAGCGTGGTCGTTTGTTAGCTAATAGTATTTTGCCTATCAGTTTAATGGGTATTTTTCCAAGATAACGTGTCGTTATTCTGGATTAGTAGTTATTCCATAATAAGGTAAAACTACCTATTAACGGCATATACAAATTCGTGATGTAAATATGTTTAAGTTTGTAACCTCGGATACCCTTTTTGGATGGTACTAGAAAGGTTACCAATGGAGACACTGCGGACGGCAGCTAGATGGTTGGTAGAGAGCGAGTCGTGGGTTCGAAACTAGCTTTTGGAACTGGGAATGGGTCCAACGTATGAAATGAGTAAAGATAAGACAAGATAAAATATATGAGAAAAGATACAGAAATAACAAAAAGATGGATGGGTAAAATTACCAAAGATACGATGAGATAAAAACAGGGAGCATCTCAATTTTTTTGGGGTATAAGGAGAAAATTAAGAAACCTTAGAGAAGAAAAGGAATAAGGAAAGATATTTAGGTTCAGAGATCAAACTCAAGGAAAGATACCAACAGTTAATTATCAAATAAATTTGGTCAACACATTATATAAATAAATAATAAATATATTAGGTATTACACTTATAACCCGACAAGCGAGAGCTGGCGGGTCGCGCGTAGAACAAATTGAAAAGTGGAGGGGATTGCTCATTTCTATTGCAGTCGGCTAGGAGTTCACATCGTGTATAACCGTTTAAGTACCTATACTACATACCTATAATCGCGATTAAGTACCTCTCCTATCTCTCTTAGAATAATTCCTTTTCTATTTTCGCGCAGCTCACCCGAAAGCTCTCGTTTATCGGACTATACTTACCTACGGTCAGCCTGACCTTTCTACTGGTCATAGGCATAATAATAATTAAAGGTAAAAAGCAAATATTTAGAGTTATTATTTTATCATGGAACTTGTTAGTAGCCGACAAATAAAATACATACATAAAACATCATCAGCATCATCATCATCCAGCCTCAAGAGTCCACTGCTGAACATAGGCCTTTTCCTCATGTTTCCAACCCCGTCTATCTTGCGCCGCTCTTATCCAGTTTTTATTGAGTCTTCTTAAATCGTCAGTCCATCTTGTAGGTGGTCGACCGACGCTTCTCTTGTCTTCCCTTGGCCTCCATTCCAATAATCTCTTTGTCCATCGCCCATCTGTCATTCTACCTATGTGTCCTGCCCATCTCCATTTTAGTCTGGCTATCTTCTCGATGATGTCAGTCACTCCGGTTCTTCTCCTGATGTCTTCGTTTGTTATTCTGTATCGGAGAGTTATTCCTAACATGGACCGCTCCATTCTTCTCTGCGTGACTCTCAGTTTGGTAGCTGCTGCTTTTGTTAAGGTAAATGTTTCTGCTCCGTACGTTAAGACTGGGAGGACGCACTGGTCAAATACCTTTCTCTTTAGGCATGTGGGCAGCTCACTTTTAAAAGTTTCTCTCAGTTTTCCAAATGCTGTCCACCCAAGGACGACTCTTCTCTTCAGTTCATGAGTCTGGTTATCTCTGCCAATCATAATTTCATGTCCCAGGTATTTATATCTATCTACGAGTTCTATTTCTTTCCCACCAATATTGATGTTCTGGTTTTGTACCAAATTGGTCATGATTTTTGTTTTCGAGATATTTATATTTAAACCTACATTTTCTGTAGCCACAACGAATTCCTGTACCATCTCTCTTGCCATACCTAGATCTTCAGCTATTATATGTATATCATCGGCGAAACGTAAGTTGTGTAGATATTCTTCATCTATTTTCATTAACTTTGACATAACATACATAAAACAATAACAATATATTTAACAACAGAATTATGACGCTGCTGAAAGCAACACAAGTAATAAAAGTACACCAACAAATATAAAATGGTAGTATACATATAAAAATAAGCAGTAATATAATTAGAAAATACCTTTACAAAGATATATAATACAATCATGTGCAAATAAAGCTTTGTGGGCGTACCTCGAGTTATTACAGTAAAAAAAATGAACAACAATTATAACAAACACAAAAGATAATCAAAGCTAAATTTACACAAATACAAAAAGGTTACAGACTTAAAGCTTTAACCAAACCGCACTTGGTTAAGCCGTTTATTTGTTTCGCACTATTATTTAAGGATAAATAGACTTTAATGTTTTAATTATATAAAAAAATGTTACAAGTTTGTTAAACTTAATACTATGGTGAGTGTATATCCTAGAGAGACATTTATTAGACCATTTTTTAATTATAAATGTTGGGTGACGTGTTCTAGAGTTTGCTTAAGTCAGTACGATTTAATCAAGCGACGCAATCAGTTTAAGAGCGATCGTCAATCCTTAAGGTTTCAGGTAAGAATTAAGAAATTCATTGGTTACAATATTTGATTGCAAATTATTACAGGCAATCTTTTTTCACCTACATGCAATTGTTTGTTCGTTAGAAATAGTTAATAGTTGTATTCTTTATAAAACATTCAGTTTTTTGGCCAAAACAAAGTAGAATTTACAAAAATATATTAGGCCAGTATTAAGGGACAATTTTAGTAGCTAATCAAATTCTGGCTCAATGGGACGGAATTATGAATATTGGTGGTTTTTTTTTTTTCAATTCAACTGTTATATTAATATTAATAATGTTAGTATTAAAAAAAGTAATATATTTAAAAAAAAATATTAACAAAAACGTACTATTAAATACAGTTATTATTATTATTATCCAGATTTAGCCATACGGCTCACACTCCCTCTAAGGGGAAAATTCACTCATCCCAGATACCTACGGTATCAAAAGGATTGAGCTCTGGTGGGACTCTTTCCATGTTATCGAGTCCTAGGTGACTTGGTACGTCGGTGTATCTCCCAAAAATTTTCGCACGCATCTGGACGTCGAAAGTAGCACAGATTTCTGCATGATCTTATATAGATGTTCATTTAGACCCAGCTTTTTTATGTTTTCTAGGAGGTTCTTCGGAATGACTCCAGTGGTAGAAAGAATAATAGGTACCGTCTGGGTACTTTCCATTCTCCATTGTCTCCTTATTTGTATTTCCAGATCTCTGTACTTGGCGATTTTTCGTTGTACTTAACACGCAGATTATTGTTGTTAGGTATCGCCACATCGATTAGAGTTGTTTGTCTTGTTAGTTTATTAACTAGCACGAGATCTGATCTATTATGTGCTACAGTTTGGTCTGTGAGCACAGTGCGATCCCAGTATAGCTTGTAGTTGTCATTCTCAAGCATACTCTCTGGAACGTATTGATAATATGGGAGATGGTTCGTTTGTAGAAGTCCCAGTTTAATAGCTATCTCTTGATGGAGGATCTTCCCTACTGAGTCATGCCGTTCCTTATATTCAGTTGCAGCAAATGCCTGGCAGCCTCCGGTAAGATGTTGGATCGTTTCTTGGGCTTGATATCCATATCGGCATTTGTCGTTTTGGACCTGAGGGTCTTTGACAATATATTTTAGGTAATTTTTGGTTGGTATAACCTGATCCTGAATGGCGAGTAATGAACCTTCTGTTTCAGGGAACATCTTTCCTGATGTCAGCCAATAGTTCGACGCTATATTGTCGACATAGTCTTGACTGACCTCATTCGGATATCGCCCGTGTAGAGGTTTACCCATCCAGATGCGCATTTTTTCGTTCTTAGTAAGATGGTCTATGCGCATTTCTTGTTTCCTCAGTTTGATCGGTGTTGTATCATCTACTGCACAAATCGCGCGATGAAGAGTAGATGTCTCCGCCTGCACCTGAAAATAAGTTCTTAAATTAGTAATCTGTTTTTCTAATTGCTCGCTTATATCAATAAGTCCTCGTCCTCCTAAATACCGCGGTAATGTCGTTCTTTCTACTGCACTTCGAGGATGGTGTTTTTGTGCCTTTGTGAGGTGTGTTCGTACTTTTCTCTGAAGAGTTTCTATATCCGTTTTAGTCCACTTAATAATACCAAATGAGTAGCTAAGCGCGGAAAATGCATAGGTGTTTAATGCCTTAAACAAATTTTTACTATTAAGATGTGAGCGGAGTAGCTGCTTTACTCTTCGTATGAACTCTGATGTTAATTCGATTTTCATTTGTTTATGGTCAATTTTTCGCGCTTGCTTTACTCCTAGATATTTATACATATCATTTTCGCCCATAGCCTCGATGTTTTGGCCATTTTGCATATCGAATCCCCCGGGCTGAACCTTTCCCTTTACTATATTTAATACACGACATTTGTCTAACCCAAAGTGCATACTGATATCATTTGAAAAAGTTTCCACAGTTTTTAGCATTTGATCTAAGTGATTTCGAGTGGAAGCCATTAGTTTCAAATCATCCATATACAACAGATGATTAAGCTTTGCCACTACATTGTTGTTGTTTTTAATGCTAAAACCTGAGTCACTGGAGTTTAATAGCTGGGATAGTGGGTTCATCGCTAGACAGAACCACAAGGGACTCAGCGAGTCTCCTTGGAATAGGCCGCGGTTAATTGCGATATTTTTCGTTTCGATATTGTTTTCACCAGGTATTTGGAGGTGAATTTTAGTCTTCCAATCTGTCATTATATGTCTTAAGAAGGTCAGTATATTATCATCGACTTTATATATTCTTAATATATCTACCAGCCATTCATGCGGTACTGAGTCAAAGGCTTTCTTATAGTCAATAAAGGCAGTGAAGAGGTTCCTTTTTTTGGTGTATGCCTGGTTAGAAATGACTGAGTCGATAATAAGTTGTTCTTTGCAACCCATGGAGCCTTAAGCGCATCCTTTCTGTTGAGGTTCTATGATATTGTTTAGAGCGCAGTGTTGGTAGATACGCTGGGCTACACAGAATGTGACCAATTTATACAGAGTTGGAAGACACGTAATTGGGCGGTATTTGGCTGGATCTTGGGTATTATTTTGATCCTTCGGTATTAAATAAGTCGTTCCCTGAGTTAGGAATGATGGTATTTCCTGCGGATTAGAAATAACGCGATTAATTAATGTTGACAGGCACTCATGAGCACTCCAGAACTTCTTAAGCCAAAAGTTTTCAACTCCGTCTGGTCCAGGAGATTTCCAGTTATGAAGCTCTTTGATGATATTAGCGACTTCTTCCGTGGTGAAGGGTTCATAAACAGTTGTGCGGTAGTGTTGACATCTGTGCGTCGTATCTTGTATCCATCCAGCATTGGTGTTAAGAGCAGCTGGTGTGGAAAGTTGATTTCTCCAAAACTCCTGAATGTCTTCTTGTCTTGGGTATGATTTATTGGCACTTTCGACAGTGGAATTAAGTTTCCGATAGAATGCCTTCTCGGCATGCTCAAAAAGCGCATTGTCACTTTTCCTGCTGTTACTAACCTTGTACCTCCTTAGTCGTCCGGAATAAACGGAGAGTTTTTGTTTTAATGTATCCAGGCACTGATGGGCTGTGATGTTTACTGGATCATACTGCGAGTGTCTTGCAGTGCTTAGCAATGTTTGATCAGCTCTTTTAATGACTTTTCTACTTGTTGTTCCTCGTATATATTCTGTCATTTGACCAATGTCCCTACGCAGTAATTCAATCTTGTTTAGAAGCCGTTTCTCCCAGGGTGCAACTCTGTTATCAGTCCTTCCGGCATTGGTACCCCGTCGTGTTCTGATCTTAATTCCCATTATATTAGCTGTTACTGTTGCTGCACAGTAAATAAGCATATGCAAATATTCCAGCGTATGGGCTTCTACGACGTAATTGGGTAGGACTTCAGTATTTATAATTTGTAACAGAGGACCTAGTTTTTTAGAAGAGTTTATTTTTGGTAGCGGTGGTCTGCTAAGTGGATTTGTTCCATTAAACTCTTGTACAGATCGTGCCATTTCGCTTACCAGAGTATCGCGTAACTCGTTGTTGTTCTGTAGTGTATTATCAGGTTGAGTTTCTTGTATGGTAAGCTCAGGAATCTGCTCATGTCTTTCATTAGGGACTTGATCTACATTTACCTCTTGGTGATTAATCTCCCGTTCGACTTCGCTTCTGATGGTATTGCGTCTAGCCTCTGGGATAAGATTATTTCTTATAATTACCCGGTATTGATCAGCAACTCGTTGTTCAGTTACTTGAATTTCTGGGTACTCCCTGCAAAATTCGGTATAGGGATTTTGTCGATACCCGATCGTTTCTTGACCGAGGTTTGTCACCTGGTAATAGAAGCGCAAAATATTCTCATTTATGGACGCAGTCCATTTCATGCGCTGCCTCGGTCGTTCCGCTTGGGTGAGCGCCGGCTGATGTTCCAGCGCAGCACCTTCAGCGAGTGGAGCTCTTATTAATTATTATTATTATTATTATTATCCAGATTTAGCCATACGGCTCACACTCCCTCTAAGGGGAAAATTCACTCATCCCAGATACCTACGGTATCAAAAGGATTGAGCTCTGGTGGGACTCTTTCCGTGTTATCGAGCCCTAGGTGACTTGGTATGCTGGAGTATCTCCCAAAAATTTTCGTACACATCGGGATGTTGAGAGTAGTACAGCTTTTTGAATGGTCTTGTAGAGATGTTCATTCAGACCTAGCTTTTTTATATTTTCTAGGAGGTTCTTTGGAATGACTCCAGTAGTAGAGAGAATAATAGGTATTGTCTGGGTACTTTCCATTTTCCACTGTCTTCGTATTTGAATTTCCAAATCCCTGTACTTGGCGATTTTTTCGTTCTGTTTAACACGAAGATTATTGTTGTTGGGTATCGCCACATCAATTAATGTTGTTTGTCTCTTTAGTTTATTGACTAGTATGAGATCTGGTCTATAATGTGCCACTGTTTGGTCTGTGAGCACCGTGCGATCCCAGTATAGCTTGTAGTTGTCATTCTCAAGTATACTCTCAGGAACATATTGATAATATGGAAGATGGTTTGTTTGAAGAAGTCCCAGTTTGATAGCTATCTCTTGATGAAGGATTTTTCCTACTGAGTCGTGCCGTTCCTTATATTTAGTTGCAGCAAATGCCTGACAGCCCCCGGTAAGATGTTGAATGGTTTCCTGAGCTTGGCACCCATATCGGCATTTGTCATTTTGGACCTGAGGGTCTTTGACGATATATTTCAGGTAATTTTTGGTTGGTATAACCTGATCCTGAATGGCCAGTAGTGAACCTTCTGTTTCGATGAACATCCTTACTGATGTCAGCCAATAGTTCGACGCTATACTGTCGACATGGTCTTGACTGACCTCATTGGGATGTCGCCCGTGCAGAGGCTTGCCCATCCAGGTGCGCATTTTTTCGTTCTTAGTAAGGTGGTTTATGCGCATTTCTGGTTTCCTCAGTTTGAACGGTGTTGTGTCATCTACTGCACAAATCGCGCGATGAAGAGTAGATGTCTCCGCCTGCACCTGAAAATAAGTTCTTAAATTAGTAATCTGTTTTTCTAATTGCTCGCTTATATCCATAAGTCCTCGACCTCCTAAATACCGCGGTAATGTCGTTCTTTCTACTGCACTTCGAGGATGGTGTTTTTGTGCCTTTGTGAGGTGCGTTCGTACTTTTCGCTGAAGATTTTCTATATCCGTTTTTGTCCACTTAACAATACCAAATGAGTAGCTAAGCGCGGAACATGCGTAGGTGTTTAGTGCCTTAAACAAATTTTTACTGTTAAGGTGTGAACGAAGCAGCTGTTTTACCCTTCGTATAAACTCAGTTGTTATCTCAGTTTTCATTTGCTTATGGTCAATCTTCCGCGCTTGCTTTATTCCGAGGTATTTATACATATCATTTTCACCCATGGCCTCGATGTTCTGGCCGTTTTGCATATCGAATCCGCCGGGCTGAACCTTTCCTTTGATTATATTTAAGACACGGCTTGTCAAGACCGAAGTGCATACTAATATCATTTGAGAAATTTTCAACAGTTTTTAGCATCTGGTCTAGGTGGTTTCGAGTGGAAGCCATTAATTTCAAATCATCCATATACAACAGATGATTAAGCTTCGCCACAACAGTGTTGTTATTTTTGATACTAAAACCTGAGTCGGTGGAGTTCAGTAGCTGAGATAGTGGGTTCATCGCTAAACAGAACCAAAGAGAAATCAAGGAGTCCCCCTGGAAAAGACCCCGGTTAATTGGGATATCTTCAGTTTCGATGTTTTTTTCACCAGGTATTTGAAGGTGAATTTTAGTCTTCCACTCCGTCATTATATGCTTTAAAAAGGTCACTATATTAACATCGACTTTATATATTTTCAATATATCTATCAGCCATTGATGCGGTACTGAATCAAAGGCCTTCTTGTAGTCGATGAAGGCGGTAAAAAGGTTCCTTTTTTTGCTGTACGCCTGGTTGGAAATGACTGAGTCGATTATCAGTTGTTCTTTGCAGCCCATGGAACCCTTAGCGCATCCTTTCTGTTGAGGCTCTATGATATTGTTTAGAGAACAGTGTTGGTAGATACGCTGGGTTACACAGGATGTGACCAATTTGTACAAAGTTGGAAGACAAGTAATTGGGCGGTACTTGGCTGGATCTTGGGTGTTATTTTGATCCTTTGGTATTAGATAAGTGGTTCCTTGAGTAAGAAATGATGGTATTTCCTGCGGATTAAAAATAACATGATTAATTAATACTGTTAAATGCTCGTGTATACTCCAAAACTTCTTTAGCCAGAAGTTTTGAACTCCGTCAGGCCCAGGAGATTTCCAGTTATGAAGCTCTTTGATAATGTTCAAGACTTCTTCAGTGTTGAAAAGAAATTATTATTATTATTATTATTATATAAAACGCAAAAATAAACAAAAATAAAATAGATCCTTATAAAACTAATACTAATTATAAAGTTAAGTAGTTAAACAATTAACGAAAATTGAATTGTGACACAATAAATAAATAAATAATGCTGTCCGAGAAAAAATGTCCTATCCTATAAAAAAAAATAAAGTGCTGTCAAGTTTATTTTTAAAGATGTTAACACTAGCTGCCGATATGGTGTCTTGATCCAAATTGTCCCAGATATTAAAGATTCTGTTTGGCAAGAAGTTCGCCCTGGACCTTGCAGTAATTTGTTCCCTCTTTAATTTGTATCGATGGCCTCTTAATCTATCGTCTTCATTCAAAGTGAATATGTTGTTTAGGTTCCCAAAATTATGTTTTAAAATACGGAAGGACATAATTAGGTCACCTCGAAGACGTCGCTGCTCGAATGTCGTAAGATGAGCCATGAATAGTCTATTTTCATAGTTAGGTCTTACACGGCCGTATGCCAGTCTTGTGGCTTTACGCTGAACGTTTTCAAGCAGGATTTTATCGCGACTAAGATCTGGATTCCACACTGGTCCGGCAAACTCAAGAATAGGTCTAACGTATATTGAGTAAAGTTTACTAACAGAGATTAGAGATATGCGTACATAACACTTACGAATCAAAAACAGTTTGGAGTTAGCACGTTTACACACCGACACTATGTGATCAGACCAATTTAAGTCACTATTAATTATCACTCCGAGATCGTTGTGTGAGGTTACAGAGTTTAAAGGATGTCCATTAATAAAGTACGGAAGTGATGGGTTATTTTTGCCGATATGTAAAACAACGCATTTTTCAATGTTAAGCCGAAGTAACCATTCTGAGGACCATTTGAATATTGCGTCAAGATCTTTTTGAAGAATATGTTGGTTAATAGTTGGATTCACATATAACTTAGTGTCATCAGCGTAAATGGAAAACTTACTGGATACAATGAGCGGAAGATCACTAGTGTAGACACAAAAAAGTAGCGGTCCAAGTACTGATCCTTGTGGAACTCCACACTTGACTGGCTTAACTAATGAGTGGTCTTCCCCAACACGAACCCTGAAGTATCTGTCGGATAGAAAATCTTGTATCCAAATGTTTAATTTTCCGAGGATACCATAGTGATCCAATTTAGCTAGTAATCGACGTTTTGGAACACGATCGAAAGCTTTGGAGAAGTCTAAGTAAACTACATCGACAGGATTCCGATTGTTTAAAGATAATGACCAATCATTTACACAATGAAGTAAGTTTGTGATCGTTGAACGACCTTTGATAAATCCATGCTGTTGGTGAGGGATGACATTTTCTTGAAGAAGGAACTCGGACATAGCTTCTGAAATAATCGATTCCATGACCTTGCTGATAATAGTTCCATACCTTTTCTTTCTATAAAAGCAAAAAAGGAAGTTTACTAGGAACTATGAAAATCAGGTACTTATTTCTAATGGTAGAGACTTGAAAAAATCTCAAAAAAATCTCAGTACATTAAGAAAATGGGTGTGTTTCCTGCATCTTAGATAAATAATTTTTAGATCTTGCATAGCTCTTTTACAGTAAATAAAAAAAACTGTTGCTAAGTAGCTTATAAAAGTATTGTTGTTTTTTTTGTGTTCAAAATGTATTATGCATGTACATCGTCTTATTTTATTTAGTATTTCTATGCACTTTCTATATAAAAATTATGTTTTTATGCTTCTGTATTTTTTATAACTACTTTGAAAATATAAAAATACATATTTACAAAAATCCGTCTGTATAGTTTAAAACAAAAAAAAATAATTCTTCTGAAATACAAGTCGGAATTAAATCACCATTAGGCCGGAATAACCACTAATTTTTCAACATGGGCCGGAATTAAAGTTTTTTGCATTTTAGTGAAATTGTTTTTTTTTAATAAAAAACACATTTTCATTTTTTTATTAATTATTTTGATAAAGAAAACATCCAGCTATTAAATATACTTTAAATTCATTTTCTCTATTAGTTCCTTCATATTTACGTCTAAATTCAAATATACCTCAACTGGGCCGTTATTAGGGTGGTTAACCTTAGACGACTTAAAAGTATAGTATTTCATATAACTCAAAGAAATATAATGAATAAAAGTGAAGTCAAAAAACGAGTTTTTCAGTGCAATGGCAAAACTGAACAACAATAATTGTATAAATTGTAACGTAGACTAATTTAAAATCACAGTCATTTTTCTGTTTTTGGAATTGCCATTTGAATTTGTAACCATAGGATATGTAGATTCTAAAAAGATTATATAATCATCATTTATGTGCCCCGTAAAAGAAGGACAGTCATATTAGTATCGTCTATGCACAACCCAATTTTTCAAAACGAAAGTAAAGTTGACATGAATACTAAGAAACCACAGTTGTTTTTAATTACAAGCAAACAAAATCATCATCATCATTGGCTTTTACAACTCTTCGTGAATTTTTGCCGCGTTTACTATTGCCTTCCATTGATTCCGATCCTGTGTTATTATTTCTGATGGCCTTACTTCCATCTTCTCCAGGTCTTCCCTGACTGCGTCTTTCCACCTTTTTCTAGGCCTTCCTGTCGATCTTTTACCATCTGGTCTTTCCCAAAACACATTGCTAATCAGTCTGTTGTCATCACTCCGTACCACGTGGCCTGCCCATCTTAATCTATTGGCTTTTATGTATCTTACGATGTTTCCTCTCCCGAAGAGAGTCTCTATTTCATTGTTGTATCTGCTCCTCCATTCATTTGTCACGCTGTCCCTGCAAGGACCATATATAATTCGCAGGATTTTGCGTTCCCATACTAATAGCTTATTGATTTCTTTCTTTCTCAATGTCCATGTTTTATTTCCATATGTCACTGCTGGTCGTATTATGGTTTTGTACATTTGGATTTTGCTACGCCTTGAGAGAAGCTAACCAAACAAAAGACGGGGTTGATACTGTGGATAAATTAAGTTCATCACACAGTGTTTTACGAATTACGAAAGATGGCCGTGTGTTAGATTCAATAATCTAGTCAATATTGCCGGCATAAATGCTTTTGTTGATACCTTCATACACCTTCAGAACACCTTCATATACGATCACAAATTAAAACACTTCCACTTGATATAATCGAGTTCTTGTTTATGATGGTTCCGAAACAACCAGTTCCTCATCAAAAAGATGAAAATCCTGCTAAAATTGGTAGATGCTACAATTGTTACAGTGAAAAAAAGTCGATTATTTAACCTTTTAAACGCCAACGTTCCCATTTTGGGAACAGTAAAAAATAAGTTGGATTCAGAAAATATTGAAATATTTTCAAATATTGTAACAAATATGTTTTCTGTATGTCCCATTCTTACTTTCTGTTAGCTGAGATGTTTTTTTTTACTTACGGGATTCATCTAGAAACCGCGCAAAATGACGTCCAAATTCATATCACTTGCTTTTTTGTGCTAAAGTTGTTACTGGGAGTCGATATGTACCAAACTGTGATTTATTTTTGAATAGAAATACAGTAAATGAATTATATAAAGGAAATATTTACAAAAAACACATTTAGGTAACTTATTTCTAAAGATATCACGTTCAGCATTCATTGTTCCCAAAATGGGAACGTTGGCAACAGCGAAACACTGTTATTCAAGGTTCCATAGAGAATGACCGCGCGTAATTTTAACGGCTTAGATTAGTCGTCACGACGTTACGACGAAGAAAACACGTGGTGTTTATAATAATTTTGAGTTTTAGTTTTATTCCAGTGAAAAAATGGATATATCTTTGGATCCAAAAAGTTTTTATGGGTGGTAAGTTGGTGGCAATAAAAAAAAGCATAATATTTAGATATATTTTTATACACTTAGATCATCTATACGAAGGCATAGATTTCTAATACATGCACTCGACGATGTGGAAGCTTCAACGTCCGCAGAACCAGTGGATATTGTTATTCTTCCACCTGATTCAGCTGATCAAGGTACTGAAAGCGACGAGAATACTATTGACGATCAAGTGTTAGATATTCCTGATATACCAGACGAAGTACCCGGTGAAGTAGAAATTCACGCTTATGAATCTTCCGACGAAGATAAGGAAGAAAATGTATCGGTTCAACGTAAATGGAAAAAGAGTGAGAAGGTTGGAATTCAAGCTCAAGCTTCCACACCACCAAGAGTAGGCGATAAACACTTGGGCAAATCTGAGTTCGAAATTTTTTCATTATTTTTTACATCTGAAATAGTTCAATTTATTCGTCATAATACCGAACTCTACGCTCATAGAGATAAAAATATTCACAACTTTACTGTTTCTGAGGAAGAACTTCGTCAGTTTTTGGGGTTACTTTTGATAAGCGGATATCACCATGTTCCTTCTGAGGATGATTACTGGTCTACTGGAGATGACATGCAGGCTCCAATTTTTTCGAAAATAATGAGTCGGCAAAGGTTCCGACTTATAAAACGTTATCTTCATATTTGTGATAATGCCAACCTTCCAGTTGGTAATAAAGTTGCAAAAGTTGCAGAATTATATGATATGCTGAAACAAAACTTCAAAAAATTTGGAGTTTTCCATGAAAATCTCAGCATAGATGAATCGATGATTCCGTATCATGGGCATTACTCGGCTAAGATGTTCATAAAAAATAAACCAATACGATTCGGTTTCAAAATATGGATGTTATGCGGACAAGATGGATTCTCCTATAATTTAGAGATATACTGCGGTAAAACAATAGATAGAAAGATGCCTTTAGGTTCCCACGTTGTAAATAAAATGTTAGAAGTAATTGAGAACCCCAACAACCATAATGTATTTTTTTACAATGACTTCACCAGTTATTCACTATTGTCAAGCTTGTGTGATAGAGGTATTCGGGCATGTGGAACTGTGCGTGAGAACAGAATAAATAAATGTCCATTGGTATCATCAAAAACAATAAAAAAGCAAGATCGGGGAACATTTGATTACAAATCTGATGGTACAGTTATTTGCGTCAAGTGGAATGACAACGCTGCAGTTACAATAGCAAGCAATCATTTCTCCATCAGTCCGCTCCAAAATGCGACAAGAAGAGTAAAATCTGAAAATAGAAAAGAAGTTCCACAACCAAATTTGATCAAGAAGTACAATTTTGGAATGGGTGGTGTCGACCTTTGCGATAGAATGTGTGCTAGTTATCGTCCAAGATTAAGATCAAAAAAATGGTGGTGGAATTTATTTTCTCACTCCTTAAATTTAGCGGTGGTAGCGGCATTCCGTTTCTACCAACACGTAAATCCTGAAAGTACTATAACTCATTTGGATTTTCGAAGAAATGTTGCTATGGCGCTAATCAAAGTTGGAGCAAGCTCAAGAAAAAGAAAAGGTGGTCCAACTTGTCCAGTTCTTAGAGATATACGATTTGATGGAATAAATCATATTTCTAAAAGTACATCACAAGGTAGATGTACTGTATGCCAAAGAAACACACGCTTAGAGTGTACTAAATGTGAAAAGCGTCTACATAAAAATTTTTGTTTTGATAAATATCACTCACCTTGCTAACATATTATTTGTAACATTAGATTTATAGTTTTATTTTAAATTTTGTTAGTTTTCTTATAATATATGGAATAAAATATGTTTTTACTGCAATGATATTACTTTGTTATATGTTGTGACTTATAGATGCCAACGTTCCCATTTTGGAAACATGTTTTTTTTTCTCAAAATACAGCATTTTATTTTTTTTTTTCACAAAACAAAATTATAAAAGATATCCCAATAACATCTTTTTTATGGATAGTTGAAATTTTTTTACAGTTTTTAATGATTCGGCGTTTAAAGGGTTAAGGAGCGCTCGGCCGAAAATTTAGGGAACTACCCAGCTCATAGGTATAAAAACAACTATAGTACTTAACTTTTGAATAATTTGATATCAAAACACTTAATATTTTAATATGTTTGTTGAAAATAATAAATCAAGACTTAAATACAATTTTATTATTTTATTATACATTTAAATTATAAACAATAATTTTTTCTTGCTCATAAATAAAGATATAGAGTAATCTATAAACGTAATCTCTTAAATTTGCATAATTTTATCCTCGTTCGTGTGTATAATTCTTTTAGGAGTATATTAGCGCCTCATTAATTCTATAAATGTCTCAATCGATTGAAAACAAGAAAGAACTGAAGAATAAAGACACCCAACATTTTCGGTACAAGATCATTGACCAACATCCTCGTCTTCGGCGGGTTGTTTACGACCGGTCAATAGTTCTCTTGTTATGTGAGCGTTATCGGCCTACAAGCATTAGTTCCAAATCGTAAATCCAAAGGCTACCATCCACTTTCGACACTCCTTATATTGTTTTAACACAACACGAAGGAACAGCAGATATAGAGATTCCACAATCGTTTCAAAACTCTGTTCACGTTATATCTACTGATTTTATATGTTCTTTCTTACATTTCCTTGGTATAATTACAAAAATACACTTGTTTTTAAAAAAGAACTTTCTCTTCAAACACTTGCAAATCTCTTCTTCAAAGATATTTTCCCACGATATATTGAACCCTTTTTGCACATACTTATATGTGTGTATATGTGTGTATATATACAAATTTGACAATTATATAATTAATATTGTTTTTAATGGAATAAATAAATTATATTAGTCCAGTTACTAACCTAAAAATGGGGTATTACCATGGTACAAAGAATAACAGGTATGATACTCACGAGAGAGAAATTGAGACGAGTTCGCGCATGACGTCACAATGAGAGAGATTTTAAATATTTTTAAATAAGAACGTTAGCAATCAGAACACAATTATTTTTAATTGGCAATAAAACATCATTTTAATGGATTAATAGAGTTTGTATTGAACTATTCCGGATTTATTAAAATATAGGTGTTTTATTATTTTGATTGAAAAAATAATAATACACTGAAAAAAAAAATAAATCTGTAAAATAAATTTGGAATTTTTTTTGTGTTTTTCGCTTTTTAATCCTAGAAAGGCAATCTTTGTAAATTTTACGAGCTAGCTTTTGATTGAATTGTCTTATTTGGCGCCAGTATCGAGGAGGAAAAAAGTCTTCGTCTAAACATAAACGGAAGAAAATAATTTATCATAAATTATCTGCACTAAAATCGGAAAACAAATCAAACACAAGGTTTTAAGTTACAATTTTTATTAATTTTCTTTTATTTCTTATATCGTCTTTAAGTTTTAGGTTTAATTTCCTAATTCTAAAATACATTCGAGACCGGAAGAAAAGATGTTTGATTTTATAATCACATGCAATGTTCTCCGATAAGTCAATTAGTTGTTGTATATAATTTTTGCCTGATTTTAATTGATGTTCAGATTCATTGAAATTATTAAAAATAATATTTAGTTCATTAATTTTTGCCACCAATTCTTCTGGAGGTTTTCTTAGACCGCCTTCGGATACTTGATCAATCGACGTGTAAGTGGAAGTATCCGTAGTTTCAGGCAGATCTAATTTCTTACATATATACCCACTGACATATTCCAGTGCATCATAATGAAGTTAGTCTAGTTCTTCCATGTCTGCATCCACTTCTTCTTTTTCTGCTTCGCAGGATAAATTTAAAAAATATGTTTTACTTAACAAAACTTCTCCCAAGTTATCAATTGGGCCATCAATGACCTTATCAGCTTCTGTATTGCCAGCTTCAGATAAAGAACCTTCATTTCTCCCTAAAATATAGTTTTTTAACCGGTAGCGAAATTCCACAGCATCGGGATGGTCATGTAATCCACCAACCCTCCTAATATTGCCAAAAAAATTTTCGCGTACCTACATCTTGATTTAAGATGTATGTAAGGATGTATTTTATATTAAATTTAGTTTTTATATCCTCAAATAAATTTTTTAAGGAATTGTTAGTTTGAATCATTCCTAAAAATAACAACGGAATTGAATTTTGTCAAAAAGACGATAAGATTTATATTAATTATTAGCTCCAAAGAATAGTTTTAATTAGAATATTTCAAAAGCAACATAACATACCTTTCTGAAAAGGCAACAATGAGCGTTTTCCTTTAACTTTTAAAGCTTTCATAGCTTCTGACATCTCGTCAATAATCTTATTTTGAACGTGTAGATTTAACCCATAGCCTTGTACTCGTTCTCGGGAATCTGAATAGGGTACCCTAACGTTAAGGCAATCGAACCAATCATTTACCTAAAAAACAAACAAATGTATGAACGGAAACATAACCAACTTTTAGATTTAGCTTACCAATTTAAAAAACTGAGAAGTTTCTATCCAACTTTCGTCCTGAAAGTAACCTAGTGTTCCACACCTATTAATAGCTTGAGCTGTGTTATTTGAAAATAACTTTGTCGCTAACTTTACTTTTTGCCTTTGCTCTTTACGTACATTTAGCATTTCTTCATTTACATTAAATGAGATTGTTAAATCTGATGTAGAAGTAAGTTTTAGTAATTTAGAAATAATGTTCTAATTAATTTCCGCTCCACGAAAGACAAAGACATTATCAAGAAAATTATTTCTTATAAGTTTTATAAGGTGTGGTACATCACATAAAACATGGATTTTATGATTTGTAGGGTCTATAAACCACGGCTTTTCTTCATTTATTTCAAGATTTTGATGAAGGCCTCTGTTACCACCTCCCAAATCACTAACAATAGCACAGACATAAAATCCTACCTCTTCTACTTCCTTAATTATGTCAAACAGAATTGATTTTTCCATTTTTCTGTCAAAATCAAAATAAATTGGCTGCTTCCAGGATGTCAGTAGTCCTCTCATCATTGCTACCTGAACATAGTTGGAAGGTTTTAAAAGATGGTCATTTGCTTTGTCGTATGCATATGTTTTTCGAATCTTCATTTCATCGAAAGAAACAACACATATTTTTTCAGATTTGGATAAGTGGAGTTTTTTAAAATTTTTAGAACAGGTTTTCTTATGCCTGGAACAATTTTGACTTTTTTAGTCCATGAGCGAAGGGTTGAAACAGCAGGATATGGATAACCTTTTTTCAGCAATAATTTATATGCTTTTGGTCCAGCTGCATGTATGGCAATACCTTGGGAGACTTTCTCAGTAGTCCATACTGTTCTAACTTTGGGCTTTTGCAGTCTTTTTAGCTGTCTTTTGGTAAATATCTTATCTACTCCTGACTTTTAAAGTTCAAGATCTTGTGCAGGTTCCATATCTGTATTTAATCTAAAAAAAATCATATTTTTAATCTACTAATACTTTTAGAGATATTCGTACTTATATATGAAAAAAAAATGTGTTACCTGTTTTTCGCGGATAACTAAAAAACCTTAAGTTAAATAAAGAATAGTGGTACATTAAGCGGTACCTCAAACTAGCACGAAGCTTTATGTTTTTAATGTTTTCTGTATTTTTTAAATGTAAATATGTTTAAAATTTAGTAAATTCATTTTATTATTTATTTATTAATTTGATAGATTTTAATAAAATTGATACACGTTATATAATGGTCACCCCTCATCACGTAAATGGACTCTTTCAATGTACTGATTTGGAAATCTCCCTCTGACTGGATTATGTTACCCACCTGGCGGAATTATCTTAATAACTCCCTTGGTGCATAAATAACTACAAAACCATTGTTTTTTAATTGCTAATGAAGAGCGTATGACAAGGCAGTTACTCATTTATAAATAATTCAAACTAGCAAAAATGTATGTCCTAGATCTTGTTTCTCTCTCTTATACACGCTGCAGCCTGATCGCCTGTCGTGTTATAATCGCTTCGTTAACGATTAAAAATTAGTGTTTTATATTAAACTAGGCCCAAAATACTTAGGGCAATCATAGAACAAGGTTTTCTAGCTTTTAAGTTTCGAGCTTTCCGTAGCTAGATAAAGTGATGCCTCAATATTTAAGCTCCATTACTTGTTCTATTATCTGACCTTCCAGCTCCAATTGACATCTTGGTAAATTTGCTGTTGTAACCATGCATTTTGTGTTTGTTACGGAAATTAACATGTTAAATTTTGTGGCGGTTATATTATTTTG
The DNA here is from genome assembly GCA_918026665.1 of Diabrotica balteata. Classification (NCBI taxonomy): domain Eukaryota; kingdom Metazoa; phylum Arthropoda; class Insecta; order Coleoptera; family Chrysomelidae; genus Diabrotica; species Diabrotica balteata. Next base: position 82,778,489 of record OU898276.1, read on the forward strand.
ACGCAGTATACGTTCTAAATCATCTTCACATTGAGCGAGTAGTATTGCGTCGTTTGCATAGCAAACTATTTTAAGTTGTTTTTCTCCCCTTACTTTTTTAATTATTTCATCCATAATCAGGTTGAACAATAGAGGACTCAGGGAATCTCCCTATCTTATCTTATTTTCAACTTTAATATGGTCGGTTAGTTCTTCTTCTACTTTTACTTTTATTGTGTTGTTTTGATAGATATTTTCGATCGTTTTTATTATTCCTAGGGGTATCTCTATTGTTTACAGTAAGTGGATAATGTCTTTTAATTTGACCCGGCCAAATGCTTTTGTAAGGTTCACCAAACATAGATATACCAGTTTGTTGTATTCTAATAATTTCTCTTGTACTTGCGTCATTATAAATATAGCGTCGGTGCATGATCTTCCTGACCTACAACCTTGTTGTTCTTCTGCTAGTGTTATAATTTTATTCAATTTATTTGTTGTCACTTTGGTTGTTCATTTTATTGTATATAAATATACATTCGGTTTTATAACGTCTTATGACGTTGTCCGACTCCCAACCGCCACTGTATTCGTTCTTGAGTTAGGTCTTCGTCCAGATTTCGAGCGCTAATCGCTTTCCTAACTCCCAGGTTCCAGCTCTGTGGTGGTCTTCCTCGTTTCCTCTTCTCTGGGGGTTGCCACATTATCGTTTTTTTAGGCAATCTTTCGTCCCGCATTCGGCTCACATGTCCATACCATATGAGCTGTTTTCTCTCAATATCCTCAACTATAGTGCCCTCTATACCCATTTGTACCCGGTCAAACATGCTATAGCTCTTCGTGCTTGTACAATTCGATGTTCTATTTCTCGTTCGTCTTTTCCACTACGGTCGAAGATGACGCCCAGGTATTTATATTCGTCACATGGATTTACTTTTTGATTGTCATCGATATCGAGTTGTTCTGCTTCAGCTCCAATTGAGAGGTATTTTGTCTTTTCTAAATTGATATTTAATCCCAATTTCTGGTATTCTTCAATTAGTTTTCTAAGCATGTATTCCATGTCGTCTTTGTCATTTGAGATCACCACCTGATCATCTGCAAACTGTAAAGTATATATGTAATCCTGATCGTTCACTTGTATACCCATTCCATTCAAAGGAATGTTCATTTTATTGTTGTGTTTAATAAATTAATTCCTCTGTAATTTTCCGTGTCCGTGTTGTCTCCCTTTTTGAAGAGAGGTATTAGGATGCTTAATCTCCATTCTTATTCTGTTTTGTTCTGTTATTTCTTGAATTCATTTTGGTAGTTGTTTGGCCAGATCTGGCCTTCCGTACTTTAGAAGTTCGTTCGGTATTCTGTCGTCTCATGGTAATTTTTTATTTTTTAATTTCCTTAATGCTTAATGTTTTACTTCTTCCTCCTTAATATTTATTTCTTCGTTTGTCGTCACCTCTGGTGTTAATGATTTATCATCGTCACCTTTAGCAAACAGGGATCGAAAGTAGTCTACCGATGATTAATTCTGAATGTGTTACGTTATCATTAGTTCGTTCATCACTTTTCTTTGTCCTCTGATCATTATCCACATTTCTTTTAGTGTTTCGTAGAAATTATGTTCCATCTGTTTTGAGAAAATCTGTCAGTGTTCCTTTTTTATTTGTCTAACTAAAGTATTTGTTTCATTTATGATTCTTTTATAGTGGTTGTATGCCTGTATTGTTTGTATTCTTTCTTCTTTTCTTCAAATTTTGTCTTCACTTCCTCTCTAAACCATGGTGTTGTCTTTTTTGATATGTTAGTGTTCGTTACTTTCCTCTCTACAAGTGATTCTGTTGCTGCATTAGTTATATTATTCTTGAGTTTTTTTCCAGCTTTCCTCGATGTTAGCGTTTTCTCTGATAATCTTTTCCAGTATAAGTATTCCGTCGATTCCGTATTTAGTCCTTCGACTTTGAGTTTTGTTTGGTTGACGCCGCTCTCTTGGGTGGAAAGTATTTCAGGATTATTCTTATTTTACATGTTACTAAGCTATGGTTGCTCCCTAAATCTATAGAGCTGAGTTGAGGCATCTTACGTCGCTTATTTGTGATGGATGTATATCTCTGTTTGTTATAATATAATCTATCACATATCTTTGTCCACTGGTGTTATTTAATGTATATTTGTGTTGGTCTTTGTGGTCAAAAAATGTGTTGTTTATTCTTAGTTCGTAATTCGTACAAAAGTTGATCATCAGTTCTCCATTTTCGTTTTTAACATTCTCGTTATGTTTTTGTTTGATTTTGAGTATTACTTGGTTGCTTATTCCAGCGTTAAAATCTCCCAATATTATCATCTTTCCTCTGATTTGACCTACTACTTGTTGTAATTGGTTATAAAGCGCTTTCCTTGTTGTTTGAGGCTTGTTATTTTCTGGGCCGTATACTTCGATGATGTTCAGGTCTTCCTTCACCATTTCTTATCTTTACTGTTACTATTCTTTCTGATATGTATTGACACTATTTGACGTGATTTTGGCGTATTGATTTTCTTTGACGTGTTAGCAAGGCTACACCTTGGCTCTGTTTTTTTGGTACTCCACTGTAGAGTAATATGTATTTACCTAATTTTGATTGACCTTTTTCTTTTTTTTTTGTTTCCTGTAGAGCACAAATGTCTATTTCTTTCTCTTTTAGCACTTGGGTTATTTCTTGGTCCCTTGAGTTGAGTGATCTTATATTTCAAGTAGTAACTCTCATCTGGGTTTTGAATGTTTTGCGCTTATCTTTATTTATTGCCGTAGTCGTCTTCATAGTATCAATCCGGTTTCGAGGCTGTATATTGTTTCTTTGAGCAGTATTTGTTTTTACGATTGATAGGTTGCTAACCTTGCCAATCATATATCAAATAAAAAATATAGCTGAGATAATTTTAAACAAAAATATTTGTAAGAAATTTTTGTGTAAAATGAACCGTTTGCTTAAAAACAACGCTTGAAACCACCGTCGATTTTGCATGTCAGTTACGGGCCCGAAATTAATGTTCAATAAAATTTGTATCTGGTCGACGGTGAACATTCGATATCTTTTGATTTAGCCGAAAATAAACTAAGATTTAATACAGGTGTTAAATAAATAAACGTGGCCCGATTTTTACCATTTTTTATGATTCTCACGAGATCAAGACAATCTATCCCTTTTATTGACTGACCACTATGAAGTTTTGATAACTAGAGCCTAACCTTTGAAATCTATAGCATGAAATTTTAGTTTTGAGTTTTGGCAACACATGTGAGCCATTTTAAAATATGCTTAAAAACCAGTGGATTTAAACTTTCATACAACAAACGGTCTGTGACATTTAAAACTTTTTTTTCCAATTACACTAGTACGTTTTTCAAAAAACAAAACTACTGCAATAATCTACACAAAAAAGGCATTCTTAAATGCATTTTTCGTGACATATGATCGTTTGTTATGTAAAACATAGTATCGTAAAAAATGGCAAAAATCGCGCCTCGTTAATTTATTTAACACCTTTATAAAAACTGAGTTTATTCTCGGCCAAATACAATAACTTCGTACGAAAGCTGCACTCTTTGCGTTTAAAACTGATCTTGATTTTTGTCGATAGGATATTTGAATCAAAAGATATCAAATTTTTACCGTTCAGCTGATACAATGAACATTGATTCCGCGCGCGTAACTGACATGCATAATCGACGGTTGCTTCAAGCGTTGTTTCTAAGAGACCGGTTCATTCTACACAAAAAATGCTTATAAAAATATTTTTGTTTAAAATTATCTCAGCTACATTTTTTATTTGAAACATCTTTTCTACAGTGCATAGATTCTTGGTAAATCGATTGTTTCACGTTTTTACCCCCTGCCAGGGGGTTTTAGTGGAAAGCCCAGAGGTAAAAGTGGTAAACCTAATTGCATCTTTTTTGGGTTCCCAACCTTAATATTCTTTGCAAATTAAGCTTGTTCGTTTGATTTTTAGGGATCAACTCTCTGACGACTGGACTATTGTGTTCTTGATCTTTACAAATAAAAAGTTTTTTCAGAATTATAGTTCATTCGTCTTCCGGGTTTGGACCGTGTCATTTGTGAGTGACCCAAAAGTGGGTTCATCTCGACGTTTCGCTACAATTGTATGTAGCTTCTTCAGGAGAACAAAAAAGAAAAAAGAAAGAAAGAAGAAAACAAAAGAACAGGAAGATGGGTAGTTAGCAACGGTAACTCAGTTACTCAATGCAACCAGAGGCGAATACTAACTACCAAGATGGTCATTTGGTCACAGTAACTCAACTACTCAACGCAGCCAGAGGTGAAAACCAAATGCCAGGACAGGGCTTCACGTCCAACAGCTCAGAACACTAACGCGTCGAGAGGCGGGGAGTGAATCCGACGATTACTCCGCTACCGCTCTATTTATAGTCGCGGTGCCTGTCGTGTCGGGACGTATCGGCACACTTCGTGGCGCGAACGTCAAGAAGCGCGCGCTGGCCAATCATGTGGCTGCATCGTGGTGGCGGGATCGGACGGCGGTTCTAGACTGAGATTCCAGATGGGAGACAAGTGGTGATTCCCCCCTACTACAAATTAAACAAGACTTAGAAGTTAGGGTTTTAGATTGTTAATTAAGTTTGTAAGGTTGTATAATAATATTTACTCTCTCTGGAGACGATCTAACAAGGTTTTTATGCATAAAACTAATCTAATGTACTCTAGAATATCAGCGTCATTAGCATATTCTTCTTTTTATTCTTATTTATTTTCTTACATACGACCGTTTGTTACCTTTTGATCTTATTCGAGAGTGTTGTGCTGTAGTTTCAGGTGATTGTATAAAAAAAAACATTTTGTTTGTCTTTGTATTATCTGTCTTATCTTATTTTAAAATAATACCATAGCAGAGACACAGGATGCGGGATTTCAAATTGGAATGTAATACCAGGGATAGCGAGAGATGAGGTTTTCGAGACGTTAAATAAAATGAAAAATAATAGGGCAGTACGACATTTTTTTTAAAGATGGTGGGAATGCTCTAAACACCATACCATTGCTCGGCGTGTGTTAGATTTAGAGCAGAGGAAAACATCCGAGCCTATTTCCCCCTATGTAGAGGAGGTCCTGCAAACGGATGTTTTCTTGTTGCCCTGCACACCAACTAAAACCACCCGTTTTTTCGTCAAGATTCCCCCGTACGTGTTCATTTGGCGAACAAAACTTAGGGTTGCCTTGCGCTGTCCGAATTCATAATGAAGATTATTTGCCGGTTCTTACCTAGGAGCGGCAAGGAACCAGAAGAAAATGTTTGTAAAATAGTGACATGGAATTACCGATGGTATTACCTAAGTGCGGTAAGGAACCAATAAGTAAGAATAGTGAACAAGTGTATCCTATACATATGTACATACATACATACGTACATACACATACTCACCTACGTACATACAAATACATATCTGCACATCTGCACACATATACACATATCTATATATCCATACATAATATATATTAATAACACCAATTTTGATTGGAGGCCCCTGACCACTCTTATCCTGTCTTTATAATTTTTGTCACTTGGTCTCTAAGACATTCAAAGTTCTCTCTGCTTTCCATAGCGATACGTATCAAGTTGGCAGAGGTCTCTACTAGCTTTGTTCGCATTATATGTTGTTCCAACGCAAACACCTTGCACCTGAAGACACAATGTTCCGCATTGTCTTCTACGTTACATATGACACAATTTTCATTACTGGTTTTTTTGTATACGATACGTGTAATTCCTGAAAGTAATACCTGTAATCCATGTCCGGTCAGGAACTACATAAAATAAAAATTTACTTTCTTGAACTTACATTTGTACCACTCTATCACATTGGGTATTAATTTTTTGGTCTATTGTGCCTTGTCTATCTGTACCTTCCATTTTGCTTGCCATTCTATAAGTGATTGTTCTCTGATGGCGGCTCTGACCTGGGTTAGGTGACCATCTCGAGAGTTGTAGAGCGTCTGCCGTTCTTTCTCTAGGAGGTGAATGGGGAGCGTGCCCGCTATTACCTGTAGGGCCATCATTGAAGTAGTTCTGTACGCACTTGTAACTTTCAATAGGGGCTTTCTCTGGGCTCTGGTTACCATATCTCTGTATTTTTTGTAATTTAGTATAACCCGACAAGCGAGAGCTGGCGGGTTGCGCGTAGAAGAAATTGAAAAATGTTCACCGTTTAAGTCATGTACATCGTGTATAACCGTTTAAGTACCTATACTATATACCTATAATCGCGATTAAGTACCTCTCCTATCTCTCTTTCTATTATAATAATTCCTTTTCTATTTTCGAGCAGGTCACCCGATAGCTCTCGCTTGTCGGAATATACATCTGCCCAAATAGGAGTTCCATACAGGAGGGTCGACTGTACCACTTGAAGGTACATTCTTCGTTTTTGGTTGCTTGGGCCTTCTATATTTGGCATGATTCTTTGTAGGGCTGCCGTTCTTTCTTCCGCCCTCTGGACTACATTTGTCATGTGTTTTGTGAACCTTAGACCTGTGTCGATGTATGCCTAGGTATTTTGTATAGTTTGTGGGTATTATAATGGTACTACCAATTTGAAAAGTCATGTCGGATCTTCGTCGTGGTCCTTTTAGTATGACCACTTCCGTTTTGCTTCCTGCATGTTCTAGATCGTTTCTAGCCATCCATCTGTTGACTTTTCTGCCACATGTGTTGACTTTTTCTTCGATTTTCCAGTTCATATCGGCCATGTCTAGTATCGCTAGGTCATCTGCGTATGCAATAGCTAGAGTATCTTTACTATTGTCTATTTCTAGCACCCCGTAATATAATATATTCCACATTGTCGGACCTAATACGGAACCTTGCGGTACGCCGGCTGTTAACTTCTGTTCTGTATTTTTTGCCACTGTAACGTATCTATTAGTAAGATACCTTTTAATGATATTGATTAGATATGAGATATGAGATTATAGTTTTGTTATGATATGTGCCCAATTGGCAAAGTTAAAGACATTCTTCACATCAAATATAACCAGGATGGTCCATCTTTTCTTGTGTTTTTTACAGTGTCGGTTAAACTTTTTACCGCGTCTATGGCTGATTTAGCTTTTCTAAATCCGGTTAGTAGGCTTGTTAGGAAACGTATTCGCTATTTCCCTTCTTTTGTCATTGCTTAGGTTATATGGAATCTCTGACCTTAGCGTCTTATTGGCGATCCTGTATGCTTGGTCCCATATATCGTTCTCCAACGTCTCACACAAGTTCTGCCAGCATGTACGTTTAGCCCATTTGATCAATTTATTGAGTTCCTTTTTGGCGTTCTTATACTTTTCTTTAACTTGCTGGGTCCTATTTATAGCTGCCATACGCCGGATTCTAAGACATTCTGTCCGCTTTTGGCGAATGTTTGCATTCCACCAATATGGTATTGTATATGTGACATGTTTGCTTTTGCTGCTCGCTTTTTGTGCTTTTATTATGTTGTCTCTGAAGGCAGTAGGACCTGATGAAATTATTGTGGATGTTTGGAAGGCTCTCGGAGAGGAAGGGCTATGTGACAAATATTGAGTAGGATATATGAGGAAGAAAGGATGCCTAGTACATGAAGAGAGAGTGTGTTATGGTATCATTGTGTAAAGATAAAGAGGTAATTCTGGACTGTAAGAATTATAGAGGGATAAAGTTAATACCGCATGAAATAAATATTTGCGTGAGATCTGTAGAGCGAAGGTGAAAGAGAGAGACATCGATAAAAGAAGAACAGTTTCGATTTATGCCAGGAAGAAGAAAAGACGAGAAATACGACGAAAAAAAATAAGCTACATTTTTTATTTATAGATCTTAAGAAGACGTATAAGTTAAGAGCTGTATCAGATTGACTAAAAGATTTTTAGTGACAGTTGGTTTGCATCAAGGATTTTCAGTCCCTATCTGTTCCTACTATGATCCTGTCTTTACAAAGTGATGTAGAAAAATTACTAGAAATTAAATTTTTGAAACTCTTTTTAGCGACCCATGTGGTTACAAACAATTTTTTTCTTTTGCAGCGTCTTTGAGTATTTTCAAATTTTGTTAAGGAAAATCTGTGTTTTTAGTCCTGACAAAGGCTTTTATTCGTATCCAGTCGAAGGCGTCGTATACCTACTGTATAAAACAAACATACCAATCAATATTATACAAACCATCAGAAACATCTGTTTTAAACAAACAAAAACTATATTATATAACGAAGTCGTTGTATCTTTAACAGGCTTATTCTTGTGAGGATGCTTCTATAAATTAACAAAGTTATTTAATATAAATTATAAAATTAACAAAGTTATTAAATATTTGATGACATTTTACCAATCTGCTCTTCTTTTCTCTCTCATTCTAAACTTATCACTATGGTTTCCTAGTCTCTTTTAATTTTTTATATACATTTTATGTTAGTTTGACAGAGTAAGTACCGATGCTTATGCTAACCTTCATCTCATATTTTGGTGTAATAGAAAAAATATAAGGAAAAAAACCAAACATAAATATTAATAAAAAAATTGATTTTATTTAAACTTAAAATAATTCCTCTAATCTGTGAAATTTTTATGCGAACTTTGATGTAGTTTGAAGATTACTGTATATAGCACTAAGATTTTCAATGTCTTCTCTTTTGTTTAATGTGTTTTGTGTAGTTTTTATTAAACACATTTCTAGAAGCAGGCTTTTGTAATGATTTCTTTTCCCTTCTCTAATACTCAAATCTCAATGTCTAAAGGCAAGAAAACAGTTACAAAAAAAAATGTTTTTGGAAATGTGCCACATGATTAAAGAAAAAGAGTCAATAAATTACAAGGCAGACACGGGATCTCAGAATCTCATAGAAACAAAAAAGTAGGTTCTGCTTAATGAGCAGATAGTTTGCTTTTGACATAAAGCTCGAGTGTATTCGTCTTAGGCCCCAGTCATACGTAGTTGTCGATAAATGGGTTTTGAGATTATAATGGGTTTTGAGATAAACTGGACTTGATGTTACTTGGTTTCTTCGTCATTGCTACTATTACTTCACCCTCCCTCTTCTCTCTCGGTCATTACGTTATATTATAAACTAATTTGTTTTACGCCTCTTCAGAAAGCTATAACCATAAAAAAGACGTAAAATCGTAAAGTCGTATCATAAAAGTAGAATTTCTTTTCTAGTAGAGCACTGGTACTCATTTTTATTAAAAACATTCATACCATAAGTATCTCGAAGAAGCAAGTGCGTCTTTATCTGAGCAAAACTTGCTGATAAAGCCATTAACATTTCGAAGCGATACCGATAATGGCGGGTCATTAATTTGTTGAGCTTATATGAGGAAATTATTCAAATGTTAATAAAATTACCATAGACTATCTCGAATAAACAACCTACTTAAGAAGGAAGGTGTCGAAGAATCGGGGAATTATACCTATAGGTTAAAACCAAAGATAACTTCGATTTCTTTCTAAATGATGCTCTCTTGTCTATAAGCTAATGATTTCGACTCGGACAATATTTATGGCTCGAATTAGTCGCACCAATCACATGGAGTCGGTGGGTTACTAGAAAGGTCCGGATTAAGACATAATATGTCTAACGAGTTTCTTTCTTGTTTTAATAATAAAACAATTTATTTTTATTTTGTTTATATTTACATACTGTTGTCCATAAGTTGGTTATTGTGTATACTAATCTGTGTTATTTGTGACTTACACAAATTATTATTTAGCACATTCAAAGTAATGCTATTCATACCATGTTTAACAGTTATCTATATATATATATATATATATATATATATATATATATATATATATATATATATATATATATATAGATATATATATATATATATATATATTATATATATATATATATATATATATATATATATATATAGTAAACTCTTAAATATTGGGGAAATCTGCAAAAAAACTCTAATGTGTATCAATTATTTCACCTAACGTTTTCGCCAAAGAGAATTAATTTGGCTTCTTCAGGGCTGAAAGAGAATAAATTATAATTAGCTACCATATATTATCTAATAAAAAACATTTACCTTACCGTAAAATTTTAGAACTGTCTAGTTATGATGTTAAAAAACTTTAGCTAGTAACAACATAGTGGTGTTTTTTTGTTACTATGTGCAAAAATAGTACATTGTTTACCGGTTAGGAAAAGCTTAACATTCCTGGACGACTGTTAAGTCGAGGCGCAAGCCGAGACTTAGCAACACAGAGTCCAGGAATGTGGCTTTTCCTACGAGGTAAACATACTATTTTTCCGCAAATCGTTTAAAATTCGACAGATATTGATTGATTAAAAAAAAACGCGATAATTTTATTCCCAAATAAATGGTGCTTTGAAATTCCTAATAAAATTACTTGGGTTACTATAGAAACGTATTGAGGTTGAATTGTCAAATTTGACGAATAATTGCTGGTGTTCTCGAAAGTAAAATGATAAGTGATGATAAAATTTCCATTCCTGGGACTCCTCCAGAGCTGGTTGAGGCAGTGAATACTGCTTCATTAGAATTATTGCCAAAGAAATCAAGAGAAATGTACGAAAATGCATACAGACGTTTTATGGATTATCGCATGAGTAAAAATACGAGTTCTTTCTCAGAAAATGTTGTAATGGCATACTTCCTAGACCTTTGTTTAAAGATAAAATCTTCAACATTATGGGCCAATTATTCAATGCTGAAGTCAACCCTTGCACTTAAACACAATGTAGATATATCTATGTTCCTCCAATGTTCAATAATTGTACTAACTGTCAAATTACTGTAAATATAACAAATTGATCTTAAAAATGTATATAGCAATGACTTGATGTTTTCAAAATATAAATTAATTCCTTATAAGCAATGTGTTTTCTATCATTTATGTAGAACACTAACAACTGTACGGAAATATCATTTCCTTACAGTAAGGAAATGACATTTCCTTACAGTAAGGAAGTCCTGACTTTTTCTTCATGAAATTTTGACAGGAATGTCAAAATTTCCTGGCGATTTGCGGAAAAGTTTATTTGTTAACGTTGGAAATGTATGGTAGCTTTGAACTTAAAACGCAAAGGTTTACCCAAGGACAATCGAAAAACCCAATGTAACTACATTTAAAGGAAGTAATTCTTTGAATTGTCGGCAATAACTAAATTTTTAATTGTTCTAAAATTTGAATGTGAGCTTCTGTTTTCATAGAACGCAAGCGCCGAACAATTACAAGTAGTACTTTTGATATCTATGTCGTTAAGGTTCATTGGTAAAACCGATGAAGTTAGATCCCAGTCTGGGGAGATATTAGTTTAGAATTTTCTTAATTGAAATTCTTTTTTTTTAATTAGTATATTGTTCATGTATTATTATAATAATATCTTATTGAGATGTATCTAAGAAAAGCAAGGGAATGTTATCTTTTTTTTTTAATGAAAATTATTATTAAAGTAGGTTAGTTGTTAATAGATATATTAGTCAAGTTAGTTATCTGTGATGTTGTATTGTTCTTGGTATCTGATTTAAGTAAGAAGTCGTATATATCGTTTAGATTCTTAATGTCACTCTTAACATTGATGGAAAAATCGTTAAGGAAAATATAAGACATTTCAATGAACTCTCTTTTAGATTTATTGTTCTCACGGTGAAGAATTGTAGTGTTCGTATAGTCCATGTGATGACCAGTGGAATGGACATGTTTGGCTAATGCACAGCGGTCAGGGTGAAGTCGAGAATCACTTTTGTTTAGTGTAATACGTGATTTCAATAATTGAGATGTTTGGCCGATGTAGGAATTATTGCAAGAGAGGCATGGAATGTTGTAGACAATATTACTAAGCCTATCTATGTGAGTCTTATCTTTTATCTTCGAATAAAGATTAATAATTGTTAGGGCTGATCTACAAGCCACATTAAGTTTAATGTTATTATTATTATTCGAAAAGCTATTTTCAAAACTTTTTAGAATCCTTGTTAACCCCGGAGTGATATCTCTGAAATAGGGTAATGAAAAATATTTATTGATAGGAGTATCCGAGACCAGGTTCCTACTTCACACATCAGGAACAGCATTGTTAGTCACGATGGAAGGTGAAGTCTCTTCGTTATGGATAGTGTTAAACAAAATCTTATTTACTAATGGTGTTGAATAAGAATTTGAAATAAAAAGTTTCAGAAGGATTTGTAGGTTTTTTGTATGAAATGATGGATCTAATAGTTTAATTACTCTATTTTTCATCTGTTTGATTAAGTTGACTTTGGTAGAGTTATTATGGTAAGAGTGGTAGTTAAGGTATTTATCAGAATATATATATATATATATATATATATATATATATATATATATATATTCAATTTCTTTAATTCAATTAATTGTAGATGAGTTTAGCGTAGTCCCTAAAAAATATAGCCAAAACATAATACGTGATTAGTCTTAAACTGATCAAAATATGTATTACATATGTATTGCAAAAAAGTTATAAAAACATTATATAAACCATTATTTTCCCTTTTTTTGTATTGGTTTCTAACCGCTTTTTTTGTTTTAAAGTTCTCCTCCTTTATCGTTTATCCTTCGTAAGGATGTGGTGACCTTATGCTATTTGACGAATGGTTGCTATCCATTCTTCTCTCCCCTGGGCGCGGTGTGCTGCCTCAGACAGAGAGTAACCGGTAGCGCACTTTATTTGGTCTGACCATCAGAGTGCCGATCTTCCTTAAGTTCTGTTACCATCTACCTTGCCTTCAACCACCAACCTCTCGATACCTTCCATTCGTCTGGTAATGTGTCCAAAGTACCTCAATATATTTTGGTTGATGATTGTTGTAAGCCTAGTATTGATGTCGAGTTCTGCAATATTGAGACATTTGTGTGATACGCTGTCCAGGGTATGTGCATCATTCTACGATATACCTACATTTCAAAGGCCATTATACGTCGTGAAACAAACTTTTTAATGGTCCAAGTTTCTGACGCATAGGTAGCGATAGGAAAGATAAGCGTCCGTACTAGGCGCAGTTTCGTGTTTCTGGTTATGTCTGTATCTTTCCAGATTTAAGTAAGTTTGACTGTTACTGATCTGGCCATTGTGAGGCATCGATGTATCTCTTCTTCGCATTCACCATTGTTTGTGATAACAGAACCTAAGTAATTGAAACGGCTTACCACTTCAAACCCCACTACGTTTCGTATTTCCGGCTGGTTATTTATAATTCGATCGATTATCATTACCTTGGTCTTCTGTACATTAATTTTAAATCCATATTCATGACTAATAGTATCTACTCTGTTCATGATGTATACAAGGTCATTTGTTGATAATGCTAGGGCTAAAGTGTCGTCAGGATAACGGAGATTGCTGATTTTTCGACCTCCGACTGATATTCCTCCTTGCCATCCGTCGAATACAATGCACATAATGTGTTCGCTATATATATATATATATATATATATATATATATATATATATATATATATTAAGTAAATTAGGAGAGATAATAGATCCTTGACGAACACCGGCTTTTAGTTTAAAATTATCGCAGTATATGTTGTTGACTCTTACGTTTGCTGTGTTGTTGATATACAGTTGGTTCAGTAGGTAGGTATATTAGACGTTCGGGGGTACTCATTTCTCTCGGTATTTCCCACATTTTATGCCACTCTACATTATCGAACGGTTTCAAGTAGTCGACAAACCACAAATATGTTTCTAAATTAAATTCTCTAAATTTTTCTATAATTTGTTCAAGATTGAGAATTTGTTCTCATGTGCCTCTTCCACGGACAAGTCCACATTATTCTTGTGGGATATGTGGCAGAAGTATTGATTTTAATCTCTCGTTAATTATAGTTAGGAGAACTTTACATGCTTGGGAGATCAGGGCTATAATGCGGTAGTTATTACAGTCAGTTGGTGAGCCTTTCTTATAAATAGGTATGAAAGTGAGCTTACACCAATCATCTGGCTATTGTCCTGTGTTCCAGATTTTATTACACAGTTTAAACATTACTTCAATTCCTATATCTCCTATTTCTTTAAGTGCTGCCGCCGTGATTAATGTAAGAGTTCAAAAATAATTATTTGTAGTTAACATAAGTTAACAAAGTCCATCCCTGTACTGAGGAGTCATGATTTAAGAAACTAAGTTGAATTGAACCTGGTTCATACAAGAGCAGCAACAAATATAAAATCACAGATCTTGTTTCGATATCCACTAACTGGGAAAGCACATAAAAATAACAATACAGTAAAATTTGATGACAGAAGATCGTCGAGTAGATAAACACTATATGATTTTACGAAATTACTACTCTTAAATTAAAACAGGTGTTGAAACAAGTGTTAATATTAAGATAAAATAGGTTGTTCTGCGTATTCTATGAAAGATTTTAATTTGTATGTTTATTTTTAATTAATAGTAATTCGTTATTATATTATCAAAGTTAAAACTGAATAACATTCTTTAACAAATATAATATACCAAATACAAGAATCAGGTACAAAAAATTGACAATGACAGGAAAAAGTTACCCGAGTAATACGACATTTTATATAGGAACATATAATGCACGTTCTCTACTGTCTGATAAAAGACTTACTGAACTTGACTGCGAAATAGAAAACAAAGTGGGACATAGTCGGTCTCAGCGAAGTCAGAAGACGTGGTGAACACTTAATTAAACTAAAATCAGGACAAAATTTTTACGACGTAGAGGACGACAATAATTCCTTGGTTAGGAACTGGCTTCATTATACACAAGCGTCTCCAAACAAGTATAATGTCACTAAAGAAATTTTCCACAAGAGTGATTTGTCTTACTCTCAAATTGAATACAAAGTATAATATGATAATAATACAGGTTTATGCACCAACACAGACCATAATGAAAAAGAAGTGGATGTATTCTATGATGATATCGAAGCTGCTCTTAAAGACCATTAAGAACATTTTACTTTTTTATTTGGTGATTTTAATGGCAAAATAGGAATGAAATTCAACCCTACACTGAGCAACACTAGAAACACCACTGGGAAACTTTGGTTTGGATGGTAGACATGATCGTGGCGAAATACTGTTAAGGTTCATGCTATAACATGAACTATTCCAAATGAACAGTTTTTCCAAAAAGAAACCACAGAAAAGATGGACATTGGCAAAGTCCCAATGTAAAAACTCAAAACGAAATAGATTTTATTATCACCGACAAAAAACACACCGTTAAAGATATCACGGTTCTAAACCGATTTGTTACCAGTAGCGATCATAGAATGGTAAGAAGTATTCAGCATGTATTTCCGACATTTCAATTGCTTGACGAAATGCCCCTGAAGGTGATCTAGTGATCGAAAGTACTTGGGCAAGATTTAATTAATACCGTGCTCGATATTTGCCTTGTATATTATCAAAGTAATAGAAAAGACTATCGAATACAATCGACCACTCGTTCTGGCTTTTGTAGATTTCCATAGAGCCTTTGATGCCGTAGAATTTGGCAAAATTCTGGAAGCATTACAAGCATGCCGCATTGACTATCGATATACAAGGTTAATTTACAAGACATACAGGAACGCAACTATGTCAGTAAAACTACATGAAAACACGGATCATATCCCAATCGGCAAAGGAGTCCGACAGGGTGATACCTTATCGCCTAAACTGTTTACCGCAGTACTAGAATAGGCTTGTAAAAACCTAACTGGGAAGAGAAAGGCCTAAACATTGACGGTAGAAGATTAACAAATTTGAAATTCGCAAACGACATAGTTTTGTTGTCGGACAACCTCAAGGAGATATGTACAATGTTACAGGAACTTCAGTTAGTGTGTGCCAGTGTGGGTCTTAAAATAAACATCTCCAAAACAAAATTCATGACAAATCTAGTCATCATCATCATCATCCAGCCGAATTTTCACATCCATTGTTGGATATAGGCCTCCTCCAAACGTCTCCAGTTCTCTCAATCTATACAAATCTAGTACCTAGCGAAAATATCAGTATTGAAGGCAACGAAGCAGAGCTGGTGGAAAAATACATATATCTTAGACACGAAATAAAGATTACAAGAGACAACCAAACATGAATAAACCTAGCATGGGCAGCCAATAGAAAACTCAAAGACATATTTAAAAGCGGTATACCAATTTCTTTAAAACGTAAAACCTTTGACCAATGTGTATTGCCTGTGATGACCTATGGTACCAAAACTTTGACATTGACAGCTACGAGTTCTAAAACGCTGCAAATAGCTCAGAGGAAAATGGAAAGGTCAATGCTGAGTATATCGCTTCGTGAATGAGTTAGAAATAAAGACTTAAGATGAAGAACAGAAGTTAGATGAAGAACCGATGTAATTTCCCGAATTGCCACACTGAAATGGAACTGTGTCGGACACGTCCCCCGAATCAGTGAAGAAAGGTGGACGAAGAGATTGCTTGAGTGAAGGCCGAGGTTAGACAAACGAAGTAGAGGAAGACCTCCTATTCGTTGGATTGACGATCTCAAGAAAATATCAAGAAATTGGATGAAAAGTGCTCAATATAGAGCACAATGGACAAAAATGAGGGAGAGAAATGATCAGCAGTGAACGCAAAGGGCTGGATGATGATGACGATAAAATACAAGAATACAAATAATTCAATAAAAAGACAAACATTGAGTGCAATGAAAAATATCATTGCAATCTTTATTTGGTGAACGATTTCCGAAGTGAAAATCAAAACATCATAATAAACGTAGTTTAAACTAAAGTTGTGGTTAATTTCTATTAAAGATAGTAATCTTAATAATGTGCCTTTTTACATTTACTTATAGGTAATTAAATACCCAGAAACTATATTATTAACCTCAAAAATAAAAATTAATTTTTTCACAGCTGTCATTTTTGTTGAAATCAAGATTGATGTAGCACCTTGTACAATATTCCTACTCACGTTGGTATCCATAACAACAAACAATAATCTACTATCTCATAAATTAATGACAAAACCTCCTACTATAAAAGGAAGTCAAATTATATTCAGTAAGTTTTGCTTTGTCATCCTGTGGTGTTATGTTTTTAATCGAAAAGAAGAGCACCATTCGATTTCGGGTTCGAATCTCGCTAAAGTATCTACGGCTACTGGTATCCGATTGCAGGACTGGTCTGATAAAATATAATATTAGTTCATTTTTAAAAAGTATTTCCATGAGAATAAAATACGCGAAAATTTCATTTTCAACAGCAAAACTCACGGTGGTGATGAAGTCTTCCTATTCTTATTGTTTGTATTTCAGTCGACGATTTTTTACTGCACTTTTTTCACTGAGGTCGCTTTGTCCCTAATTTTTCTAATTTGGTTATTCATACATCAAAATCAGGAATTTTCTGTGATTTTGAAAAATGTATCTATGTGTCCATCTTCTTTACAAATTTATTTAATATCTATTTTTCTTATACTGAATTATCGCTGAATTACTAAGTTTTGCATGTTATTATACTTGGCTTCTCTTATATTCATCCTTCATTGTTTCCATCGTTTAGTTCATGATAAGTCTTTTAACAATTTTAATATTTAAATCTCTTTTCGGTATATGATATTATTTATTCTGTATAATTGTGAGGCATAGGATGTGGCTATCATATTATGTGAAACAATGTTCTATATCGTCTAAATAAATATATTTTATTAAGTAATAGTAATGGTCAGTTAGAAAAAACCAACAACCGTATCTTCAGCATTTCCGAATGTTACCGAAAAGCTGTTGATGGACGCTATTTTAAGTATTATGTGCCCTAGTTTTTATTAGCTACTAATATTTTATATGTTTTAATATACAAGCTTCAATATACAACTCTCTCAAATATTTTAACGCTTCACTTTCTTTAAGGAAAAAATACATACGTCATTAAATAATATTTATTCGTGGCCCCGAAAATCGCAAAATAAATTAAATAAAACCCACTATACCGTCTTCATCTTTTAGTTTTGTGACTTTATTGATATCAGTTCCAAATAGTAATGTAAAGTGATTTTAGGTACAATTGTCTTCGATTTTACATCCATAATGTTCTTCTTCCATCAGGACCACGCTTATCTTGGATCTTTCCCTGAATGATCAGATATCTCCAAGGCTTTCAGCGTTTAAACATAGTCCCACTTAAAGTCCACTCTTCCACTTCGTACAGCACTGGAAATATATAACAATATGTCATTCGAACGTGAAGGTCAATACTAAGATCGTGGCTGAAAAGTATGTTGCTCATTTTAACAAAAGTAGCTCGGGATTGTAATATTCGTCTTTTAATTTCTAAGGTTGGATTGCAGTTCTCATTGATATTAGGTATTTAAAAGCAATAAATTTTGTAACTTTTTAAGAGTTTTTACCCAGCTATTTAGTTGTTTGTCTACCTGGTAATAATACAATGATGGGCTTTTTAGTCCGAACACGTTCTTTGATGTAGCCCGAAAGGATTTTTTTAACTATATACCTTTTATAAAACATTTTTAAATAAAATTTGTGTAATTCATGGTATACAGCTAAATATAAGAATGGCATTTTCCTTGTGAATACACGAGTTTCTCTACTTTGTCCAGTACGGAAACTCCAGCTTTTATACCTTCATTTTGTATATGATTTTGCTTGCTAACTATCACATATTTAGTATTCTTAACTTAGAATTTTATTCTATACTGATTACAGGTTTACTTTATTTTATCCATTCAATTTTGAAGGTCTTCTTCGTAATTACCCAGCACTAATCATTGTCATATCTAATATTTGATATGAGGTTGAATGCTCGAATAAATGAACTTTAAAAATTAAGGCAATTATATCTAGCACAAGTTTTATCAAGTCTTGCCCAAGTACTTTCGCTTAATATAGCATCTTCAGGCATCTGAAATAAGCCAAAAAAAACGTTTTTTTTAGATGAATGAAATTAATTAACTTCGATAAAAACTCGAAGTTACTGGATGATAAATGTTTTTTGTAATTAACGTTTTAGACTTACTTCGTCAAATATTATCGTTTTTTTTTGGCTTATTTTAGATGCCCCTGAAGATGCTATATCAGGCGAAAGTACTTGGGCAAGATTTGATTAAACTTGTGCTCGATATAATTGCCTTAATCTTCAAAGTATATCTAATATTGTTCACGGTTAAAATATTTACAATAATACGTTCTATTGTCTCCATTAGGTCATCCTTTAATATTTCTTCTGAATACAAGAGTAAAGGTGATAGTATACAGTCTTGTATTACTCCACTAAACTTTTATTCTTGCCACTTGATGCCAGTATATATTTGTAATTATTCATAAATCTTTATCATTCAATCCTGCTATTTTTAATATCTTTAGCATTTTATTATGTCGGACCTTGTCAAAAGTCCTTACAGAATCAATTGTACAGATGCATATATGTTGATTTATATCTCTACATCTCTGTATCAGTACTTGGACATTGAACATTGTTTCTCTCGTATCCAATAATATAAACAAAACAAAACCTTGAATATTATCAATTATGAAAAGTTACAAAATATTTTCCACAATCATTACTTTGTGAAGTAATTGATCCTACGTTATCTGTATGAATTATTTCTAATCTTTTTTTTTTAGCATCAGACCTTGTTCTTCTTCTTAGCGTGCCATATCAGAATTATCCGACGTTGGTGATCACCATTGCGAAGGCTTCTCGATCTTCTGCAATATGTAATAATTATCCTGCATTTGATATCTGAGTCCACTCACGAATGTTTTTTTAACCAAGAAACTTGTTTTTTTCCTACACCTCTACGGCCCTCTAGTTTGCCTTTAAAAATCAGTTGTAATATTTTATATCAACTTTCTCTTACTGTATGTCCCAAATAAGACATTTTTCGAGGTTTAGCAGTCTTTAGCAGTTCTCTATCTTTGTTGACCTTACTACTTCTTCATTAGTTTTTCTTGCTGTCCAAGGCATCTTCAGCATTCGTCTATAAACCCACATTTTCAATGCTTCAATTTTGTTCATGATCGATACTTTTAGCGTCCACACTTCTGCACTTTAAAAAAATACGGACCAAACATAGCACTTAACCACTCTTTGTCTTACTTCTAAACTGAGATGATTATCAGATCTTGTATTAAATTTTAATCTTGTCATTTTGCCCCTAACACATGCGACAAATATGTTTTTTGTGCTATAATTGTGTATTATTATCCAAAGATTTACACATTAAAAGATTCATTATTATTATTTAGTTTAAATGACATTTTATATAACCTATTTTTATGACTCAGGCTTTCTAAATTATGCATGTGTTGCTTGTGTGAGTCCATTTCAAATAGGTAAAGAAATAATAAATAAGACTTACTCACAATCAATTTAATTTAACTATCAGACGACCGGTTTCGCTTTCTACAATATGCAAAGCATCCTTAGGTCTCGATACAAAGTTAAACAAATGCTAAAATAATAAAAACCCGTATTAGGGTGTTGTCTAATAACGATAAATAAAGTAGATGTTGTAAATTACAATAATTATGCCAATATTACATGTCTGTGGTTTTATTTAAATGAGTAAGTTGAATAAAAGGTATAAAAGTTTTAAAAGTTTAAACAGACAAGGTAAGGCCCACAAATTGTTATAAAATAGTCTCTTCGATTGTAATAAATTAATAAATGAGCAAATAAATAAAATAAACATTACTTACATGCCGGTACTCTATTAATTGATGGATGGTAGAACATGGTTGAAATTACTGTGTATTGTTGAATGGAGAACTCAATTCTATTATTGCAGTTGTTTGACAGTAAACGGGAAGTTCTTGAGGAGATAGATTTGATCCAATGAAGAAGAGATATGTGTATGATTGTTTGTTAAATGAAAGTGATGTAATATACCATTGTGTTATTAAAAGTTATTTATACTTATTCGAGACATATATTTTTGAAATGTGTGTTATTTATTGAGTAATTGTTTTAGGAAGGTGACAGTTTTATGACAATGAATAAGTTTAGATGTAAAAATTGTGTGGGTGTGCAATTATTTTCCAACTTGTAGTTATCAAATTACTTTGATAAAGTTCTATTGGCAATTAGTAAATTATTGAAAAGTCAAGTAAATAAAATATTAAAATACAAACAATTAAGGACAATTTAAAAACACTAAAACTTCTATGTAAATAGAAACTTTTTGACTCGCTAGTAACCAAAATTTGAGATGAAAAGCCCGTTTATTTTGACATGTTAGATTTCCACTTCGGAAATCGTTCTCATGAATGCTAGAAATACATCTCTGAATTTATTTTTTGATAACGATTTTCGAAGTGAAAAACGAAACTTCAAAATAAACGAATTTTTAACTTAAATTCATTTAAGTTTAATTCATTTAAGGTTAATGCTAAAAAAAGGTAGAAATTAATATAAAAGTGTCACTAAAAAATAGCTTCAGAATCATATTATAAATTTTTTTTATAATTTTTCTTTATTAACTTTTTTAACATGCTCCCCAAGTTTAAGTGCTCCCATATTTTAACAAAAAACACGTCTCGTTTGAATTTTCCATACGTAATACTTTAGTAGTATCTAATCGATACCGGTCTTACTTAAGTCTTTTTGGATGTTTTGCAACTGTTGTAACATTACACAACTCAACTACATATTTATGTAAATTAAAGTTTTATACGGTTTTTACACACTCAAAAATTTTCAATAAACAAAATCTCATATAATGATTCTCAAAATTTTGTTCTACGTACGTGAACCTTCAAAATTAATGATACAAACAATATTAGTTGAAATCTCAAAATCTCAAATATTATTCTAAATCTCCTAATCAAAATGTTTATATCCTTTCTAAATTAAGTGTAAAATTTGTGTTATTAATAAAAGAAAAACTGCAGAAAACAAAACTATCTCTCTCTGATGATGAGTGGTCCAAATCATTGTTCCTTGTAGACTATATTATCTACTCTCAACCGCTCCCTAGGTAATCAGCAATCTTAAAACAAATTATTGCAAGTTTATCGTCCTTAATGATCTCCTTCAAATGCACGAATCGTTCAAATTATGCTAGCTTCTTCTTCTCTCAATAAACTTAATCTCTCGTTGGCCTGAGTGAAAAATGACTCTTGGAATATCTTTTCTTTACGATAAACTGAATCTCTCGTTGGCCTGAACAGTGACTATGAATATAAGTAGAAAATATAACTTAAAATCTTTTACTGGATCAGCTTTTGTCAGATACACTAACTACACGAAAACTCACAAACTTTCACTGCTACTGCTTCCTACCTCTGGGAAACTACCCAAGAACAACGGCCGTTCGCCTTGCACCCTTGGAAACCAACTGACTATCTTTTTTTCTTCAAAAACTAACTAAGGTCTTATTCTCAAACCAAACCTCCCACCTTTTCCAATCTCATCCAATCAAAACGCGTCATACCTCTCCCATTTCTTCATTTCGATAACACACAAATTTTTACCTACAATTATAAAATTTCCTAAAACTTGTTTACAAAATAATATTTTCCTACCAATTCTTAAAAACTAACAAAAACATATCTTTCTAAAATCTATTCTATTGTCCTAATCACTGCACTAATGTATTTGGAAAACTCGGTTTAATTGTCTTAAGTTCGCTCACGTCATTCAAATATATTTTAACAAAGAAAATAATTTATGCATAGCTTACGTTTTGTTCAATATAGGTAATCCAAAGATAAAAGGACTTTCATTCTTCGAAATGTTTGTCGTTTATTAATTCGACTTATCTGAATTATTTTAATTATTTGAACTTTGAAATATTTTTAAACAAACCGATATTTTCTTGATTTTACATATTATAACAATATATATATATATATATATATATATATATATATATATATATATATATATATATATATATATATATATATATATATATATATATTTATATTTATATACTATGAATACACATATTTTTAAATGATTTTCGACAAGCATTACACACAATAGACAGTCATAAATTGATCGACACATTAAAATATTTTGACTTTTTAGATAAAATATTACAGTTAACTAAATCCTTCTTAATGAAACCAAATGTAAAGTTATGATAGAATATCATGTCTCTGACAGCTTTAATATCTCTAGAGACCTGCGACTAAGAGACCCCCTACCTACTGTATTTGTTAATCTAAAGAAAAGCCGTGTACACACTAAAGACTCCATCTACCACCACAGACATTAATGGGTAGCATAAGCACACGACCTTGCCCTAATAACAAGAAGACCAACAGAACTAAGAACAAATTTTTAAGACTCGAGAGGAGAGCCAGGCAGTATGGGCTGGAAGTAAATGAATAGAAAACAAAGTATATGGAGATGAATGGAAATAATGAACATTAAGGCTAATTTTGGAAAGTGTCTGTCTCAGATCAGAAATATAACTTTGAGACATTTGGGCAGTTCGACTAGTAACGAGTAAGGTTAACAAATTAAAATAAAGAGACTTAAAAAATCTAAAAAAGAATGACTAAAGGTAGTAAAATTGCTGGAACTCTAAATAGGGAGTTTTTGTAACTACCTAACGTAACGTATTTTCCTATACGTCAAGAACTAACGGATCGAAGAAGATCAACGTTAAATTAAGAGTAAAAGTTCTGCACGTAACCTAAAGATGGTGTTGCTCTCATCAAATTATTGATAAACTAATGAGTTTTCAGTACCAGTCTTATCCTTGTCTCTTATTCCTATTTTCGTTATTCAAAATAAATATCAAATATTTTGTGAACAATTTTTAATTTTGGAGATGGACGCGATATTGGACTTTTGGATTAAATTCCACCTTTCGGGATGGTTGTAAGGTTTCTGGCCTACGACTTCCTTCAACAAAAACAAATCATCTTCATTGCTGAAGTGAAGTCGTTTTCTACTGCTTTCCATTATTTATAAAAATCAAAACAAATATACTAAACCGCAAATGTAAAAAACACGTGCCACGTGTGCTGACGAAATGTGGATGTTAAATGTTGATATTTTGGTAATCGGATAAGATTCCCTTGTGCATTCGGTTACTTTCGGCTCGACAGGGATGCGTATGAACATAACGTACCAATCCGGTACGTTAGATTATACGTATTCAGATACGTTAATTCAGCCGTTAATGCGCATGCTTATATATCAAAAAGATACGTTACGTATACGTATTTGCTTGCATAAAAACTCTCTAATAAGATGCTGAGATCAAAGAAAATATCCAGGTGACCAAAAAGAAGAATATAATATTTACAACTTTATGCTAGCGAGATCTAAAGCAAAACCATTGAACTAAAGCTAGATAGGGGGAGCGATACTGAGAAGAATATATGGACGTATAAAACATGGGCATATTTGGAGGAAAAGAACAAATAATGAAATAATGCAAATATACAGACAACAAAAAATTCAAACATTGCGAAAGTTTCAAGACTAGGATGGCTCGGACACATAGCTAGAATGCAGGAAGGAAGAGTTCCCAAAGCTTTAATAAAGACTGAAGCTGAAGTTGGTAAAAGAAGACTTGGGATTGTTACGAGTACAAAACTGCAGAAATCTAGTACAAGATAGAAAGAAATAGGAAGATATTTAAAATCAAATTATTTAAGCGTGTCCGCATTTTTACCTGTCTTGTATATACGTACTTTTTCTTTTTTCAGATAGACTGCTATATTTTTCTTCTTTTACTATCGCAAAAACTAATTTATACATTACAAATGTGACTTTTATCGCTCCAATTGTCTCGCAATCGTACATTTCATGCAAATTTCTCATCTGGATCAAAGTGCCGAAGCGGTTGGTATGCCAAAACCGGTCCTGCCCACTTCAAAATCTCGAGATTGATTTAAGTATAGCATTTCAACTCATTAAGATCACCGATTAACAATCGTTCATTTTGTTTTGTAATATTTTTCGAACATCATTTGATCGGCAACGTTTATTAAAACGCTACTATGTGCCCATTCTTTTTTATGAGAGGAATTTCGATGTTATAATGAGATTATTGCTATTGGGTTGTTTTCTTGGGATTATGATGATGCTGTAAAAACCTTATAGATATTAGGACAAAAATTGATAACTGTTTGCTGGAACTAAATGCGGTATGCACATTGTTTGAAAAAAAAACCGTATTTTCTTCTAATGTACATATACAAATATTTTATAAAAATCACTGAAAATCACTTCTGCAAGAGCAGGGTTTTAAAAAGCAGAGGCAATTAACAAACTTAAAAATAATAAGACACCAGGTAGCGATGGTATACCCGTAGAATGCTTAAAACATGGAGGAGAAGCGTTGTACAGTTCTATATACAAGCTAATTCAAGACATTTGGCGAGAAGAAACAATGCCAGATGAATAGAAAGAAGGGGTTATTGTACCAATACACAAAAAAGGAAACAAAAAGCAATGTATTAACTACAGGGGAATAACACTCCTAAACACCACCTACAAAATCCTTGCAAACATCTTGCTAGAAAAAACCAAAACATACACAGAAGAAATCGTTGGAGATTATCAATGCGGATTTATACCGGGCCGCTCTACTGTTGACCAGATATTTACAATAAAACAGGTGATGGAAAAATGCTGGGTGTTTGATCGTGAGCTTCACCAGGTTCATAGATTTTAAACAACCATTTGATACAGTATGCAGGGACAGACTGTGGACAGCGATGCAGGAACTTGGCTTTCCAAAAAAACTAGTCAGGTTGATACTGATGTGTATGGAACGGTTACGATGTAAGGTGCGAGTTGGACCACAATACTCGGAGATATTTGAAATAAACAATGAACTAAAACAGGGAGTTGCACTTTCACCACAACTCTTCAACTTAGCTCTGGAGCACATAATTAGAAGTGCAAGAATCGAAAACCTAACACAGTATTTCATCGAGAAGGACCAAACTTACTACTGGCATTTGCAGACGATATCGATCTAATATCGATCTAACACACGATTAAGGATGAAGAAGACTTTCGTGAGGTTCGAAAAGGAAGCAGAGAAGATGCGGCTCCAAATCAACGAAAACAAGACGAAATATATGTATATGAGCCGCAATAACCAAAGCAGAGACAGAATCGGTCAGAACATCAACATCGATGACTTTAACTTTGAGCGCGTTAGAGAATTCAAGTATCTTACAACAACAACAATCACTGAAAAAAATGACGGATCACAAGAAATAAACAACAGGATTCAGGCCGGCAACAGATGTCTTTTTGCCCTACAAAACCTTATAAATTCAAAACAGCTAACTCGACGTACGAAGATACAGGTCTATAAACCGATCATACGACCCATTTTGATGTATGGAAGCGAAACGTGGACAATAACAAAGGCAAACGAAGAGAGACTATGTGTTTGGGAAAGAAAAATCCCAAGGAAGATCTTTGGTCCTGTGCTGGATGAAGCATCAGGACAATATAGGATAAGAACCAACAAAGAACTCGAACAACTTTACCCAGACGCCAACATCATAAAAGAATTTAAGTCCTGAAGACTTCAATGGACAGGACACCTCAATAGACATTCTGAACGAACAGTAAGACTGGTGTGGGAGGAAGTCCCAACTGGAAGGAGACCACGCGGACGCCCTCGTCTCCGGTGGCGAGATAATGTAGCAGGAGACCTAAACACTATGGGCGTGGAGAAATGGATAAAAGTTGCTCAAGATAGAAAACAGTGGAGGCATGTTGTCGAGTCGGCTAAAACCCACGAAGGGTTGTAACGCCACGGAGTAAGTACGTAAGTAAGAGCAGGGTTTTGTAACTATTATTGACGTCTTTAAGAATTAACCTTTACAGTTTACAGGCACCTGCAAATCGCGGATATTGTTACATTTATATGTAACTGTACCTTATAGTCAATTTAGTGAATAATAAAATACTTTATACTATACTTTCTTTTTTTTCTTTAAGTGCCTCTCATATCGGATATTGGATATCATTAGGTGATTCTATTTTTTTTTTGGCCTTAGGTACATGACCTATTTAGCCAGACAATATAGGTATAAGAATATAGAATACATAAAAACAATCCTTCAAATTCATAACAATTTCCTAACCGATCGTTCATTTGCACCACATTCACTCAATTTCCTAACCTTACCATTAAAAACACTATTGTGTGACTATACAAAAAGGATTGAACAGGAACACACGCTTCACGCTAAGGTGCCCTTAGCCCATCGTTCCTTTCCCTCTACGAAACCCAAGCTGACCGTCTGGGTAAAGGTTATTACTTTCCATCCACCATTCTAGTCGACTTTTCATGATTCGTTCAAATGTTTTCAATATACATGACATAAGAGATATGGGTCTTAGGACATTATGATCATTAGCTTTTGGGATAGGTATTACAAGACACTGCTTTAAAGAATCGCAGTTATCACCTTTAATTAGAATATTGTTAAAAATATCACGGAGAAATTGAAGTGCTATTGTAGGCAAGTAGTATATCATAAGATAATTAATACCATCAATCCCAGGGGGGGATCTCTTAGAAAACTTGATATTGGCAGTTAGTTCGTTGATACTAATAGGAGATGACAAAAAATGTGATTTAAATGTATCTTCAGTGGGATATATTGGAGAGGGAACATAGCAAGGAGCTATTTTATGGAACAAATTTTCAACGATATTTTCGTCGTGCACATACAGATTTTTATTTTTTTTAATTTTCTTAATTCTATCCCATATTTTAGTTGGATGAGTTTGTCTGTTTAGATTGAGACAGAAGTTGGCCCAACTATTAGTTTACATTTAGCATTTATTTTTTGATATTCAACAAAGTTTGCCAGACACATATTTTGTTTGTACCTTTTGCATGCAATTTTTCTCTTATTCGATATCTCACGGCACTCCTCGTCCCACCATTTAGGTGATTTGAATGATATATTTGAGGATGATCTTAGAATTTTGCAAGCTTTGTTCGCAGCATTCGTAATCTGTTCCATTAAAAATATATACATACCGTTGGTATCAATGCAGTTTGGTGGCGTGGAAAATGATTTCTCTATTTCAGCTGTATATAAGGTCCAATTTGCTTCACTCGTAGACCATTTATATAATGGGAACGTGATTGCATCATCATTGTGATAATAGTTATTGAGCGTAATACTGATTGGGTAATGATCTGATCCATAAGAATCCTGACTAACAGACCAACCAAGTGTAGGACATAACTTAGATGAAGCAATTGTGAGATCTACTGCAGATTTAGCCTGGCCAGGAGGGGAAATCCTTGTGGCAGACCCATCGTTTATAACAATCAAGTTTGAAAAATGATCTAAAGCATCCACCAAAACTCTGCCATCATGTGAGTATGAAGGTGAGCCCCACATGCCGTGATGGGCATTAAAGTCGCCTCCTATTATGCAATCATGTTTTATTTGACTAAATAAATTAATGTAGTCTTGAGATTTCGCTTTAACATCGGAGGGTTTATATAGAGATACTATAGAGAGTTTTTGGTTACCAAGAATGATATTGATTCCACAAACTTCAATTTTTGGATTAAATGTATGATTAAATTGAATGACATCGTATATAATTTTATGTGAAATGAAAATTGCTACTCCCCCATAACCTTTATCTCTATTAACCGCAATGACGTTAAAGTTATTAAACTTAATGTTGTCAGTAGGCTTATACCATGTTTCAGAAATTATTGCAATATCAAACTTTTCCTCCATTAAAATTTGGTTAAAAGAATTTTTGTTAGCTTTAAGAGATCTAGCGTTCCACTGAATAATTTTAAGATTTTGTTTAAAGGACATCTTTGAGTTTTTTTTTTGTTTTTTTTAGGTTTTAAATATATTATCAACAATGTTTTTAATTTTATTTTCAAACTCTATTTCTTCAAAATTTAAACTACTATTTGATAATGGATTCTGTGAAAATTGGTGAAAAAAACTTGTTAACATGGTAATTAATTGATGTTTAAGTGTTGAAAAATCATTTTGCGACTCTTTTCCAAACTGGAAGACCGGTCCTGCACAAAAGCTAGTATTATATTCTCGTCTGATGGGTGGAAAATTGGGAGAAGAATCACTAGTTTTTCTTTTTTTTGGCAAGGGTTTAGGAGAAGATGGTTGATCATGTGTTGACCTAAAGTTCGATTTAGAAGAAGTATTAGGGACAGGATGTTGTGCTGTAGAAGTTTTTAAAGCAGGAAATTCTATATTCGAATCAATTAATGGGGCAAATTTATTTTTTTGTATGAGGCTAGAATAGGCCGGATTGTTAATAATTTTTTCAGCTTCTTTGAAAGATGTATTCAAATTAGACATAGCTTCTTTGACTCTAGTTTGCTTTTTGAATTCAGGACACTCCTTATAAATAGAATTGTGACCATTATTTTTGCAATAAACACAAAAAATTTTGCATGCTTCGCACACAGATTAATTTTCTGACCCACAATTCCTACACCTTTTCTTTCCCCTACACTGTGAGCCGGAATGGCCATATCGGAGACAACGAAAACATTGCATAACTGGATTAATATAAGTTTCTACAGAGCATCTAACTTTGTTAATATAAATATATTGAGGAATAAGTTTTCCTTCAAACGTAACAATGATCATTTGACGAGGAACACGTTCCATATTGTTGTCTTTTTGGATGACTCTAGTCATGCGTTTTACTTTTTTGATAGGTACACTAGAATTAATCATTTTTAGGAGGGCCTCCTCGCTGTAGGAAGTATCTATAGATCGGACTAACCCGCGTTTTTCTATAAGATGACCAGGAATATATGCCAGTAAATTATTCTTTTCAAAGAATGGATCTTTAACTAATTCATTGGCAATACTGCCCGAATTAAGTTCGATTTTTATACGATTGCGACCAACCGTACTAATTTCAATAATATTTTTATCATACTCTTTTAGATTCATTAACTTTTCACCCAATTTCATTGGATGTAATATCCCAATATTTAATTCTAAATGTTCAACAAAAACATGAAACGGTCCCAAATCGTTAGGTTTAAATCTATTTGTTAATTGATATAATAAACATTGTTTATCATAATACGAGTTTTTGTCGGATTCCAAGTTTTTGTCGAGTGTATCTGTACTAGATAATTCATTTAATTGATTATTATTTTTATTGTTTATACATGAACTCATATCAATATCTTCAGGTACAATGATATCCTCAACAAGAACGTTAACTCGACTATCTTTATTAAATTTACCATTCGGCGGCCCCTTGCCGCTGGTGGATGAGTTGTTTTCCCCGGACATTGGTCCGGGGCAGAAATATTCAAAAAATCAAAATTTACTTACAGTAGTTTTCCTTTTAAACACAAACTTAATATACTTATAACTAATAATGTGAACCAAATAACCTACAAACACCGATGTCACTTTGTACAGCGTATGATAGACGACTTTACTAGCCAACAGTCGGAGTACGAACTGTCGATTCTAATTTTATTTACTGCTGTTTTGAATAGTTCATTAGTGGTACATCCAAACTACTCTCTTAAATTTCTCATCCAGGACATTCTGCTACAGCCTGGATTTCTGCGTCCTTGGATTTTTTCTTGCATTATATTTTGTAGGAATGTGTACTTTTGTCCTCTCATCAGGTGACCTAAGTATTCAAGTTTTTATAGTCAGTATAACTTCTGGATCGTTATTTATTTTGGTTGGATATTTGTCTGGATGGTTTTAGTAATTTTATGTATTAATTAATTGGCTTAATTTTTCTCTTGTCAACTTTTTGTAGCAGTTTTGACAAACTTGGTGGCCTTTTTAACTTTTTTATTTAAATATATATCTTAGGTATCTTTTGTTTAATTAGTAGTTTTTTTTTAGTCAGTTGGTTACCTACATCTTTTTTGTTAAATAGAGCTTTCTTTCTATGTATCTTATTTAATTTTAAGTATTCGAAACAAACAATAATAGAATTAATTTCATATTTCATCATTTGTTTAATTTATTGTATAATTGCATTTTAGGACTTAGTCCCCATCGTACAAAAAAAAATTATATACATTTTAACCAGATGATTTAAAAACGTGAAAACTGAAAAAGTTCTTGATAATTAGTAGTAATCAGTGAAGAGCGTCGAACATGGGTTTGAAAATAATCAATTTGGCACATAATCCACCGTGAAGGATTAACTTGCCCATAACAAAGGTTTCCAACCCCAAAATTTGGCCCTTTTTACCAACTATGATTTAGTAGAAAACGCCTTCAAAATGAATACGGTTAATTTTTATGATTTTGGTAGTCATAAAGTCAGGAGCGTATCAATATTTTGCATTGCATTGAATTGCATTTGAAACTTTCATCGTTTTATCATATAAATATTTACTGAAAGTATTTGTAAAAGTAATTTGTGGCAGAATTTACAAAATATAGAGGCAAGTTTAAACTTAGAAATGGTTTGGGAACCTTTGAGTTTTTATTCAATGTTTTTAAAATGTAAGCTATGATATTTTACGGCATTTTATCCAACGGCTAAGCCTTCAGATAAAATAAGGTACAGCAGAATTATATAAATACGTAAATGTTGATCCAAAAGATATACGAGGTATTCCTCACTTATAAGGGGATCAAAATTCGACAACTACATTTGAGCATCATTTTTTGGAAGAAGTTAAAAAAAAGGACAGGGGAGTCGCACAAAAATTTATTTTACATTCGTTGATATTAACATGTTTTTAAAAAAATTTTTAGAGGGGTGCTATAGGTCAACTCAATTCGCATAAAAATCAAAGTTGTCCCTAATAAAAAACTAGGATGTGTAGATTGTACGGTTCTATTAGTAAATAGCGACAATAATTTGAAATCTCAATTAGAACAAGTAGTTTCAATATTGTTACGAAAGATTTATCCCACATAGAAAAAGTCCATTGACGAAAAAGAATAAGTAGTTCGAGAACATTCAAGATGATACATCGAAACTTCTTGAAATGTCTAGAGAAGTTTGGAACGTCAGAATATATGTATATATATATATATATATATATATATATATTGTTTGTTTATATCGACAGTCACTAATATCCAGTATTTCTTATATATATATATATATATATATATATATATATATATATATATATATATATATATATATATATATTTCAAGTTATTTCGACCGTACTGTGTTAAATTACGGGTAGCGGGTAGACACTCTTTACGATCCCGGTAAAGACAGGTCGTCTGCTTAAGGGATGCGCCCCTGCCCACGCGAGCTTAGCTTTTTCTCCCAATTCGCTTTCGGGAGAGAAGCGAATCCTTATCCCAAAATCCTACCCACCAACCCAGACCTACCCAAATCCTTCCCTTCCCTCCTCAAGCCGCACTGGACCAGCGTGACGTACAGGACAAAAAAGAAAAGGCCCCCAGTGCCCAGCACTTCCCTGAATCTTGATCACGGCAGCGATCAAACAACTAACGGAAGGGGGGATGCTAAGAGTCCCTGGGTAAGACCCAGCTGCCACAAGATGACAATTTGGCTATGCTCCTACAATATTCGAACACTGACGGACGACAATAGATTCCCAGAAATACAAAGTGAACTAAAGGATATAAAATGGGATATCCTTGGTATATGCGAGACCAGAAGGAAAAGTAATGAGTATATAATACTAAAAAATGGCACACATTTTATGCATAAAGGTGGCGAATACACTGGAGTGGGATTCTTGGTAAAACAAAGCCTCGCACACTGTATCGAAGAATTCAAGCCCATATCAGACAGAGTAGCATATCTCATCATCAGGATTAATAAAAGAACCACTGTGAAAGTGATCCAAGTGTACGCTCCGACCAAAAGCCACGACGATGAAGAAGTTGAAATATTTTATGAAGAAATAAGAACAGCTTTAGAAACAAATGAAGCAAATTATGAAATACTATTAGGAGATTTTAATGCTAAATTGGGCAAAAAAGAGGAAGATTATAAACATTTAATTGGTAACTATGGCTACGGGAAAAAAACGACAGAGGAGAAATGCTTCTCAATTTCATGAATGAACATAACATGTACTCAATGAACTCCTTTTTCAATAAAAAACCAAGCAGAAAATAGACATGGATGAGTCTCGATAAAAAGACAAAAAATGAAATAGATTACATCTTAACGTAGAATAGAAACCTAGTAGAAGACGTATCAGTATTAAATCAGTTTGACCTAGGAAGTGATCATAGACTAATAAGAACAAAACTAATAATTAACAAAAAACTAGAAAGAAAAAGAATACATGAAAAAAGATACAAATGGACATCTGAAGAAATCAAAAATAGTGAATTTAATAAAAAGATAGTGCATGCATTAAATCAAGTTAAACCAGATAAACTCCAATAATATTGATGATTTGAATAACCTTATTACCGAAACAGTGAATAAAAGCCTTCTGCAACTAAAAAAACCAAAAACAATATACAATGAATTAGACAAAGAAATATTACAACAAATAAAAAGAAGGAAGATCTTAAATAAACCTAACAAAAGGAGAACCGACGAATATAGAGAACTTAATAGGCAGATTAGAAAAGGAATCAGACAACAAAAAAGAAAAGAAAACGAAAAATTAATAACAACAACTATTGAAAAAAATAAGAGTATGAAATGCCTCAGACCGACACTAGGACGACGTCAAATGATATCATTAATGGGTAAAGACGAAAATGAAATCACAAGTAGAGAAAACATACTGACACGAATAGAAGAATTTTAGACAGAACTTTACAGATCACATCAACAAGATGATCTAGTATATAATAATAATATAATAATAATATATAACAGTAACAATATCAGAGGTAACTACAGCATTGGAAAACATGAAGAGAAATAAAGCTGCAGGAGAAGATAGTATTACCACAGATATGATATTAGAAGGAGGTAAGGAACTAATTGCAATTGTAACTAAACTTGTGGACAGTTGTTTGCATCAGGGCAAAGTCCCTAAGAGCTGGAACAACTCTAAAGTAATCTTATTACACAAGAAACGTGATAGTCGCAAATTGGAAAACTACAGACCCATCAGCCTACTGTTACACCTGTTTAAAATACTCACCAAAGTCATAACTACTCGACTAACAAGGAAATTAGACGAATACCAACCATATGAACAGGCAGGTTTTAGAAAAGGCTATTCAACTTCCGATCACCTGTTAACCACAAAAATATTAATAGAAAAATGTAACGAATACAAGTTTCCAGATTTCCTAGCATTTGTAGACTACGACAAAGCTTTCGATACCATAGAACACACGGCCGTAATAAACGCAATGCAAAATTGTAGAATAGACAGCAGATATATTAACTTGATAATGAATGTATTAATGATTCTAGGTCCCATTTATTTCTGAGTTCTTAATACTGGACACAAAATTTTTGTAAGGTCTTGTGTGTAGTATTTTCTTGTACTGCTGCTTGATGTAAATCTTAAAGTTGCCAGGATTCTTAAATTTTGTTTGTAGAAATGACATGTTATGAAGTCTGTTCCAGTTGGCAGGTTCTGGATACGTTGTCATTTGTTTTTTTTTGTGTACATATAGTCCTTTTTTCAAGTCTGACTAGATCTTGCAGGTATTATTGTTTCCATAGTTGTACGTTTGCATCCCTTAGAATTATTAGCATATTTCCAGCTGATCTACAAACACTGACCATTTGGTAAAGCCGGTTTATTCAATAAGTCCTTTTACGGCGGGCTATCAGGATGGAATATATCTAGTTAGTTTGCAGCAGGAACACGATAATTTAATACGTATTGTAAGTTACATTTTTAAAGCTAGTTTGGCGTAGTGATGTAAACCAGTGACATGGCAAAAGGTAAAGGTTACCTATATGCCACAACTCTGTTGGGTAATGGACCAAGCGCCAAAGTCATACAGACCTATCTTTTTTCCGAGCAAAAAAGCTAGATGCGCTCCTATATAGGTATATTAGAGATAAAGTGCTGAAGGGTAACCACTTAGCAGTCGTTAATATGTGTTTCAGTCATGTGTGCCAGTATTTCGTCACATGCTTTACTTATGAGTCCATAGAATTAATTTTCTTGTATTTGTTCGGCAATTTTAGTTGGTGACTGGATATTTAATGATGTTTAATAGTTTTTTTTTTCATTTTTAGTTTTAGTTTTGCGATCTTCCATCTATTGAATTAAATTTTAACATGCTGCATGTGCTATTTTAATTTGTATACAATTGTAGTAAAAACCTATAAATTTGTCATTTAAATTTCTTTCGATTTTCCACTTTACTTTTGCATATCTACAAAGTTTATTTTATACTTTTTCAGCTATCTTATAACTCTTTTCATCTTTCCAATATTTAATAATCACTAATTTTCTATATTGTTATATTTGGTATATCCTTTTTGTTTTCTTTGTAGTTATTACTTTTTATTTCTCTCATCAATAGATGCTATATTATTTTTTGTTTGTTATCTTCACCAAAACTAATCGTTTTCTCAATCTTTGCCAAATTCATTACCGCTGCCTGGGTTGTGTTTACGCTACTAGTTGCTAGATTTTAGGATCGGTTTTCTTCGCTATTAAATCCTTCTTCGCTGTCTCATACTATCCCATCTACTCTTAAATTTTTTCTATTGTCTGTACTCTCTTGTCTTTGGATCTTGGCAAGATTTTTGCTTCTTTTCTAGTTTGCGTCTGAATTTTTTTTTGATATTCCTGCTCATTTTAACTGTCAATAAATATTTGTTGATTTTTAATTTCTCTCAATTAATTTTTGGAAATTTTTAGTTTTTCATTTCCTTAATTCCTTATTGGGGTCCGATTTTCTTATTCTTTAAATTTATTTCTCTGCATCATTTTGTATACTTTTTTTCTTCTTTCGTTAAGCTATTAATTTACAGTCATATTTTCTTTTCTAGTGATTTTTTTTTCAGTATAATTCTCTTTATTTGAGCGCATTTTAGACTTTTTCTCCTCATTTACTGCAGATTTGATATATTCTGACTGGATGTTCGAAGCATTATTGAAAAAAGACTAACTGTGTAACTACGAAAGACGCTCAACACCAACATTGTCTCCTCAAACGGTTCATACTTATCGATGCACAGTTTTTTTGCGATTTTTTCACATTTTGCTTATCTCAGCAACGTTCCTGTCCATTTTAATGAACTCTTGTCTCTGGTATAACTCTATATATGGTTTAGTTGCTGATAGGCGCTGTACTCACTGTTTCTTGTTTTTATATCACTTACTACGATGATAATGTATTTGACTTATTTTGTCTCTAGTTTTATAGTTTTTCGTTTGGTTTTGTGACTTGGTTTTGCATTTTGGTCCTCTTCATGAATACAGTTTATGCAGAGCCTCCAGCTTAAGTCTCCACATTGTATGCATATGTCTCTTGACTGCAAAATTTGTAGTAAAAAGCATGTTATGACTCTGTGCTAATTCCAGGTTATTTTTCATAGTACTTTAGCCCTATTAGCATATCTTCGTCCAATATACATTTTCCATGAATTTTCCAGGGTATATTTTCCAAAAGAGAGTTATGCTGCATTCGGATCCAGGCTTTTTCCGGCCAAGAACAATGCTTTTTGGCGCTCTGACAACTGGCTCTGGATTAAAGAATTTTGTATCTGGTGGTTTTCTGGCAAGAGTATCAGCTCTTTTATTATTGTATATTTCCCAGTGGATTGGAACCCACACGCATACTGATATGTTACGAACGTATATCAAGTTCCTCTTAGCATTCCCATAATAGCCTAGATTTCACCTTACTGCTTATGCGTTCCCCATGGGTGCTTGGGCATGTGTAAAAAATCTCTGAGACCGATGGGGTTACCAACAAGGACATTCTCAAATTAATTGATAGTAAACGCGATAGTGAACTATTGTTTAGAATTATATATTTATTAGTGTATTGTAATATTGGAATTATAATTATGTATGTATAAAACTTAGGGCAACACCAAAATAAAAATAGGACTTCCACAGACTTATTCCTTCATTGAACATGTATAGACTAATTTTACTCGGTTGTCTATAGATCTTGTCACCCTAGCACGAAGTCTATAGAGTGTTTTTCATACCAGCAATCTTTCTTTGTGTCCAGGTAGGAGCTTTTTAGAGGGCATTGTCCATTAATTACTGTTGTCACTCTGAACTCTCCATAAGCTCAGCCTACACTTTAGAGTTGGCTCAGTCAGATTTTCGAAATCATGCAGAAAACTATTCTGGATTTAAGACGTTGGCAGACGGGTTAACAGCCTTGCTTGCTAATTTGCGAAAGAGATTTGGAACAACGTGAACCAAATTATTTGGGAGTGACACAAAGGTTTTATTTTGTTAACTCTCGGAAGGAATAGGTCAACCCAAGAAGAAACATATATGCAGTATGCAGTAAAACTATATTAATCACAATATAGAATGATAAAGATATCGTACAAAGTGTTTAAACTTTTCTCCAAATAATTATTTTATTTTATGATTTTTTATTTTATTCATTTATTAACTTTAATTTAACCATTTTTATTCTAAAAATAGTTGAAACCACAACGGACGGTTGTAGTACAATTTATCCAACCAACATGTAAAACCTTTTATCCAGTCACCTGCATGAATGCCATAAGTATTAATTTCAAATTTGTATAAAGCCAGAGGCATGATTTGGTTTGTTTCTATTGGTTTGGTCCGCTAAGTGGATATATCAGTTAAGAAAAAGAATCTATTGGTTCTTCTCTTACTATGTTCACGTTCAACTTAAACATTTCCTCTTAAAGTGTATTTATTTCGATCGCTTGTATCTGGTCGATACAGTTTTTGAAATTTTAACCGTCTCTTTAATTGTTATGCCATGCTCAACTCCATCTCACCTTGCTCACCATGCTCAACTTGTAACGATTAAATTTGCCTACTACATTGGGTATCAATTATAGCTCGTTTAAAATTGAAGACTAAACAATTACTGGGCTAAAGATAGGGTAAGCAAATAAACCAAAACCTTTGCGAACGGCCACTCTTGTTTTAGTTAGAGAGCTGGGTCGTAAGTAAGTAAATAAAGAAGGGACCGGAAGGGATAACTACAAAGAAAGAAATAAAAAAATACTTACATGGATTTCCTGGGCACCACACACAAAAAGGTTCCTAAATTATTTGAAATGGACGCCGTTTAAAAGAATCATCTTGCTGGATGGAAAGAAAGGCTTTTCTTTCCTAAAAAATATTAAAGCGTAAGAATATTTTTAAAGAAAATAAATCAACAACTCTTGGCTTAGAGAGAAACATTACATATTTACTATTACTTCACATCAACAGTTATTACAAATAATATTACAATAACAGTAGTCACATTTTCACATTATTTATTGAAATTTATTGGTTATAATTACCTTCTTTTATGTTTATTTGTTTTTTTTTTATAATAAAATAAAAATAAAATAAAATTATTTAATAATTTATTTTGTTTAATAAAAAAAATAAAATAATTTTTGAGACTATATCTTATCACCAAACCGAGCGTTTACGTCTTCCCTCTTTTACTCTCCGAATGCGCGCTCTCTCTATTCTCTGCGCCGACGGCTTAGATTCTAAAACCTTTTCCTATATTTGACAAATAATAGCAAATATTATCAACAAACCTTACAGGATGGACGACAGTTGTAACGATTTGCAACAAGCTTCAGACGTTGGGGACACTTAAAAGAATTTAAATTATTATTAAAATTCAAAATTATTAAAATCACAATTCAAATTTATAATTATGTAGCAATTTTTAGAAATGGATAATACTGACTGTCATATCCAGAGAGGTCCAGAGAGGTATAACCTTCTACACCTCATAATACAGGGTAAGATCGCCGGAAGGAGAGGCCCAAGTCGACGAAGAACATCCTGGCTCCGAAATCTCTAAGAATGGTATCAAGAGACCACCGCTAATTTATTTATGGCCGTCGTAAACAAAGTTATTATTGCCAATATGATCACCAACGTTCGATAATCGGACAGGGTACTGAAAGAAGAAGAAGAAACTTTATTTAAAATAAGACTAATATGACAATTAGCTAATCCATAAAATTTTATTCATTTTAGTTTGTCATGAAAGCAAAAATAAATTATTAATGAAAAATTGTTTATTTTAACTTTGAATAATTTTAATAAAAAGTACCTGGTATTACTGGTTGGTGTATTTCCTTATAAGAAAGTTTTTGGGATTGGAATTGACTTAAAAACACTACAAACAACACACAACTGTGTCCCACACAAGCTGGAATTAGTCTGGAGTGACCATGGAACACAATTCTTGGGAAGTTGGACACTAATTCGGCCAACAAACTGCAATGTTTCAATTTCAATTCCTTCTTAAAACCATGTGGACCATGAAATGGTTGGAAACGCCGTCTT
Organism: Diabrotica balteata; assembly: GCA_918026665.1. Lineage (NCBI taxonomy): Eukaryota > Metazoa > Arthropoda > Insecta > Coleoptera > Chrysomelidae > Diabrotica > Diabrotica balteata. The sequence goes on from OU898276.1 coordinate 82,817,802, forward strand.
ACAAATCCCTTAATTAGAGTACAGCACATACAATCCGTGATTAACTCAACAAAAACTACCAGATAACATTTTGAGCACAAATTCATCTCTCAACTTAAACAAACTTAAAAAATGCCGGCTTTCAAGACTACACGTCGAAAGTGTTCCAAATCTCAATCTCTTCCTGACTGTTGTTTTACTGCTCACTAACTAATTTCCGATGACAAACAAAAACAAATAACTAAAACCCAATAACGAAGTTAAAGAAAATCCGGACTATATATTGAAACCAAACGGTTTGGCGTTCCATCGTTGAATGTCATCATTGCACATCCCGGTACAAACAAAGCATAAACAGAAATATTCCCGTTTATTTCACGTGCAAAATATCCCAAAGCGGCATCAGCATCAAAAGGAATACCCATCCTTGTTTAATAAAAAAAAAACTAAAAATGTTTATATTATCAATCTCAGAAACGGAAAAAGATTGAAATTATTTTTCGGTGTTTTAATAGATACGAGGAAAAATCGAAATGCTACAAACTCTATCTCAGAATATCGTTCCCTACATATACCAGTCTATTCTAGTTCAGTACTCTGTCTGCTAGATTCTTCTAACAATTTCATTATTTTCTTTTATATATTTTTTATTAGTATCTTCGTCTGTGCTGTTATAAATTTTACTTGATGTCTCTTTCAGATCTCATTATTTTTTTTATAGCGTTATGATTGTATCTTTAGTTTTTCTGTAAAATATCAATCGGTCAAATATACTATTAATTACTCGTTTTAAAAGTGCAGTGAACGCCACTGTGCATGATTTGCCACTAATGTCCAATACTAAACAATTAATCATCGAACAATTGATTGAAAATTAATCAAAATTGTAACTAGACAGGTGATTGCCTATGAGCGTTCACACCATAGGCGTCAAATTAGTTATTTAGAATGCTGCCTTCTTTCTAATAATTGTGCTATAATAAGTTACTCCTCTCTTTCACATTCTGCACCTTTTGTTTTCCTGTTTATTTTATTATAATGGGTCTGCTTGATATTTCTTGACGTTGAGATTCTTTCAAATGGAATGTATTGTTCAAGAAAATTAGTAGCTGTCACAGCCGCTTGTGCTCTTCCAATCAATAGAGCTATATATTATGTATGCATGTAACTTTTTTTCGTTGTTATTTATTTTGTTCAGTCTTTAAACACCTTTTTTATTTTTACTTTTTAGCTTCCACTGATTCACGTATAAGAATGGTTTTTAAAGTGAGTTGGCTGAGTCAAAAAGTGCTATGTAATATACACCAGCGATATACAATGTCGTGCAATCCCATTATTATTCTAGTTGCGTATGCATTTTCACCTATTTTAATTACATTTGTTTATATAGTGCAATAACAATACGTGATTTTAGTCTATTTATTGGTCAATCCAAACGAGCATTATTTACTTTTTATTTTTCAACGTATATAATTACACTTCTGGACATTAGTCTCATAAAAGTTTCTCCACTGGCACCTGTTACTTGCTTTTCATATCTATTCTTCTTCTTTACCTGCCATCTCCGCGATGAATGTTGGCAATCATCACTGTTATTCTTTCTACCTGTGCTGCGCTTTCCTTAAATCTTTCCCTGCATTATTACTTTTAGAAATTCATATCTGTCACTACTTTATTCTTCTTAGTATTTCTGCATTGGTTATTCTGTCTGTCCAGGAGATTCTCAACATTCTTCGATATGTCAACATTTCAAATGTTTTCAATTTGTTAAGACATTGTTTTTACATTTGTGGACATTTAAAGTCCATGTCTCCACACCATACAAAAGAACAGAAAATACACTTTAGTACTCGTTTTCTAAGACTTAGGCTAAGGTCTCTAAGACATATTATTTGTTTCATATTATTGAATGCTCTTCTAGACTTTTCTATTCTAACTCTAATTCCTTTGATATAATCGTTTGTTTCATTGATGTTTTCCAACAAATAGTTATAGTTTTAAACTCGTTCTATCATCTTATTATTCACTTGTAGATTAATTTTTTTTTATTTAATAAAACTCCAACAGTAATCTTATGATTATTGCTATCTGGTCATTTACTATGATCAATAAGCAAGTTAGTTGTCTTAGTCGTTAAACTGATGATCGTGATATCATGGAGATGTTAGCTAACTTTCCCAATGTTTCTCCACGTTTTTTTATCTTCTGCCATTCTAGCAAATTCTGACAATGGAGCGCCAATGGTAGCAACAATATGGTCCGTGTATCGTGTGGGAGATCTACCTCTATTTCTTTTGCCTTCTACTTTTCCCTGGATGGTAAGTTTTTCAGGACCATTTCTTCGAAGCACATGTTCAAAATAGCTTATTATTTGTTCTAATATTTGTGTTCTTAGTCTTTTCTTTATGTTTAGCTGGTCCAGTATAGATTCATTTGTTCTTCGGGCCACCCATGGTATTCTCAGCATTCGTCTCCAGCAGTACATCTCAAATACATCTATGTTCTTTTTGTCTTTCTCAGTAAGGGTATAGCATTACGATGCATAACTAAACACTGGAAAAATTAGACTTCTTACTAGTCTCATTTTTGTATCGGTAGTTATTTCATGGCTTTTCCAAATTTTTGATAATTTTGTCATAGCGCTTTTTGCGATTGCTGACCGCCGCTTTATTTCTTCAATACAGCCCTCTTTGCTGGTAGCTAAGCTATGAGCCCAGATACACAAATTTATCTACAACAGCGATATTGTTTATCATGACCAGATGATTTTGATTGTTGTTAGCTTTGTCAATTATCATGATTCTTTATCTCTATTTATTTTAAGGCCCATCGTAAAGCTTACGTCTTCTATCCGTTGTAGCAGGTGAATCAATTAAGCTTCAGAACTAGCGAGGATAGTAGTATCATCTGCATATCTTAAGTTGCAAATCTTCTTCCCGCCAATGGTGATGCCACCGTTCCAGTCCTCAGTAGCTTTCCGCATTATCCATTCACCATAGATGTTAAATAGAATTAGGCTTAGTATGCAGCCTTGTCTCGCGCCCTTTGTGACCCTAAAGCTATCGGTTAGTTCCCCATTTATTCTAACTTTGGCGTATTTGTTATTGTACGGGCTTTTAATTAGCAGTATCAGATGATTGGGGACTCCCATTTCAGACAAAACCTGCCACACTTTACTCCAGTTGACCAAATCGAAAGCTTTACTATAATCTATGAAGCACAAATATATTGTGATGTTGAATTCTCTGGATTTTTTTGGATTTTTCTTTTTTTAGAGTTCTCTATACAAAATATTACAAAAATACTTATCTTAGGTTAATTCAGCAATATTCCTTAAGCTCTAATACATTATAGTACTACTACTACGTATAACAATTTGTTATAAGTAGACGGAGTGGATATTTTTCTCATTAACCAGTACATCTTTCTGAACTTAATTTCTAATTCCTCCTTTTTTTTTTCTTAACATGTACTTTTGAATGTAGCTTGGTATCCAGTGTCATACCCAAATATTTTGTCGTATAGTACTACTACTACGTATAACAATTTGTTATAAGTAGACGGAGTGGATATTTTTCTCATTAACCAGTACATCTTTCTGAACTTAATTTCTAATTCCTCCTTTTTTTTTCTTAACATGTACTTTTGAATGTAGCTTGGTATCCAGTGTCATACCCAAATATTTTGTCGTATTTGCATAAGGTATTTGGTTTCTATTTATAATAACTGGGATAGGTTGTTCTCTTTTGTTAATAAAATTGACATGAACATATTTTGTTTTATTCAATTTCTTACGCCATCGCATGGTCCAGATTTTAATTTGTTCAACAGAGTTCTGTAGCATGGTTGCCACATCCTTGTTGTTTTGTCCGAATGCTAGAATGCATTTGTCATCTTCAAATGTTGCAATTTTGTTAGGTTCTAATGAAGTAATATAGCTGATATAGAGCAGGTATAACACTGGCCTCAGAACACTACCTTTTAGAACTCCAGCTTCAACTTCTCTTAATTCTAAATATGCTTCCTCATATTTAACTCGAAAGTATCTGTCGGCTATATATGATTTTGGTAATTTAGAATATTGTTTTGATAAGTAGCACCTCATTTTATGATATAATCCGTTATGTCACACATTTGTTGCCAAAACTCAAAACCAAAATTTTATGCCATAGGTTTTGAAGGTTAGGCTTTAGTTATCAAAACTTTGTAGTGGAATAAAAGAAATAGATTGTATTGATATGAGAATAATAAAAAATATGGTGCAGTCATCAAATGCGGTAAAAGGAACAGCATACTCAGTTACGCAGGCGATGCAATATTGATAGCCCAAGATGAAGGTAGCTTGGCAAGAGTGATACACACATTTAACGTAAGAGCAAAAGAATTTAATATGACCATCTCATCTTAGAAAACTAAAAGACTAGTAATCAGCAAAGAACTAACCAGATATAAAATAGAAATTGATGACATCAGTATTGAACAAGTAACGAAAATAAAATACCTTGGAATTACACTGTCCAGCTATGGAGACCTGGACAAAGAATAGAGAGATAAAGTGCAAAAAGCAATTAAAGTGACAGGATACCTTAATAATACTATATGGCAAAACAAAAACCTTAATACCGAGATGAAATCAAGGATTCATAAAGCCAGTGTAAGACCAATAATGACGTATGCCTCATAAACAAGACCCGACACAGCCATAACACAAAGGCTACAAAGACTACTGGAAACGGCAGAGATGAATGTACTGAGAAGAATTACAAGAAATGCACTGAGAGATCGAAAGAGAAGTAAAGACATTAGAAAAATGTAACGTACAATGTATAAATGAATGGGCACAAAAGAGAAAAACAAGAATAAAATAATCACATAAGCAGAGTAGGGGAGACCCCTGTCGTCAAAATAGCAAGAGATAAGTCACCAATCGGCAGAACAAGTATCAGACGACCGCGAAAAACAAAGCGTGACAACCTTTCTTAGAGGTATGAATCCGTCAATGAACAAGCAGATTTGCTTGTGATGATGACTAACTTTTCAATGCCTCACTAAGGTTCAAAGTTGTACTAACTCAATGGAAAATTACTGATATAATAATGATACACTTGGTAAACAACCTCAAGAACATACCTCTTATCGTCTCATTAGTCTTTTACCCGTAATTGCCAAACTATTTGAGAAGCTAATAGCGACAGGAGCTATACAGATAATAGCTGACAATAAACTTTTACCGGATTATTAGTTTGGTTTAAGCGAGAAGAGTTCAACAATGTAATAATTACATATATACGTTTTTATAGTGAATAAAATATTTGAGGACAAAAAAAATACTGCTCTGCACTCTCTCTTGACGTCTTCTTCTTTGAGTGCCTCTCCTATCGGAGATTGGATATCATTATGGCGATTCTAATTTTATTAACTGATGTTTTGAATAATTCGTTAGTGGTACAGCCACAGCCACCTTTACTTCCAAGCCATAAAGTAAAAAAGGCAACACCGCATTCTATGACGTCCGTAGTCCGATAATCAGCTGTAAGGTCTACCAGAATATTAAACTAATTTGAATTTTAGGAAACTGATATTTTGAAAACTTCAATTCATTACAGAAATATTTTTAGGGAAATTAAATTAATAAAACCTTATATATACCTAGTAAATATATATAAAGTTTTATTATTATTTAGGTTATATTATCAATAAAATAATCACTAGAGTAAAATTTATTGCACTTAAAGTACAGTGTCAAACAGTTAAATTAAAAACAAATTTTAAATATGAATAGGTTTGTTGTCATATAGACCAAGTTAAAAGAGGTATACATGAAAAATGTGTTGAATGTAACATACCATTTATAACTTGTATATCCATTTAAAATAGCCTATATTCTCAAAAGATTTTTGAATGTAATACTCAAATTTGTTATCACTTATCTAAAAAGCAGATCTAAATGAGAAAGTAAGTTCTCTAATTGTGACCATCTTGTTAATTTACTATATTGTAAAATCCATTTCAAATCATTACCACTTAATCTATTCTTACCTACATTGACAATTACACTAAAATTACTGCTAACTATTACACTACACATTACACAAATATTATCACACTTGTGTCCCAACTGATTAATGTTTAATACATAGAAATATACACAGTCACTTGTAATTTTACTTGTCCAGTTTTTCAATGGGATATTATTGTCTAAGTCTAATTGACATAATTATGTTATCTCTTGTTCCCTCTTCTTATGCAAAAAGTTTCTTCTGTCTTCGGGATTCCTTTTTTCTTTAGTACGATGAACAGTTACATATGATGGTACTTCAGGAAATATATTAGGAACTGCATTGCCTTTTAATTTGGGAAATATTAACTTTTCAATGTGTACATTTCCATCTTTATCTTCTCATTGTTCAGTCCGCTGAATATCATCTTCATGAAAATGTTTGGCACATACTACGGAAGATTTGGTAATTGTACAGCCTTCTCTATGAATAGAGCATAACCCAGTATACCTTCTTTGGGATCTTTGGGAAACAAAAACATACTTTCTGCCTGTTTCATTTTTAAAGTACTGGCATAATTGGTTTTTGCAACCAGGTACACAACAATGCCAGAGCATCTGTAACAAAAAACAAAAGTATTATTATTGTTGTTTTTAGTTTACATATTTTGTAACAAGAAGCAAAAGTATTATTATTATCAGTTTGTTTTGTAGGTTATATTTATACTTGCCTTTTAAATTGTTGTTAAGAATCTTCTAAAAGTTCTAAATTTAATGAAATTTCACTTATATTAATATTTTCTAATTGATTTAAACAAAATTGACAAATAAAACATTCGAATAAAGTTAAAAAACAATAAATTCAACAAATTTTACAAGCCTTCCCATATGAAATGTTAAACCAAAACAAACCACAGTCGGACTACCACGCGTTGTTGCCAAATTTCTACTTCATGGCTTGGAAGTAAAGGTGGCTGTGGTACAGCCAAACCACTCTCTTAAATTTCTCATCCAGGACATTCTTCTACGGCCTGGATTTCTGCGTCCTTGGATCTTTCCTTGCATTATAATTTGTAGGAACGTGTACTTTTGTCCTCTCATCAGGTGGCCTAAGTATTCAAGTTTTCTCTTTTTTATATTCATAATAACTGCTGGATCGTTATTTATTATGCGTATTACCTCTTCATTAGTAATTCTATCCACCCAACTTATTCTTAATATACGGCGGTAGCACCACATCTCAAAGTTTTCAAGATTTTTTATATTCCTCTGTTTAAGAGTTTATGCCTCAACAGCACAAAGCAAAGTACTGAATACATAGCATTTTAACATTCTAGTTCGTAAATAAATACTAATATTACGATTACAAAATAATTTTTTCATTTTTATAAAGGTACACCTGGCAATTTCAATACGTCTTTTTATCTCGTGATTTTGGTCACCTGTTTCATTAATGAGGGTTCCCAAGTATTTGTATTCGCTTACTTTTTCAAGTTGGGTACCGTTTATTGTGATACTGGTGTCATGAAATGGATTCTTACCGAAGGTCATATATTTGGTTTTTTTAACGTTCATCATTATGCCGTAGTTATTACATATCTCATTCGTACTTTCAACTAGATGTTGTAGATCTTCCGCTATTCTTGCCATTATGACAGTATCGTCAGCATATTGAATGTTGATAACTTCTCCATTGACTATTATCCCTTCGTTTGCATGCGAGAGAGCTTCTTGGCATATTTGTTCGCTGTAGATATCAAACAAAAGCGGTGACAATATACAACCCTGTCGTACTCCTCTACGTATTTCTATTTCGTCCGATGTTTGATCTGCTACCATTATATTAGCTCGCTGATTCCAGTACAGATTTAATATTATTTGCATGTCTCTGGTGTCGATGTTCTTACCTTCCAGGATTTCTTTGAGTTGATTGTGGCGTACTTTGTCAAAGGCCTTTTTAAAGTCTATAAAGCAAACATGCACCTCTTGGTTAACATCTAGACATCTCTGTGTTACGACATTTAAGGCAAAGAGAGCTTCTCTTGTACTTAATCCTTTTCTGAATCCTTTTCTTGACGTAAGTCAGGCTTTTGATAAAATCTGGCATGAAGGGTGTTCTTCAAAATAAAAATGAACGTTCTATAGTCAACGTTTATTTTACTAAAATCATATTTAGAAGGAAGATACTACTCTGATAAGTATGAGTCAGACACATTAAGAGTCTACACTTTACTCTGAAGTCATTTAAGGTAGTGCCCTGGGTCCTTTATTATATGTCTTCACACATAATAATCCTGCAACAGCTACTAAATCTCTTCAAAGACATATTAGGAATATTAAAAAGTGGACAAAGAGATGGCGCATAAATATAATTAAAATATATTATTAATAACATCTAAATCACAATATATTATATAGGTAAAGAAATAATAAATAAGACTTACTCACAATCAATTTAATTTAACTATCTGACGACCGGTTTCGCTTTCTACAATATGCAAAGCATCCTCAGGTCTCGATACAAAGTTAAACAAATGATGCCGGTACTCTATTAATTGATGGATGGTAGAATATGGTTGAAACTACTATATATTGTTGAATGGAGAACTCAATTCTATTATTGCAGTTGTTTGACAGTAAACGGGAAGTTCTTGAGGAGATAGATTTGATCCAATGAAGAAGTGATATGTGTGTGATTGTTTGTTAAATCAAAGTAATGTAATATATCATTGTGTTATTAAAAGCTATTTATACTTATTCGAGAGATATATTTTTGAAATGTGTGTTATTTATTGAGTAATTGTTTTAAGAAGGTGACAGTTTTATGACAATGAATAAGTTTAGATGTAAAAATGGTGTGGGTGTGCAATTATTTTCAAACCTGTTGTTATCAAATTACTTTGATAAAGTTCTATTGGCAATTAGTAAATTATTGGAAAGTTCAGTGAATAAAAAATATTAAAATACAAACAATTAAGGACAATTTAAACACACTAAAACAGAAAACATTTAGAAGTACACATCGTAGTCTTTGTGCCCAAAACTACGATGTAGTGCATTAAAGCCCTTTCCTCCCTTTTTAAATTCCATGTTTGCTTCGTCCCTTCTAAGTGTTCTAAGACTAGCGACGATGTCACTAAAGAAATAAAATCACACAATCCAATCTGCAAACCGCTGTCTATTTGCACTGGATAAGCTCATAAAATCAAAAAATCTCACAAGAAGTTTAAAGATCAAAATCTATAAATCCATCGTCAGACCTGTAATAACATACGGATGCGAAACGTGGACCATGACCAAAGCAAACGAAGAAAATACTTTTCGGACCTCACCATGACATCACCACAAACCAGTATAAGATCAGAACCAATATCGAATTAAAAGCACTCTACAACGACGCAGATGTAGTACAAGAAATTAAATCACAGCCACTAAGATAGGCAGGCCACGTGCACAGACTGCATAACGAAAGACTTGTAAAACTGGTATGGGAGGAGATTCTCACAGGCAAAAGACCACTCGGACGTCCCAGAATGCGATGGAGAGATAACATCCAAGCAGATCTCCGAAAAATGAACATTACATTTGACCCTAGCTTGATGGAAGACCTAACAAATTGGAAAACAGTTGTACAGTCAGCCAAGACCCACCCAGGGTTGTAGCGCTACGTGATGATGATGAGATATCAGGCTTAGGGTGCGGTGGTCGGAGCATTCTCTAGCATTTTTCTTTTTTGGGAGACAAATAAATGTCGAGGTCAACCCTTCATTGGGTATGTCACCCCCATTGATAAATTTTATTAAAGAGCTTTAAGAGGACATCCATTTACTTATTTTCTATTATTTTCAGGATATCACTAGGTAGTTGATCTGGCCTCAGGCTTGTTTCGTTTTTTCGTGTTCCTTATTAAACAACTTGTTTTTCTGGCCTCGAAAGATATATCTTGTAGCTTCTTTTTTGCAGCCCGGCCATTTCTTTAACCTTTTTATGTAGGTTAAATAGGTCGCATTTGTTCTGAATATCTTGTATCTCTTAATATTTTTCCTCATAATAGGTTTGTTTTACATCTCTTATCAGTTTTCTGATTTTATTGTTAATGATTTTGTAATTTTGTGAAGAGCCGTAAGCTGGAGTACTTGGGACATATTATGAGAAATCAAGGCAGATACGAGCTACTCCAATGCATTTTGCAGGGTAAAATTAAAAAAAAAGAGCCCCAGGACGAAGAAGAATATCCTGGCTTGCTAACCTGAGAGCATGGTATAGAAAGACCTCAACACAGCTATTTCGTATAGCAACCAACAAAATCATCATTGCCAGAATGATCGCCAACGTTCGGAACGGACAGGCACCCTAAGAAGAAGAAGATTTTGTAATTGTGATTGTTTTTGTTCTTGGCTGGTCTTCTTTGGTTCATCCTGACGAGTATTTCGTCGGTCATCCAGTTGTCTCTCTTTTTCATCAGTTCGTTTAATATCTCTTTACATGGAATGAGGAGGCAGTTTTGTAATATTTCCTATTGTTAGTTTAGGGTATAGCAGCTATGGAGACAACAGCAAAATCCAACTTATCCGTATTGGAAAGATTTCAATTCAATGTGTTACTCTATAAGAGACGCCCCATGATTTGTGCCAAACAAAGATATTTTAGGTAAGATTAAAAAGGTAATCTAGAAATATCTAAGATCAGTGTACTGATATTTTAGTGCAGTGCTTGGTACCTGAAACGTCTAGAAAACCATCTAAATAACTGGTAATACTCTTACTTAATAACAACAAACTCAAAGACTAAAACATAACAATCCATTAAACCTGATTTATAAATGTGTTGGATTGTCATGTTTGTTACATACCAGAGGTCCAGTCACTGAACTGATCTATCTAAAGTTAATTTATATTTCGACTCCAAAACGCTTTTTTTAAAAACTGTTAGAATGTGTATAACTAATGGATGGTTGAATATACTTCATATAAAAACAAATAATTGGCATTATTATTCTGAAGCTATTTTATTCTATTTATTTTATTCTAGAATTTTAATACTATTTACTATCTTTAATGGAAATTAATCATTACGAGTACTTCAGTGGAAAACACGTTTATTTTGTGATTTCGATAAAAGTTAACCCAATAACATAATTAAAAATTTCTAGCTTTTAAGCCGTAGGACATCAATATTTTTTGAATCAAACTAAATATGTGTTGTTTTGTACAAAGTCAAATAAGTTTTACATTATTAGTAATTTTAGCGATATACATTTTATATGGAGGAATAAGTTTTTTAATAGGTAAAAAATATGGTCTTTAGTATTTTGGTAACGTACTAAGAAAAAATAACTAGTAAAACCAGAGTATATATAATTTAACACACTAAAAAAGTATAAATCAAAGTCCCATCGCAGTTTTCCTACTCCATCTGTCACTAATACCGAATGGTAACCACGTCTATAAAAATATTCCTGTTTTTACAATTATTTATAAATACGATCCAGATTCCAACCAGGCATTGTTCAATCTGACAGCAATAATTACCGATCAATTATTGGTAAAAAGGAAGAGCACGAAAGATCGGATGGTCTAAAAAAGAAAAATTGCAGGCATCCAGCCATTTCAAACACATCTCTATCGTCCACATTCTTCAATTTCTTCTGAAATCTTATTATAATTACAAATTGCTTGCAGTCGTTTTTTTTTTAAGTGTGGCTTGGACATAATTACGACTGCAATCGAACTTATTATTGTAATTTATTTTATTTTGTTTAATGTCTTAGCCATACGAGGGTTGTCGTTAAATTTAGGGATGTGACAACATTGCAAGTATAAAATATGATATTTTTTAATTTTTACAGTTTATATTTTTACCGATTATAACTAATATTGTGCTTTAAAGTATATTCTTCTAAATAAAGGATGCTCTCATGAATATCAATACCTACTCTAACTCGTTTACCGCAGACTATGCTACCATTACAATGTAACGATAAGACTACCAAAGAGAATTGAATAACTATTATAAAAATAATACCTCAATCAACCATGTGAGCTTATCGCATATGCCAGGGATCACCAAATGGCGGACCGCGGTCCGCATCCAGACCGTGAGCTTGATTTTTGCAGACCGCCATTAAATTCAAAATCTTCACAGTAAAATGCAAACCGTCATAAAGATAGTGAACTTTATACGTGCAAAATCATCTTTGAGGCGTCGTCAATTCAAATCATTCCTAGAAGACACTCCTAATGCCGAGTTTGACGGTTTACTTCTTTGCAATACTTGAAAACATAAAAGAACTTCTGCCCACTATTGATAATGAGGCTACAAATAACCATTTGGGCTTCCTCTTGGAGACAGAAAACGTTGTAACTATTATAACTATCTCATTTCGGCGGATATTTTCAGACATCTAAACTTCTTAGATTTAAAACTACAATGCAAGGGAAAACGTGTTTGTGAACTTATGTCGGATATTAGAAGTTTTTCTAAAAAAATGAACTCTTTTTTGGGGATATTAAGGCAAAACTATTACAAAATCCGTTTGTAATAGTAATTAAAGATATTGATGTTACCCAGTTCTCACGTTTTATTAATGAACTTGATTTGGAAATTAAAAAACGATTTGCTGATTTCCATATAATTGAAAATGTTGTGCAACTGTTAAGCAACAGTTTTTCACTCAAACCTAATGGAGTATGGGACAGCGAAGCAGCAGACGTTTTTAAAAGTAACAAAACTGCCCTTCAGGTGGAAATTATCAGGAAGATTCCGTTAAATGTGCAGAACTGCAGTTATAAAAAAACGCTATTTAAGGTAAGCAGCTGTTACTAACATTTAAATGTTTAAATAGATTTAGATATGTTCCATAAAGTTAAACACTATAGTTGCAAAAAGAAAACAACCTGAAACAATAGCATTAAATGATTAAATTAAGTTCTAAGATAGATTCAATATTTCAAATTACGCCGCAAAAATTTGATAAACAAAGACGGGAGAAAAAACAATATAATAGCTTTATAATCATCTTTTTCCTTGAAATTATTTCATACTTTTCCCCAAACGAGCTAGCCGAGTTGCCTGGTTTCAACTAGCTTTTCTCCTCTTGAGGAGGATTTACAACTACAGGAGGGTTTCTGGGTGACTCCCCCCCGCTTCACCATTGCCTACTTTAGTGCCGAGTGTCTGGACCGCGGAAGTGTAGTAGGTTTTTAAAACGGACCCTCAGGGAATAGAATGACCAACTTGAGACAAACAGTTCTCCCCTCCTCAACGTATTTCATTAGAGACTATAAAGTGTAAATGCATGCTAAAAATAGATCACTTGAGAAAGGCAATCAGCCGAAACAGCTGTACTGATAAGAGGTTAAAATAAATTTTGTGGAAGTTTGAAAACAAAGTTTTCAGTGTTTTATTGTTACTTAACAATAAACTAATGAGGACGAAACTTATGGCTTCGATGGAATGCTGGTGTGTCCTCCCAATTAAATGCTGTGTCCTCTGGAGAGCTGCAGTAACATGTGGATGTAGGTCCTGATTAAGCGGTTAATCCCTCAAATGGTTAATAATTTTTCATAATGTTTTTCGATATGGTCAATAAATTTTCATTATTTTGAATGTAGTCAATAAATTCCTTAAAAATTGTCAATAAACCCAATACACTAAAATATCAGAAACAGCTTGCATTAGAGACACATCAAAAAGGGTTTAATAACCTTTCCATTTTACAAAATTACAATTAAACAAATAGCGAATGGCAAGAATAAAATGAAATATAAATAATATTACTTATATTATACAATAAAGATAACAATGAAAGTACTTACCCCAAGAGAATTTTGTAGACCATAAAATAAATCTTATAATGTTTGCCTTCTATTATAAATTTCAAAAGCAGGCAAAAAATGATATTCCCACTACCTTAGAAAAGTTAACTGACAGAAAGTAGTGGGAATGCTTGACGTTAGCACAGATGTCATAGGATGTTGCTTGTCTCTCAACACAGAACAGAATATTTAGTCTGCCAGACAGAAAGGAAAAGGGCGAATATTTATTCTACGGGATAGAAAGAGAGAGAACAGAAAGACAGAGGAAGAAAAACAGAGGGAGAAAGAGAGGGCGCCAACTACTTTTTAAATAAAAACTAGTAAAAACGAAGCTGTAAATAAAAAGAAATAAATTAATAAAGAAATTAAAACGAAATAATTATTTATATATAAATTATTAAGTATGTGACGTTTATAACGTTACAACAAATATATCTACTACTTGCATGTATTCCCTATATTTTTCAATAATCTTTGAACCTTTGCCTCTTTCGCCAGTCTTGATCCAATTTTTTGTTATTAGTCATTATCATAGACATTTACATATTTTACTTCTTCTTCTTCTTCTTCTTCTTCTTCTTCTTCTTCTTCTTTGTATGCAGTTCTGTTTGTTCATTGGCGGATTAGTACCTCTATGGAAGGTTGTCACTCCATGTTTTGCGCGGTCACCTGATATTTCTTTTACCGATTGGTGACATCCCTTGCTATTTTGATGACAAGGCTCTCCTCCATTCTGTTGATGTAGTTCTTCCATTTTTTTTTCTATTTTGCTTCGACTCATTTATACAATATAAGTTACATTTTCTTCTTATTATGTCTTCACTTTTCTGTCGATCTCTTAGCGTATTTCCTCCAATTCTTCTCAGTACTCTTAGAGTAGCTGTATCGGGTCTTGCTTCTGAGGCATATATCATTCTTGGTTTTACACTTCTTCTTCTTCGCCTGCCATATCAGAATTATCCGACGATGGTGATCACCATTGCGAAGGCTTCTCGATCTTCTGCAATATGAAATAATTGTCCTGCATTTGGTATCTGAGTCCATACACATATTTTTTTTAACCAAGAAACTTGTTTTCTTCCTACATCTCTACGGCCCTTTATTTTGCCTTTAAGGATCAGTTGTAAAATTTTATATCGACTTTCCCTTACTATATGTCTCAGATAAGACATCTTTTGATATTTAACAGTCTTTAGCAGTTATCTGTCCACATATACACACATATAAACCCACATTTACAATGCTTCAATTTTGTTCGTGATCAATACTTTTAGCGTCCACACTTCTACACGGTTATTGTGGTTATTCCAAACAAATGACTTCATTTCCATAAAAGTAGTTTTAGTCATTGCTATTCTACGTTTTCTTTCTCTTTCTGGATCTAGTTAGTCCATTATCACAGTTCCCAAATATGTGGACTTTTGTGAAAATTTTATGAAGTTTCTCAACTTGGACTCCGTTCAACTGAAGCTTTGCATCGGAATGTGGGTCACGACTAAACACTAAAAATTTGGTTTTGTTTGAGTTTATTTTAATGCCCATTTTCTCTCCTACCTCGTAAATACGATCAAGCAGAATTTGAAGACCTTCCATATTATCTGATAGAATTACTGTATTGTCTGCATATCTAATCACATTAAGTAGTTCCCCGTAGATTTTTATTCCATATGGTTGTCTCTCAAGTGCCTTTTTAAATAACTGGTCCGAGTAAACATTGAACAATGTTATCGACAAAATGCAACCTTATCTGGCTCCTCGTTGTGTGGGGATTTCATCGGTGGAGTTATCTCCAATTTTTACGATAGCAGTTTGATTCCAGTACAAATTCTTAATGACACGAATATCCTTGTCACATATTCTGGTATTTTTCAGTATTTGCATTAATTTTATATGCTGTACTTTATCAAATGCCTTTTCGAAGTCCACGAAACATGCAAATACATCTTTTCAGACTTTGGTCACGGCATTTTTGTAATAGGATGTTAAGCGCAAAAAATGCCTCCCTGGTTCTCATAGCATTTCTAAAACCAAATTGGGTATCTTCAAGATCTTCTTCGAATTTGCGTCTAATTCTGTTGTGAAGTATTCTGAGGACAATTTTAAGAGTGTGGCTTTTTCTCGCATTGTGTTTTTTAGATATTGCGATAAAGATGGATTTGAGCCAATCTGCTTTACAAATTATTGACTTCATCTCAATGTTAATGTGTCTGTTTCGCCAGATAGTGTTATTAAGGCATCCTACCAGCCTATTTGCTTTTTGTACTTGATCTCTCATTTTTTTGTCCACAATCTCCATAGCTAGACACTGTAATTCCCAGGTATTTTGTTTCCATTACTTGTTCCATACTGATACCATCAATTGCTATTTTACATCTGGTTGCTTCTTTGCTGATTACTATTGTTTTAGTTTTCTAAGATGAGATTGTCATATTAAATTTTTTTGCTCTTGTGTTAAATATGTGGACCAATATTTACAGACTATCTTTATCTTGGGTTATATATAGATAACACCATAAACAATCCAATGCAATTTTTTAGTTATTCGTAATAAAGATAAATAGACTTTTGTCATTTTGATAGATCTTACTGCGTAGCAAGCTGAGGCTAGTCTCTTACTTAAAAAATCGATATGACAGGACCATTTAAGGTTATTGTCTATACAAACACTAATTTAATAGAATCAGTGATACTAATTTGATCGTTATTAAGATGCAAGGATTGAGGAGCTCCTTTATAGGATTAAAAGAAAGTAAATTAGAGTTGGACCTGGTTTCCATTTTAAGTAGATCAAAAGTTATAGTTGCATCAAGAGAGAATATTAGAGTTTCTCCAGGTAATACTAGTATTATTAGAAAACAGAAAATTTTAAAGTAGTGATGTCATTTGTAGAAAAAAAGAAACATAGAGGTACCAATACTGGATCTTGTAGTATTCCATCTACATTGCTCTTACTAATTCTTTACTATTTCCCAATTAAGATTGAAACCAATTCAAAGAAATACCTCGAATTCTGTAGAAATTTATTTTTTTTAAGATGTAGTAATTTTCAGTCAAAAGCTTTGGCATAGTCACAAAAAATAGTGGCAGTGTAAAGATTATTGTTTAGTGCTTGGTAAACCTAGATTTTGTAATAGAATGTTATTTTCAACGACAAAGAACATAAGTCGAGCTTTTATAAGTTGGATATAAACAAGATCGTTCAAACAAAAATCTCCGTTCATTAGTCGAAAAAATATTTTCGTAAATAGCAAAGCAGAAAGAAAAAGAAGACAAGCACGAAAAAATTTTTTAGAAATTTGTAAATATGCTTTACAAATAATGTGTGTTCTAAATTGTGAATGACCGCCATAGATAGAATAGTAAAACTTCCTATGACCTCTAAGACACGAAGTGCCGTGTTAATTAATAAATTAGTAAACTCCGTAGTATCAATTTAATAGTAACCCTCGTATAGGAATTGCTTAAAGTACCTATGCTTAAGGTAATTCTGCCAGTTTATAAATTATGGATGCGAGCCTGTGAGAATGTCATATTTTTGTTACCTCTACGGGCTATTGTGCGGTTTTAAGATGGGCTTCACTGAATAATTTTTGTTCAAGAATTTAGCTGGCACATGTTTAATTTGTAATGATTAAAACATTGAGCAATTATTGGATAGGTTCAAAAGGATTTGTGTTTGTGGTCAGTACACAAAAAATCCTAAAATTATGCGGTCAACAAACACAATGCGGACATTTAAACATAACCGATTACAAAACACTTGAATATATTAATTTTAATCGTTTTGTAAGTGGACATAATATTTCCTAAAGATAACTAATGTGAAAATTACACGAAAAGTTATTGTCTTGTTTGTATTTTTTTATATAAGAATTAAACATAAAAAAATATTAAGTCTAAATTAAAAATTTTAACCTAAAAAATACTGTTTTATCAATAGGTATATTTTTATAAAAATATCTTTAAAAAGTTATATAAAGTAGAAATTCGCTTGTTGATGATAGCTTTTGTCGAACTCGAGATATGAACAAAAACGCATAAACATAATTCTTTGGTTTTTCGCATGTCTGCAAATACTATTGTCATTGTTTAAGTCTGCAATATTTTGTGTCTTGTTTTAAATTTTTCTCTATACTTTTCCGCTTTGTAACATCTTCTGAACTTTTTCACATCGTATCTGTCCATTCTATTGCTTTCCTTTTTTAAATTTGATATCCTTAGGGAAGACCGAGATTATAGTTCTTACAATTTTTTATTTAATTTTTTTGTGCATTTAATATGTAAAATAGGCATCTCCTAAAAAGTGGTGTAAGAAGCAGTCACTTGGACATAATTATTTTAAATATTAGATTTACAACAAACTTGCCACTTTGAGGAACAAAATATATATTTGTTCAGTCTTTGCAAATTGTATCAAATTACACCCCCCTCTTCAATTAATTAAGTTGTTACATATGGCAGGGTAAATTGTTACACTAGCAATTTTCATAGTTTTTAAAGAATATTTTAATTTTCTTAATGAAAAAACATTAAATGAAGTTTATTTCTTTATTTTTTATTGAAATACAAATTATTGTGCGACATTTTTAAAAGTTATTTAAATCAGTTACTAGACTGGCAATGTATGCATACAAACATTGGAGAACCGCCACTGCAAAGTTCATGCGTCTAACCATTTCAAACAACACATTCTGAGTTAATGTACGAATCACAACACATAATGCAGTACCATTCTTCATTTTTTTCATCGCTTTCTTTTGAAACAATTGTTTTTTTGACTTTTGTTTTTCTTTTTTATTAGATTTTAAGTTTCTCGGTTGCTCTTACTGTAATAATGCTTGCTTGTGCAGTATTTTTTCTGGGTTGAGCTTTAGGTATAGGACGAACATCTTTAGGACTAATAAGTCCTATAGCTAAAGCGCAAGAAGTTAAAGATTTTGGATCTTGGTATGGTTCCTAGTTAATAACTTGTGGTGGCGTACTTGGTGGTGTTTGTGTATTTTGTGTGGCTGCCTGTGACAGAAGCTCCATATTTTCTGACAGCTCAGGTCTATCTGTAATGGATGATAACAGAAAATCTTCATAAGTAAAAACGTCTCTATTAAACGGGAAAATGAGAGTTACACGAAAACCGGATTGTATATTTTTTGGAGTTACAGCTAACGGCAAAGCATTTCCAACAATTGATGAAATGTTATACATTGTCATTGTAACTTCTACATAAGTTTTCATCCAGCCATCCACCTGACTGCTAATACATTTTTTAATGGTCCAAACACCAATCTGTCCAACGGTTGCAATCGATATGAGCAATGCGAAGGTAGGGTCAAGAGAACTATGCCATTTCCTTGCAATAATCTATTACCTCAACCGACAAGTGGAAATCGTGATTGTCCAGTATTATTAATACTGGACTTTTCTTAAAACTTTTAATATTTTGTAAGTTAACTATTCATATTTATAGTTAAAACTTTTTAAAAAAATGTCGTCAACATTTATGTAGTAGGGTAACGTTTTCGATCTAAACAGATTATCCTCAGTGCCTTATGTAGTTGAAGCTAACCATAAAGTTGTGGCTGTGACATCCATATATGGGTTATGGGTTTACATCATTTCAAATTTTAATTATGTTGTGACTCTAGGTCGATGAAATTGGATAAAATTTATTACTTTAGGGATCACCTGTCTCCCTGCTCGATTTTTAAAACGTGGTACTTTGTGGACTACACTGGTAAATTTTATCCAATGTCATCGACCTAGAGTCACAACATAATTAAAATTTAGAATGATTATACCCATATATGGATGTCATAGCCACAACTTTATTGTTAGCTTTAAGGCGCTGAGGGATGGTCTGTTTAAATCGAAAACGTTATGCTACTACATAAATTTTGACACTTTTTTAAAAAGTTTTACCTATATACCAAAATTCACGTGTAAAATATTAAACTTCTGTATGTTTTATTAGCTTAATTTATTTATTAGCGTTAATGAATTCAGATGAGGAGTTAACTGACGAAGGAAAAAGGAGGAGAGAAGATGATTATTATTACTCCAGGAGATCAAAAAAACACCGAAAACCCCACAAAAAAGAGAAGAAGAAAACAGAAGCAGAATCGACCAAATGATGAAAATGATGAAAGAATTAGCAATGGATGTTAAAGACATAAAAAAGAACAATATAGAACAAGAGATAAAATTACGCAACTATAGAGGGAAATTACAGATCTAAAAGATTAACAAAACGACTACAAAGATGAAATAAGAAAGTTGCGAGAAACAAACAAAAAAGCAATTAAGCAAATAGGCCAATTTTGAAGGAAATTACCGGAGCAAACGAAAAAATAGAGAAACTGGAGAGAGAAAAAAAGAGGAAAAATGTAGTAATACAAGAACTAAACATTGATACAAATGATCAAATACTATTGCGAGAGGCCGTAGAGAACTTTCTAGAAAAAGAACTACAAGGGTTAGTAGATGTAAATGGAGCGAGGAAAATAGGAGAAAATACTGCCTTAGTGGAACTTAACAGCATGAAGAACAAAATTGAAGTAATGAAAAATAAAAATAAACTAAAAAACAAAACAGATGAGCGAATCTACATAAATGATGATATGTCAAAGGAGAAAAGAATTATCCAGAAAGAAATTAGAAATAAGGCTATGGCAGAGAGATATAATGGAAAAAATGCAAAAATAGGATTCCAGAAGCTAATCATAGATAAAGAAATATGGACATGGAATAACAGCCAACGACAATTAGTAAAAGATAAAAATGTAAAACCAAAAAACTAACAGCAAAATTTAAACAAACTAAAATAACGAAGACGACTTGGCAAGATAAAGGTACAAGAGATGAACAAAATGTAAAGATCATTACTGGAAACAAAGTATATAAACGAATGCATATTAGTAGGGACATGGAATGTAAGAGGAACGTACGAGGAAGAAAAACTAAAACACATAATCGACGAATGCAAAAAATACAAGTTCGAAATAGTAGCACTACAAGAAACAAAACAATTAAGGCAAAACTCAATGGAAATAAACGACTATTTATTTTTCAATAGCGGGGGAAAAATAGAATGTTGGGCACAGACTTTGTGGTAAATAAAAAAGCTGAAAGATCTAATCATTGACTTCAAACCAATTTCAGAGAGAATATGTGTATTAAGAATAAGAGGAAAATACCAAAAAATAACATTTATAAATATACATGCACCGACTGCAGACAAAAGTATAGAAATAAAGGAAGACTTTTATAATCAAGTAGATACAGTATTCGAAAATATTCCCAAATACGATGTAAAAATAGTGCTAGGTGATAGTAATGCAAAAATAGGAAAAGAAGAAATATATGTACCCACAATAGGAAAATACACCTTGCATGAAACAACGAATGAAAATGGCCACTTCCTAATTGATTTCGCGAAAGAAAGAAATATGATCATTATGAGCATTGTACTTCCAACACAAAAGAATACACCAAGGAACGTGGAAATCACCAGATGGAAAAACCATAAACCAAATTGATCATGTGCTTGTCGAAAACGATATGCAAAAATGTATAAAGAACATAAGAACATACAGAGGTCCAGATGCAGATTCAGATCACTTTATAGTCGGAATACAAATGAAACAACTTATTCCAGTGCTTAGAAACCAGCGGAAGAAAAAGTATAAAGCAACTGAACCTGTGAGACTACTGACAGAAGAGGAACAAAATAAATATCGAAGAATAGTCAGTAGAGGATTAGATAATATTGCAGAAAGTGGGGATATTGAACAAACATGGATGCAAATAAAAGTATGCATGACCAAAGCAGCTCAGGTCAGTAATAGAAATATAAAAGACGAATATAAAGAATGGTTCGACGATGAATGTAAAATGAAACTAGATGAACGAAATAAATTAAGAATGAAAATGATACAAGAAAAAACAACAGAGATAGAGAGAAAATACAATGAACAAAGGAAAAGAGCCAAAAGAATAATAAAATCAAAGAAAAGAAAATACAATGAAGATAAATTAAAATGTATAGAACAGAGCTTTAAGAGATTAAGTAGATGGAAAGAATACTTTGAAGAAGTTTTAAAGGAAATTTCCACAACAGAATATGAAGAGGAAGAAGAAGTGAAGGAAAGTGTCGATCAAGAACGAATAGTGGAAAGGCCACCTAACGGAAAAGAAATAAAAGAAATAATAGAGAAACTAAAGAATAATAAGAGCCCAGGAAAAGATAAAGTAACAGCATTTGGAAAAGTTGCTAAGAAACATATGGGAACAAGAAAAATTACCGAAGGAATGGACCGAAGCGACGCTGTGCCCTTTTCACAAAAAAGGCGACAAAAGTTTATGCCACAATTACAGGGGAATAGCCCTATTAAATGTTGCATATAAAATACTTGCAGTATATATAAAAGATAAGCTATCTCAAAATATAGATAATGATATAGGGGAATATCAATGTGGATTCAGAAGAGGGCGCAGCACAGTGGATCAAATTTTCCTACTGCGCGAAATACAAGCAGAAAGCTACGAATATGGGAAACCTACAATGGCCCTATTCATCGACTTTAAACAAGCGTTCGATGGAATAAAACGCAAAGAAATATACAAAGCACTAAGTGAAATGGGAATTAGTGAAAAACTGATAAGAATAGTAAAAGTAACACTCCGAAGAACAGAGAATAGGGTTAAAATAAATGGAGAAGAAACAGATAAGTTTAAAGTCAGTGAGGGGGTGCGACAAGGAGACCCACTGTCATCGCTGTTGTTCAGTATCGTCCTTGAAGTTACCATCAGAGAAGCTGTAATCAACAGGTCAGGACTTATACATCAAAGAAAACACCAATGCTTAGCATTTGCTGACGACATTGTACTGATAGCCACAAGTAAGCAAGAATTAAAAGAAATAATAAAAAGATTAGAAATGAAGGCGAAAAAGAAAGGGATGTACATAAATTAAGAAAAGACCAAATATATGGAATGGACAGAACGAGATTACCTACAAGAACAATATCTGACAGTAATAACAGATGAAAAAACATATAAATTCGAAGAAGTAGAAGTATTCCAGTATTTAGGAGCGACATTCACGAGAAGACCAAATATGAAGGAAGAAATCCAAGCGAGAATTATGGCGGTAACCGTTGTATTTTTGCACTAAAAAATTTATTAAGAAGCAAAAACATATCTAGAAGGGCTAAGATAAGAATATATAAGACAGTAATAAGACCTATTGTATTATATGCCAGTGAAACATGGACAATGAACATATCCGAGCAAGTCTTGCTGCAAGTCTGGGAAAGAAAAGTCCTCAGAAAAGAAAATTAAATGTAACAACCTACCCCGTGTAACAACTAACCCCAGTCACCCCTACTCTTAGTTTTATTTCATTTGTAACTCTATTGTTTCTGAATTTAGTATATCCTAGTAGTATCTTGTGACAATTACTATGTTATCTGTTTGGTGGTCTATGTTGGTTTCCATCTGATGACTCCCATGTCCCCCTATGCACGTTTTTGCACTAGATGTGCGTGTTACCATTGTCTTTTTGAGACTGGGTTAATAAATCTGATTCAGTTATCGTTAGATTCGTCGTGCAGTCTTCCTGTCCTATTCTTGCATAAAGATCACCCAAAAATTGTTTTATATTGTTTTTGGTGCAATTATTTTAGATTAGCTCGATCTCATCGTAGAAGTTTTTTTTATTATTTTCCTACATCTTCTCTGGCGCATGAGCATTTATAATGCTGTAATTTAAAAATCATCCACTTCTTGTTTTGCACAATCTATCTGGGTACGCTTTGAAGTCGATTACAAGGCTCTTGGTCTTTTTGTCTATTATGAACCCTCTTCTCAATGTATGTATATACGTTACTCGTCGTATAGGTACGCGTTATAATAAAATAACCTTTCAGTAATCCTACGTTGATTTTAAGTCTAAAAGGCAAACAAAGCAGCGCAAAATTAACTACAAAAATGCCAAGATAGTAATTTCCAAACATAATAACTTTTGCTACAATTAGCTATCAGCCGCGAGAAAGAAGACGCTCTGTGTATATGAAAATAAGTCTCTGATTTGCAATACGCGGGGGTAATTGCATAATATGCATAAAATAATGAGGATAACCATTACCATAAGCTAAATGCGAGTGCTTTGGGGTTAATGCAAATGGGTTCTTCAGATTGCTTCCTCATTTGACACGTTACCTCGAATCAACGCTAGTAAGCGATGTTTCGTTGGAACTACAAGGTGTATGCAATACAAAGTAATCGTCTATTCTATTAAGTAAATTTGCACCAATTTATGTATCTAGTTGTGTTATTAATTTAAATCATTTAACAATATAATCATTTCCACTGTGATCTGAAATATATTTTGTAATACTTTACATTTATATTTTATTCCC
This sequence comes from Diabrotica balteata, assembly GCA_918026665.1. Lineage (NCBI taxonomy): Eukaryota > Metazoa > Arthropoda > Insecta > Coleoptera > Chrysomelidae > Diabrotica > Diabrotica balteata. The sequence goes on from OU898276.1 coordinate 82,842,011, forward strand.
AAAAATCTTTACTTCTTAGAAATGTAATTATCCATTATAGAATTGTCCATTTATTGCGTTGGCAAATAATTACCTTATAGTTACTAACAATATTTTTGGCTGTTTCCTCTCCATTTTTTTAGAATCTGTGTTGCTCTGTCTAATTTACCCATTTTAGAAAGATATCTGAGGGAACAGTACTCTGTTGCAATACCCATTATTACTCTGATTTCAGTTTTCTGAAGATAATTTTTCTGTGGCGAGCAAATTTTTGTAATAACCATTTTAAATACCTTTATTTTTGAATATTTTCACAGTAACTGGAACTAGCACAATAAGCAATTCCCTGGTAATAATACCCCTTACTTATCCCCGTAGTCTACTTAGCCTGTGTTTAGTCACTGTGAAAGACTCCTTAGTATGATAAATTTTTCCCTTCTCTTTCCAATATTGCTCTATTTGATTTACAATAGTCTTGGTGTATAGTAGGTAGTGAAATGCAAGGTAGAACACGCTATAAATAATGCTAAAATTAGAAAAGCCTGTGGTTCAGATGATACACCAACTGAGTTGCTGAAACCAATAGAGGATGATAACATTAAAGTAGTAGTAAGACATTTTAATTCAATATATAACACCGGAGTGATTTACACAGATTGGCTCAAATCCATCTTTGTCGCAATACCTTAAAAATACAGTGCGAGAAAATGCTCAGAATATCGATTAATTAGCCTAATAAAATTTTCCTAAGAATAATATGACACAAATGCGAAGAAGATCTCGAAGATACCCAATTTGGTTTTAGAAATGCTATGGGAAGCAGGTAGGTACTTTTTGCGCTTAACATTCTATTACAAAAAAGCCATGACCAAAGAAAGGATATATTTGCATGTTTCGTGGACTTCGAAAAGACACTCGATAAAGAACAGCATGTAAAATTAATGCAAATACTAAACAATATCGGAATAGATGACAAGGATATTCGTGTCATTAAAAATTTGTACTGAAATCAAACTGTTATCGTATAAATTGGAGATGACCATGCTAATGAAATCTCCGTATAACGAGGAGTCAGACAAGTTTGCATTTTGTATCCAACATTGTTTAATGTTTACTCAGACCAGTTATTTAAAAAGGCACATGAGAGACAACAATATGTAATAAAAATCAACGAGGAACTACTTAATGTGATTAGATATGCAGACGATACAGTAATTCTGTCAGATAATATTAAAGGTCTCCAAATTGTACTTGATCGTATTCACGAGGTAGAAGAGGAAATGGGCATTAAAATAAACTCAAACACAACCAAACTTTTAGTGTTTAGTCGTGACCCACATCCCGATGCAAAACTTCAATTTAACGGAGTCGAAGTTTAGAAAGTTTACAAATAGACATATTTGGAAACTGTGATATCACACATAAAATAATCAGTTACCATAATTTGTTTGTTTTAACATGATAAAGCTCTTCCTTATTATTATCGACGGTTTAGACATTTTTTGAATGCGAATTTTCCATATCAATGGATGGGACGTAGAGAATTCACAGAGTGGCCTCCTTCATCTCCGAACCTTGATCCATTAGATTTTTTCTTTTGGTTTATAAAAAATTATTCGTTTACATTAGGCGATCAACCTGTTTGCAGGATTTGAAACAAAGGATATTGATAAATGTGAACGAATACGTGGAGAAGTCAGCAAAGAGTGGCTTACAAATTTGATAACAGTCTTGTAAATTGTCAGAAGATAAATGGCGAGCATTTTAAGTATTCGAAGTGATTTTTTATTAAATTAATAGTCTCATTGATCTTATTAAATAAATTTTCCTATTCCTTAGGTATAAAGTTTTTATTGTGATTTATTTCCTGTTTTAACACTTTTTTCTTCCAAACTTGATATGCATGTATGAATTAGGAATAATAAGTTCTTTTAAAGTCAGCAAAATTATATTCTATTTAAATGAAATAAGTCAACAGTATTTCCAGTCGAACCGAAAGTACGATAGTAACAAAAAATATGACGGGAGATGTAGATTATCGTTATACTTGCATACAAAGTTTAATCAAAAGCATTTTCTTGGTTTGAAAGATATTTAGTTTGTTCCATTCTTTATCACAAATCTGTATATGTATACATATCGAAGAAAAAATATTAAAGAAGATTGTTAGGAGAAAAGGACAAGCCCATTATCAATAATTAATTTTGATTAAAAATGGCTTACTGATGTAGGATATAGACTTCTTTAGCAAAGGCTTAAAAATATATTATTATTTAATAGGAAAAAATTAAAAAGTTAAACAATGTCATTCGAAATTTGTTGTTTTGTTGAAAATAAAAAACAGATAAAAGATCCAAGTCTGTATGTGCGCTCCACATCCACCTTGTAAATTTGATTTATATATAATTCAAGAAAAGGTTGGAGGGCATCCAAGAAACCATTTACTTGAATTCAGGTAGCCTGCCATTTGACCACCTCAGGACTATTTCGAGAAAATGCACGTGATTACTTAACTACTATGTTACACGATCCTCGCTATGGATTAGATGATAGAAATTCATGTTAAATGGATTTTAAATCGTTTTAGGGTGAATTATAAGGCGACTTTGATCCCATTTGCATGTTTGATAACTTTTACTTTTGTTTTGTCTATTAGCAATCTCTGCACAGAAGCCGTGTAGAAGGCGGCTTTAGTTTAATATCGGATATTTTAAAATTCCCGAAATTCTTATGTTTCGCTGATTATTATACAGAGCGAATCCATATCACGAACATTTCTGGATTGTTGAGTTCTCAGCTTAATTAATGTCTAGTAAAATATTAGACATTAATTTATTCTGACTAAACTGTTTATACAAAAATTTATTATAACAAGATTTTCAAATTTAAGTTTGTTGCCAGCGTCCTTAGAGATTATATATTATATTATTCGGGAATCCTATTTTTAACATAACATTAACGGTTGTACCAAGTCTGTAGCACAAAAGTTTTGTTCTTCTATTTCTAATTCTACTTCTTTATCAGCTTTTCTTTTTTCAGTGTTTGCTGTTCCTTACTCTTTGTCGGCACTTATTTCTGTCCATCTTTTTTCTTTAACTAAACTTTTCTCTATCATGTTCTTTGCCACATTGTCCTTCCTACTCTCCTTGGTTTTCTCTACATCTCTTTTCATCAACTTCTAACACATCTATTCTTGGTCCCATATACTTTTCATTTCTACGTCTGACGTAACCAAACCATTGCAGTCTTTGTTCTTGAATATTTTATGAGACTGTAGTCAACCCGGCACTTTCCCTAATTAAGTCAAAATTCCTGATCCTGCCTCTTTCAGTCCTATCCAACATATATCGTACATCTTCATTTCAGTCACCTTCATCTTATTTTTCTAAATCTTCTTTACAGGCTACACTTTACCGCCGTACGCCAACGCAGGCCGCACCACACACTTGTATATCTTTCCTTTCAGTTCTTCCCCGATTGTTCGATCACTGGATCAATCACTAAAGTACGCCAATCATTCGCTTCTAGTTAAAATAAGCAGCATGTACCTTGTGGACAATTTCTCGATCTAGCCAGGGTATTTTAATTCTCATCCTCGCCCGAGTTTTTCTTCAAGAAATTTACTGGTTTCAACCATTTCGGTTTTTCCCAACCACATATACTCCGCTTTTGACCTGCTAAACTTAAGTCCCCCCTCTTCAATAGAGCTTCTTTAACCTTGTACCTCTTGTTCAATTTTTTTCACATGCGAAAAATCATGTCATTTTTTCGCTGTATTATTAACTATCCTTCTAACACAATTTTATCATTACCTTAGTTCAACCCTTGATAATCCTTCCTATTCCAGTTCGACCTCCCCTCCTTATAAATATAGACAGTTTTAAAATAGCAAAGAAGAAACACTCTCTCTTGATTGTTGACTGTCGCTAGGGACAGTCGTTCGCTCTTTCGTCTGCTGAGTCTCGCTAGGCAGACGTACTCTTTCTATCTCGTGATCTCAGTATTTCTACCGCGAAACACGTGTTCAGAAACAGGTACCCGAACAGATTCCAAGTATGAAAAACAACCTCGAGTGAACGCCGATCAATATCGCGATTGTGTGAAGCAGAAATTTTGGTAAGACTTTATATAAACTTAATTTGTTATGGTCTTTATAACCCTTTACTACATATCTTAATTTATTTGAACCATCCCTATGTAATACAGTCCTCATACATTGCAATTATACTCATAATTTCACATATGTACACCTTTTGTTTGAGGTGAATATCAGGTCAAACTAAAATCAGGAAACATATTCCACTATAAAGGGGAAACGGAATCGACAACTGGAGGAATAGGTTTATTAGTACACAAAAAATTACAGAAAAATATACAGAGCATTGACTGCATTTCCCCAAGAGTTATGTATATAAATCTAAGACTAAATAAGAGATACAATCTGAAAATAATCCAGGTATACGCCCCCACCAGCGATTACGAAGATGAAATTGTCGAAGCCTTCTATGAGGAAATCGAAAGAGCAAAAAAGCAAGAACCGGCTCATTACAATCTGATAATGGGAGATTTTAACGGAAAACTCCGAAGGAAAAAAGACGAACAAGAAGTGGCAATCGGAGATTTTGGAATCGGGGTAAGAAACGAAAGAGGCGAAAAATGCTTACCAACTTTCTACTGCAACACAAACTGTATGCAATGAACACCTTTTTTAAGAAGAAACAGAATAGAAAATGGACGTGGGCTAGTCCAGACGGAAGAACTAAGAGCGAATACGATTATATAATAACAGACAAAAAGCAAATTATTCAAGATGTCACTGTACTCAATAAACTATCAGTAGGAAGCGACCACAGACAAGTAAGAGCTAGAGTAACGATCAATCTACAAAAAGAAAGAGCAAAGATGATAAACAGTTGTAAAGGCATAGTTTGGAATTCACCAAATCATTCAGAAGCATACATAAGAAATATAGCCGAAACTTTACAGAGTAATAATCCCAAACCTCTAAGTATCTCAGTTAGAAACGCACAACTCAAATTTTGCAAGAGAAATGACACCAAAAGTGAAAAGATTAGCAAAGATACAAGGGCTCTCATGGAAATACGACGAAACCTAAGCGAGAACGAAAAGGGAAATAAAGAAGAATATAAAAAACTAAATAGAAGAATTTCAGCGGAAATTAGAAAAGATGTAAGAAGATATAATACTAATGTAATTACTCAAACAGTAGAAGAGAACAAAGGTTTAAAGATAATGAAAAGAAAACTTACGCAAAGTAAAAAAGAAATATACAAGCTGAGAGATAAAGACGAAAAGGCAACAACAGATAAACAAAACATTCTGAAAATAACTAGAGAATTTTATAAAGACCTCTATACCAGCCAAAGACCACAAGACAATTTCCCGACACGATTAAAGACTCTCATAAATCAGGGATCGGAAATACTTTTACCCATTACTGTGTCAGAAGTAAGAGCAGCCTTAAAGGAAATGAAGAACCATCGATCGCCTGGTGATGATGGACTCGTTATCGAGGCAATAATAGCAGGTGGAGAAATTTTATTAAAATCAGTAAGCGAACTGTTTACTAAATGCTTACATGCGGGTACGATTCCAAAAGACTGGAACAATGTAGTAATAGTCTTGTTACACAAAAAAGGTGATATTACTAAATTAGAAAATTATAGACCCATCAGCCTCTTGACACATATGTACAAACTCTTTATGAAAATCTTAACAAAGAGGCTAACACCTAAACTTGATTTCTATCAGCCCAAAGAACAGGCAGGCTTCAGGGCAGGATATGGCACAAATGACCATTTGCATACCATAAAGATCTTAATAGAAAAGTGCATCGAGTACAACATACCACTGGTTCTTGCATTTGTCGATTATGAGAAGACTTTTGATTCTGTAGAGTTTGAAACAATACTGGAAGCCCTAAATCAAAGCCGAATAGATTACAGGTACACGACACTAATCAAAAACATCTATCAGAACGCTCCATCAAGTATCTTCTTCTTCTAGTTCCATGACCGTTATCGATCGTTGGATATCATGTTGGCTACCATATTCGCTATCGTGACCTTATTGACAGCAGCTCTAAATAACGATGTAGTTGATTTTCCATACCATTGCCTTAGATTTTTCAGCCATGATGTTCTTCTTCTACCAGGACCACGATTACCTTGGATCTTTCCCTGAATGATCAGATGTAAAAGATCATATTTTTCAGGGTGTCTCATAATATGACCGAAGTATTCCAGCTTGCGTTTCTTTATTATATTGACTAGTTGTGTTGTTGGTTCAGCCATCTAAGGACCTCCTCATTTCTAACTCTGTCGACCCAGCTTATTTTCAGTAGTCGTCTGTATACCCACATCTCAAAGGCTGTCAAGCGTTTAAACATAGCCTCAGTTAGGGTCCACGCTTCTACTCCATACAGCAGGACAGGAAATATGTAGCAAGATATCATACGAACTCTAAGGTCAATGCTAAGATCATGACTGCAAAGTACGTTTCTCATTTTTACAAAGGCAGCTCGGGCTTGTTCTATTCGGCTTTTAATTTCTGCGGCCGGATCCCAGCTCTCATTGATATTACTGCCGAGATACACGAGTTTCTCTACTCTGTGCAGTGTGGCATCTCCGACTTTTATACCGTCATCATGTATATAATTTTGTTTGCTAACTATCATATATTTAGTTTTCTTAACGTTGAGTTTTAATCCATACTGATCACAAGTCTGTTTTATTTTGTTCATTAGATTTTGAAGGTCTTCTCCGCAATTGGCAAGGACTAAGGTATCGTCGGCATATCTAATATTGTTGACGGTTACTTCATTCACAATAATACCTTCGGTTGTCTCCATTAAGGCTTCCTTAAATATTTCCTCCGAATATAAGTTAAAAAGTAAAGGCGACAATATACAGCCTTGTCTCACTCCTCTTTTTATATTTATTTCATCCGACAGTTCTTGTTCAACCTTTATTCTTGCCACTTGTACACTTGCCACATCAAGTATACGACTGCACAAAGACACACAAAAATTCAGCTTAGGTCGAGGAGTTAGACAGGGGGACAATATTTCACCAAAATTGTTCACGGCAGCTCTAGAGTCAATATTTAAGGGTACTCAATGGCAAGATATGGGCATCAATATAGATGGAGAAAGATTAAATCACCTAAGGTTTGCAGATGATGTATTAATCGCAGATAACTTACATGATACAGTTTCTATGATGCATTCGCTTAAAAGTCTGTCTGAAAGAGCAGGATTAAAGATAAACTTTGAGAAAACTAAAATTATAACAAATCTCGTAATGAGTGGAAATATAACTATTGACAATAATACCATACAACAAACAGACACTTACAAATATCTGGGACACGAAATCAAAATAAGCAGAGACAATCAAACACATGAAATACAGAGGCAAATAGGTCTAACATGGGCAGCATTTGGCAAATTAAGCCATATTCTAAAAAGTTCAATTCCCATGTGTCTCAAGCGAAATGGTATATAACCAATGTGTTTTACCTGTGCAAACTTATGAAGCAGAGACTTTAACACTCACGCAAAAATCTGCGAATAAACTTAGTTACACAACGAGCCATGGAACGTGCAATGCTGAACGTGAGCCTTCGAGACCACATAACAAACCAACAAATCAGGCGAAGATCAGAAGTTCAAGACGTCATCGAAAGAACCACGACGCTTAAGTGGAACTGGACAGGGCACTTAGCCAGAACACAAGATGGACGGTGGACAAGACGTATTATGGAATGGAGGCCCAGAAATTATAAAAGAAGCCGAGGACGACCACCGACTAGATGGACCGATGACATTAAACGTGTAGCGGGAAACTGCCTACAAGCGGCCCAGTGTAGAGAACACTGGAAAGAACTGAGGGAGGCCTATGTCCAGCAGTGGACGCGATTGTCTGATTGATGATGATGACACCTTTTGTTCACCTCTAACATTTTTACTCTAACATATGTACTTTTTGTCCACCTCTAACATTTCTTTGCTTTTTTCTACTTATTTAATATTAATAGCAAAGAACATTGACCAATGAACCTTCCAATGACCAATGACCAATGACCTCTTTCTTGTCTTCTCTGTCAGTACCACCGTAACAAGATTAAACAGGTAGAGACTCAGTGAAAAAACTTGATGCAAATTATTTTTTTTTGTCGTCCAAAGTGACAAATATCTTTATTCGAAGTTGCCGCCAGTATAGACAGGTTTCATTAGCGTTATAAAATTGTTTAGGAATTAAGTCTAATTCCGTGATCTTTTTGCTCAAATCTTGAAAAATTCAGATATCTCAGACCATCTGCACTCAACTTTTCTCTACTTATCTGCAAAAATCGTATATTTTAACATTTTTTGAACTGTTGAAGCAACTCTGACTAGCACGAAAATCACTCCACATTCACTCATTTTAAGGGTTTTTCTGTCTTTGAAATCATTCAAAACAGTTTTTATAAATTTTTCGATTTTGTCTTTGTTTTTTATAATGTAGTACACTGTACCTCTTCCAATATTATAGAACCTAGATATCGCAGTCAGAGTTTCACCACACTCGGATTCCTTAAAAATATCATTTGTCTTTTAGTGTCGGCGTTTTGCGCTTTGGTTTCGAACTTGTGCTAGCCCGTAAACTGAACTTTCTAAACGAATTAAATAAAAGTTTGTCACTTCTATTACTGTATCTAAAAAGCCTATCGAACCGAAGTGATTACGGAAACACATCAAGCATCCGGTAAGAATGAGATTCATCTAGCGACAGGTTTCTGTAGAAGCAGACACGGATGAGACCTTGACGGGAGCTGTGTCGAACTACCAAGCGTGTCGGATTGCAAAACTTCGGAGTTTAAGGGTGTATTGTACTTTGTATAACTAAGATATCTAGGTATAACTAAGACTACTTCTTATAATATTCTGCTATTTTAAAACTAAAGTTATAGAGAAATAGGGTGATTCATGAAAAACAAAAACTAAAAATGACTTTTGACTGAAAAGCTTGTGAAAAAACTTATTTTTTTAAAAGAACCTTATATATCTTCTAAACCAATAGGAACCATGGGAATATTTTTTCTTAAACTCATATTTTTATTTTTTATTAATATTAAGAGCTAAAAACTGCACTTATTGTAAATGAAGAACTATATGTTATAATACAATTTATAGATGGCAAATACAGAGAATGAGTGAAAAGTTGTAGCCCGTTACAGTGATCGTACTCGTAAAATACCGCCACGTTAAAGCGTAGGGAGCTTTTCGAGATCCGTTTTTGTTTAGAATGGAAGAGCGCTGAAAAAATGTGCAACATATGGGTTTCTATAGCACACAAAACATTAATTTGTTTTAAACTGGTTAACTAGTTATGGCTAATTAACTAAAATAATAAGCACTGGGATACTTTCATCTTCGGAAAAATTGGAGAATTCCAAAAAATAAATTAGTTTTTTCATTAAAAAAGTCATTAAATGTTACTTTTAGACTATTTTGTAAAAAATATATAAATATTAAATATTAATTATTTTTTAAAAAGTTTTTACACTCTCTGAATAAATTATTTTTAGAATAATCGTTTTTTTTTCTATTTTATATAAATGTTTTCCGACTTATTTATCTAAGAAAACTGATAACTGTTTTTCTTATTATCTAATACTGATGGTTTTTATAATTAACTAATTAAATATACAAATACCAATTTATGACAAGTTTAAAAAGTAGCTTACCAATTTTCATGGTAAATATGGAATATTTATCGCTCATTATATCAATCCTAATTATTAAGAAATATAAATTACCTATATAAAAGATAATTTTCCTTTAACGAAACCTAGTCACAATTTATTATCAATATCTTTTGATAAGTCTCAATGGAAGCGATAGTCTAATATTTATCTAATTATTTCCCAACTGGCAATCACTAATAGTATTACTCGGATCCCAAAAAGAAAGTGTCGATTTTAATGTACTCAAATTAAGTTGTCTCCAATATGGCCAGCATGCGTAGGTATCCCAAAAAAGCCAATAAAATGAAATAATACGTATCAGATCAAGGGACGTACAATCCGAACAGAAACGGCTTTAGACTGAATTGCCACTGACACTAGTATAGTACTAATTGTAATTAGAATTTTACTAAATATGCAAGTGATAAAACTTACCTAGTATTTTACTTAGTGGGACAATAATACTGACACCAATTTTTTGCATAGATACATGACTTGGTGATATTATTCCGATCGATTAAGCTACAAAACATCTTTTTAAGAGAAGAAAATAGGCAAAGAATATTGGTTTCGAAATAAAAGAAGAAAAATCAAAATTAGGGCAAATTAGAGGCACTAAACAATATATTGTTGACTTTTACAACTAATATAAAGAAAGAAGAACCCCTTTAATATTGCTGATCATTTAAACTATGAGATACCATGTATTAACTTTGAAGGTGTCTATATCGGGCAAACCAGTCAACTGCGTCCATCCAGAATTTGTTCTCACAAATGTGACAAAAATTACGCCACTGCTCTCATATGACATGAAAATGAGAAAAGCATATATTTTACTTAGAAAACATCAAAATTTTAAGAACCGAACAAAACAAAAAGAAGAGGGAGGTAAACGAATCAGTAGAAATAAAAAAAATACCAACGCAATCAATGACAAAATACATACACAGAACCTAAATAAAATATATTTTAATATGTTGCCATGTCAGCATTTATTTTGTGTCGATTTTCGGGCTTTATTTTAACATGTTCAATGTCCATACCATCTTAGTTGTTGGGTACCAATTTCTTCTACTACTGCACGATTTACTTTCATGATTTCTTTTATTTTACTGCTAGTAACTCTCTACAATCTCAATTTCCCTGCCAAACGTCTCCAGAAATTAATTTTCGTTGTTTCAAGTTTAGTTATAAATAAATAAAATAATACCTACATACTAAAATTATCCTAACAACAATTGTCTATGAGTGCAAGTAAAATAGTGACTGTTAAGGTAACTACAAGTACAAGCTTAGAAAAGGTTAGTATGGGACAGTACACAATGGTCAAGCATAAGGTGAACAATATCCTTGCTATTTCTTCTTCTTGATGTGCCTATCTGTGACGAATATTGGCGATCATCATGGCAATCTTAATTTTTCCTGCAGTACCGCGAAAAAGTTGCACAGATGTTGTGCTGAACCAAATTTTAAGGTTCTTTAACCAGGATGTTCTTTTTCTTCCTGGACCTCGATTTTCAAATCTTTTTGCTTGCACGATGGCTTGTAGGAGGGCACGCCTGGATTCATTTCGCCTAATATGTAAGAACTATTTTGACTTTTGAGATTTTATGGTAGTCAGTACTTCTAGGTTCTTCTTCATTCTTCTAAAGACCTTCTCATTTGTGACTTGGTTACTGTAAGGGATCTTAAGTAATCTTCGATATAGCCACATCTCAAATGTTTCCAATTTTCTGCACATATCTTTGTTCAATGTCCCAGATTCAACATAATAAAAGAGGACATAGACAACATGACATCGCAGCATTCTTACTTTTATACCACAATAAAAAATGTAGCTCTTGAAAGAAGTCCCCATCCGGCTATTTCCGGATATCCACTGCGCTATTTACAAAAGTAATGTTTTCACATCAATTATCTCTGAAAATCTAAAGTTTGGTGTGTTATTAGCATGAAGCATTAAGTGTTAACCTTGGTATGGTTTGGATACACTGTCGTGCCTAACAACATATCGTGACAACTTGTGGGAATAAAATAAACATGAGACAAAAATTGATGTCCTAAAAGGGTACTGAGAAACGAGTATCTTTCGTAAATACATAAATAAAAATATTCAGGGAACTGTGTCCCCTATGGTATTAATTACCCCAACGAGGGTCCTACAGAAGACCTTTTGGCATAGTAAGGACGCATCTGCAGAACAGATAGTTGTGATCGGATGGTTCAATGTAACCTTAATATAAGAGTCTTGAGCATATCAAAGCCAAAGCCAAAGGCAAATAGAAGGTCCGTCATGTGTTTGCGGAAACAAGGTGTTTTAACCCGTAACCACAGACGTCCAACTAACTGAACATTACCACAGACGTTGAGTCAAAATGACTCCTATATTTAAATAACTGAAAAAAATTTATGGGGAAAACTAAGCTTACCTCTACCTTATATTGCTTAAGTAGGGTATAAGTATTACTGTTTAATATAATTATGGATGTATTTTAATGAAACGCAATCAAGTTGTAGAGAAATAAATGTAATGCATACATTTTTTGAAAAATTTTGATACATTATTTTTCGCAATATTTTTAACTAAAAAAAAAAAACTTGCTAAGCAGTTTTTATTCAAAATTTGTTAAAAACATACAACATAACAATTACATTAATTAGAAATTAACATAAAAATAATATTATGGAAACGTGCAGTAAGTTTTCCCAACGTATATTTTCATTGTGCACACTCCACACAAACCCTTTTGGTACAATCCATACATATTGGAATTTTACAAATTATGCAAAAATGTGCTGTTTTTCGTCTTCTTTTAGCTGGGCAACGCTTGCAGTATTTTCTGACTTCAAATTTTTCTTCCTGGTTAGCACTAGAGCATTCTATTTCTATTTTTAAAACACGACCAATACACATTCTGACTTCCCGACTGATGTGCATATTTTGAAAACGACGTCTCATTTCTGGTTCTACTAGCTGCATTGCAAGTTGTTTATTGAATTCGAAACGTTTCAGCTCCACATTGTCTCGGCACGACTGATGAACCAAAAAAGAATTAACAGTCGAAATATCCAGCATTCTATAAAAAATTGCCATTGGCCAACGCCTCGTTCTTCGACCCGTTGAATAGACACTACACTTTTCATCCAAGCTATCCACTCCCCCTTTTGTTAGATTGTAGAAGTCGATTATTTCCGGTTTGCCCGATTCTCCTATGTTTCCTTCATCATGGTGCATTGATGAGACTAACAAAACGGCCTTGTGCTTCTTTGGAACGTGAGAAAGTAGGGTAATGTCACTGGTAAAACCGTACAAATTAGAACCTGCAGATCTTTCTTTTTTTGGTAAAAAGCTAACTGGAATTTCACGCTTATTTTTTTTCAATGTTCCAACATATGTTAGACCTTTTGATTTTAATAAATTCACTAACTCTATGGAACTAAACCAATTATCAGCGGTTATGTTCCTGTGCGTGCCGAAAATTGGCTTAGCAAGTTTGAGAACGGCTTGCGTAGGCTTAGAATATTTTTTTTCATTTTCTGGCAAATCGAACCCATCTGAATCTTTACCACAATATATATATATGCATTATATAAATATCCAGTTCTAGCATCTGTCAACGCCATCATTTTCAACCCATATTTACAAGGCTTTGCTGGCATGTACATCTTAAACCTTGACCGTCCTCGGAATGAAATTAACATTTCATCAATACATGTGTTTGTACCTAGAGTGTAAGCGCTTTGGGAATTCTTAACGAAAGCGTTGAATATCTCGGAAATTGGAGCTAAAGGATCATCCTTTTTTCGTGCGAGTCTAGTTTCTGGGTCATCGAATCGTAAGCATGAGAGTATGACAGCAAAACGATTCGAGTTCATCACACATCTAAATATATCTCTGCCCGATCCATCAGTAGCAAAAATTGAACGAATATCTTCGTGATTAGATTTGAAGATAGCTGTAAGCAAAAGCATTCCAATAAAAGCCTTCAGCTCAACAATATCTAAATCCCGAATATCACTTGAATTTTTGTTTTGATATTTCTCCCTCAATTTTGCCAGGCGTAAATTTGAGTATTCAAGAATAATGTGAATAATGCGGTTATCAAAAAACACATTCCAAATTTCTTCTGGATCAGCTTTATGAATTTTTGTAATTTTTATACCCGGACACTTAATTACAATATTATGTTGCAAAGTGCGTGTATTTTTAGAATACGGGGATATCTTGGACCATTTGAAACGGTTTTTTCCGTAAAAATAGTTTTCCACAGAAACTTCATGCGATGGCTCACCTTTTTCTATTACGCCTTCATCTTCACTAGAAAGTCTTTCACAATTATCCTCCATTTCTTGCTCCGAATCGCTTTCATGACCGCTATAAATAAATTCGGAATCTGAATCAGCATCGCTCTCGTTTTCATCGACCTCATCCGCCCATTTCAGCAAAGTTTCTTCATAGTTTGCATCGCCATATCTGATTCTTTTTGATGGACCACCTTTACTTTCGAAATCCATTACTAAAACCTAAAATAAACCGAGCAGATTTATAAAATATGGAAACAAGAAATATAACGTTATCACAGACCTGTAGTCTTTTTGACTCCGTCGAAAACTGAAGTCGTAATAAAATGCAAATAACATATACAAACGACACAGCCGTCTCACTAACCGTTGAATACTGATCGTTGAAAAGGTACATCTACGCCTGGCCATATAGAGTGGGGGGAAATCTCGAAACTCATCACTACGTACTTGCAATGAGTCAAATTGACTCCGCGTCTGTGGTTACGGGTTAAAGACACAACGACTTGTTTATTAATTAATGGAATATGTACAATAAGCTATTGGCTGCTATAGGACCGGTGTAGAATAAACGGCTTTTAGAAACAAAACAAAGATTGGTCAAAAACCCTTATTTTATTGATGATATTTCTCAAACCACAAGCAACAAAGTTATGATGAGACATTTGTCTTATACTTAAAAACTTAAATGTATACTAACACTATATAATTTATATTTATACTTAAACGAGTATAAATATTTAAGTCCTTTACATTAAGAAGCAAAAACCAAAGCGCTTTTTCAACCACTTTAGCTGTTGCTACACCTATAGGATTTTCATTTATATGATAAGCAACTATCTCATTAGATAAAAACAATTCAGGATTGACATTTCTTTTTTGTCCAAATATCTTATACAGTTCATTATTATATTCGAATATTTTGCGGCCTCTTCCTGTTTTTTACTTTCATTTATATATTTTTTTTAATTTCTTTCAATTCATCTCCATCTATTTTCACAGTTATATGCATATAAATGAACATTATGGAAGTTGTTTAGTTGTTCTGCTACCTTTGTGCACATTATTTTCATGGATTTCATTTGGAGACTCCCTAACCTATCCCTGTATTTTTTATAAACATCTATCAATGACAGTGTCTGTTTGTAAGTATAAGATATATTGACTGAAACGCTTGTCGATGGACTTTGGTTTACAATTTATAAACTCCTGTAAAACTAAAACAAATGTGAACTTTTAATGTGGTTTATAAAAATGCGTTTCATTATTATTTTGTTAAACTTTCACTTTCGACGAAGGTATTGTTTTGAAAAAAAAAGTAAGTAGTACTTACCTTCCACATTATAAATACATTTGTTTATTGAAAAAAAATATGAATTTCGATATTAACTAAAAATGTTAGGTTAGGTTAGATTAATTGAATTTCAAAAATTTAGCAATTCGTTTGTGCAGCATAAATTTTGACTACGGTCAAAAAATAGTCTAATTTCACGTCTGTAAAGAGTGCATAGTTTATAAACGGTAATCAAATCATTGCAGAGACAAACCTTATGATTCAGCTTTAGTGAAGTCGAACCTTGTCTGCATATGACTTAACTCATAGTTGGTTCCCGCAAAGATATTTCTGTTACAGAAGTCAACTACGAAATAATTCGAAACACACTTTTTATGCTTATTGATGACAACTATGCAATATAATTATTGGTAATTCAGTTCAAACTTTTATTTTAGGCCAGATTTCTGAAAATTTCTATAGCAGTCACCGTGTTAAACTAAAATTGGGGTTGATATCCACTAAAAATATTAAGTTATATTAAAGTACCACAAGAAAAAAGCTCCAGAGTTATATTAACAAGGGCCAATTTTTACATCGAAAATACTGTAGAAGAGCACATTTTGTTATTTGTGTTATTTATCGGCAACACCTTCCCCTTCATGCAAGATAAAGCTTGGTGACATATGTTATCCAAGTAATGGAATACCTTTATCGATTGACCTAAAGTCCATCTTTATACGAATTAACATCTACGTAATTAGACGCTGCATAATTACTATAACTAAACTCCTAGGAAATTTGAAGAAGCTGTGGTTACCGAATTGGACAATATTAAACGAGATACCATTTAAAAGTTCCAGAAGTAAAGTACCAAAGTAACTCCGCCTGGGTTGTCTGATGGGTGGATTGAGTAGCTCATCGGATGACACTGCCGGTATCAAGCCCAGATAAAGGAGGAGGGTCCCCATGGCAAGGCTAGCCACCTACCTGGGGTAAAGAAACCCATATTGGCTCACAGAACTGAAGATTCAGCCTCGGATACCGGACGGAAATATCAGATGACGACACACGCTATGACAATGGAAAAACGAATTGGTAAACGAAAACCTAAAGACCCCATCACACGAATCGCGTGCTGGAACATTACGTCGTGGAACGGAATAGACCAGGAGATCATAATAGAAATGAAGAAACACAATATTTACATCTGCGGAATCTCCGAAACAAAGAAAAAAGGCCAAGGAACATCAAAATACGGAGAATTTATACTCATATACAGCGGGAAAGCTAAACAAGAAAGAGCACATTCTGGAATTGAAATTTTGCTGCACGATAAATACACGCAAAACATCGAAGATATCGAATACATCAACGATAGATTATTAAAAGTCTCTATAAAAATGCATAACATCACAACACACCTGATAAGCACGTATGCCCCAGACATATCTAAGCCCACAGCAGAAACTGAAAATTTCTATCAGCAACTACAAAACGTCGTAGATAACATAAATACGAAACACAAAATTATCGTACTCGGGGATCTTAATGCACGGATCTGAAACGGTGTCATACCAGGTATAAAACAAAAGTATAACGAAGAAATAATTAATGAAAACGGCGAAGCACTAATAGACTTTTGCGCTAGAGATGAAATGAGAATCAACAATACATACTTTCCTCATAAGGACCAACATAAATACACTTTTAACAATAATGGAGGCAAG
The DNA here is from genome assembly GCA_918026665.1 of Diabrotica balteata. Classification (NCBI taxonomy): domain Eukaryota; kingdom Metazoa; phylum Arthropoda; class Insecta; order Coleoptera; family Chrysomelidae; genus Diabrotica; species Diabrotica balteata. Next base: position 82,859,045 of record OU898276.1, read on the forward strand.
CGATCAATGATAGATTTTATAATCACAAATCGAGCGATAACTCAGTCACAAGTACTTGATGTCAGAGCACTAACATCTGCTAACCTGGGGACTGATCATAACCTTGTTTTATGTAAGATGCTACTAGAACGTCCGCAACGAAACAGAAAACCCCCAATGTTCATCGAAAAACATAATATAGAGTCGCTAGCAACAGAGAGTACAAAACTGCTCTATGAGAACAGGATTACCAGCAAACTAAAAGATATCGACTTAAAACCCGAATGGGGAGTAGAAGATACTTGGCAAAAAATTAAGAAATGCATCAACGAAGCAGCAGAAGAAGCGATTGGAAAGCGGAAAATTAACACGAGAGCGACAAACCACACCAAACCGTGGTTTTGCCAAGAGGTAAAAGAACTCTCTGAATTAAAACGCAAATGCTACCTGAGATATAAAAGCACGCAATCAGAAGAAGCTCATGCAGAATATGTCCAAATAAGAAACGAAGTAAACGCCAGAATTAAATCAATCAAAAGAGAACATTGGGCCAAATTCACTTGAGACATGGACTACGACCTATATGGTGCCCAAAAGAAAGTATGGAAAATGCTCCGCAACAGGAAAAAACCAGTTAACGAGTTCGTGCAGACCAAAGGAGTACCTATAGAGACATGGCAACAGCATTTTAAAGAGCTATATGATGCTGAAGAAACGTTGATAATAAAAAAAGACGAAACAGATATGAGTGCTGCAATCAATGACGAAGAAGTAGAAGCAAAGATCAAAAAGCTAAAAAACAGAAAATCACCGGTGACGGATGGTATACCCAATGAACTATTTAACAAAATATTAAACAAAACAGACCCACCAGAGGAATGGCATAATAGTATCACGATCCCCATATGTAAAAAAGGACAAAAAACCTGCCCACAAAACTATAGAGGAATAACCCTCTTAAATACAACAATGAAACTTTTCACGGGTATTCTCAAGAATAAATAGGAAAAGCAAATCACTAATGCTGAAGAATAACAAGGTTTTACAAAAGGCCGGTCTATAACAGACGCAGTATTTATAATAAAACAAATAAAAGAAAAAGCTATAGAGTTCGGCATGCCAGCGTATATTTGTTTCATTGATTTGACGAAGGCATTTGACAGAGTTCGCCTGGAAGACATTTTAAATATATTAATAGAAAATGAAACACCGACCAGTATAACAAAGATACTCCATAACCTAAATAACAACAACGTAACCAAAGTTAGAGCAGGAGACGAATTCACTGAAAATATTCCAACACCGGGAGGAATTAGACAAGGCGACAGTTTAAGCCCCTTCTTGTTTAATCTTCTCATGAGCAAAATTATCAACAAAGTAACATCTCTTAATCTCGGATATAGAGTGGACAACAAAAGAATTGGTATGGTGTGTTACGCAGACGATGCAGCAATTATTGCCGAATCAGAAGATGATCTCCAAAGGCAGCTCTTTCAGCGCAAGAGGATGTGGTACAACCATGTGAGACGAATGGATGAGAATAGACTACCAAAAATTGCCCTAGAAAACAATCCGCCCGGTTCAAGACCCCCCGGAAGACCACCTAAAAGATGGAGGGATAGTTGGCAATCTACCTCCCAAGAAATTAACCAGAGGCAGCTTCAGAATTAAACAGATCGAAAGATCTACAAAAAGTAGAAGAAGAAGACCATTTAAAAGTCCTTAAAGAGTGTAAGAAGAGACTTGCTGTAACAGTTCTGTCAATTTTGTCAAAAAGTTTATGAAAAATGCTTTTTCAATACTTAGGTACCTACTTTAGATAGCTGAACCGATCCTGTAAAATAATATGTATCAGATAAAAGGTACGGGACACATCGTATAAAGTGGTCAGTGAATGAGTTAAGTGTCAAGTTTCCTGTAAATGTTAAATCTCATTTTATTGCTTTGAATGTGTATCTAATTTAGTAGTCGAAAACAGTTGAACATCAAGACCTGTTTTCTTTCCACAATTCTCGGCATCTCGAAATCCATTGTAATTAAAGAAAACGTAACAATAAAACGCATTAAGGCGTTGAGACTGTTGATAAGAAGATATTATGTGGTTCCTTTCATTAAGTGGGTGTGTTAGTTTTTTTATTACATAAAAACAAATTTAAATGATGTGAATTAGTGATAAATTCCCATAAATTATATTTATATTAGTTTATTTAATTTTCTATGATCTGTGAAAATTACTATTTGAGTTGTAGTTGACTAATCTTTTTTTTAAATCCTTAGTGCTTCAAGTATTCTTCAAAAATCACTCCATTAATGAGTTTTCGAGCGAATACGGCTTGGTTTCCTTTAAACCAGCATAGTTTATGGGGTAAATACTTTCCGTACGCATCGAATTTATCATCAGGATGACTAATTTTTAGCTGCTGTCTCGCTAGATGAATCACCGATATCACCGTCGGACTAACTAACCTTGAGTTTTAACCTTGTTTAGACTTACGCCTCTTCAAGGAATGGGAAACTCCTTTTTTTTGACGGAGTTGTGGAGGGTATGAGAAAAATGTCAATTGAACGAAACGCCACCTAAGAAGTAGAGAACTACCAAGGAAAAGAGGGAAAAGAAGGTGTCGTATTGTGTGATCGATAAGAATCGATTGAAAGCACAAGAGGAAGTTGGGTTTGCCTAGCTTGCGGTGTATGGTACTTCAGGGTTACCACCCATACAGTAGGAACGGCTCTGTATCAGCATTTTTGGTGCGCAGATTATCTGCGATAATAGATGGGGAAATATTCAAGAATATCAAAATTCTCCTCAGGAAGTTCGAGTCCAGCGTTATGTAGAAGTTTAGCTGGAGGGAATGGAACTTTTTTGGCGGGATGCCTGGTAAGTATTTGCCCTCTATGTGAACAAGGTGTCTTCAATGTTTGTTTTGCTTGGTTGTTCGAGCCAGCTATGGTTCTTAAGACATACTTCCTACTGAGGGTTAGGATTCTGTCCTTTATTGGCGTGATGTTGGTTAGTGTATAAATGTGGGCTGATGGATACAGCCAATCTTTTCTCATGCAGAAGCGTAGGATTCTATGCTCGGTGGCGGTGATGGCGTTGAGTTTGTGGTTCCTCAGGGAGAGGTAAACGCATGCCTTGTATTTGATTATCGGTCTGATGAAAGTCTTGTAGGTGTGCAACAATGTGTTAGAGGACGTTCCTCCTAGTTTATCGGATAGCACTTTCAGGAGATTGAGCCTTTTTCTCATCCTGTCAAGGGAATCTTGGACGTCAGCCTTCCAATTGAGAGTTCTCGTAAAACGAACTCCCAAGTAGAGAACTGAGTTCCTGAGAATTCTCATAAATTATATTTATATTACTTTATTTAATTTTCTATGATCTGTGAAAATCACTATTTGCGTTGTAGTTGACTAATCTTTTTTTTTTAAATCCTTAATGCTTTAAGTATTCTTTAAAAATCACTCCATTAATGAGTTTTCGAGCGACTACGGCTTGGTTTCCTTTAAACCAGAATAGCTTATGGGGTAAATACTTTCCGTACGCATCGAATTTATCATTAGGATGACTAATTTTTAGCTGCTGTCTCGCTAGATGAATCACCGATATCACCGTCGGAGTCACGGTCTTTTTTTATTTGGCTGCGGTACATGTGGTGCTAATGAAACACTTGTACTTGATCCATTATCACTTGATTTTGGCAGACTCGATGTGGAGATGCCCTTTCTCTCTTGAAAATGGTCTAGATCTGTAGATTCAGAATCATCCTGAAAATAAAACATAAATTGTTAGTTTCTACAAAATGTACAAAAATGGAACATGGTTCTTATTACTACAACTAAAAAAAGACACACAATATAGTCTTAAGAGCTAGAGCAAAGGCTCACTGCGAATTTATATATTAAGGTGTTGAAAAGAACGGTAGAATATCTCATGGATTTGTGATAAATTACAGTATTTATACCAACTATAAAATCCTATAAATACTGTTTCCATATAACAACTATCCACCAAAACTTTTAAAGAAAATCTTGTTTAGCGCACCATCTGAAACAACACTAAACAAAATCCATCTGTGATCAATACTACAGCTGTGAATCAGAAAAGCGGAACTGCAGTTATCACATCCATTTCTCATGAATAAACTTAAAGAAAGACAAAACCTTAAAAGATAATACGCCATACATAGTCTTCTACAGTTGTCATTAAAAACCAAAATACTAAAGTGCTATGTTTTCTCCACCTTGCTCTATGGTGTTAAAGCCTGGACAATGACAGAAGCAACACAAAAAAGAATCCAAGCATTCGAACTCTGGTGTTACCGTAATATGCTCAGAATATCCTACATGAGCCATACGACAAATGCGGAAGTCTTGCGGAGGATGAATAAGGAAAGAGAGCTTATGCTTATAATAAAAGAACGGAAAACACAATATTTTGGTCACATTCTAAGAAATCAAAAGTATGAACTGCTCCAACTTATAATCGAAGGCAAAGTCAATAGCAAAAGAGGACCAGGAGGAAGACGCAACTCTTGGCTTAAAAACCTACGGCAATGGACGATCATGACCTCCATAGAACTATTCAGGGCTGCTACAAATAAAATTAAATAGGCAAATCTAATGACCAACGTCCTTAAGCATGAGGCACCGTAAGAAGAAGACATAGTCTTTCGTATCCCTTACATAAAGTGTAACCTGCAATATATGTCATTACTTAATGTCATTAAGACGATTAAGTGACCGTATTACCTCTCACAGAAGCATTTCATGGACACGTTTCGTAGACATTAAGAAGCATTGTATCAAATTGAAGTACGTTATCCACTTATTCTACGCAAGAGAGATACCTCTAGGAATAATAAAAACGATCGAAAATATTTACCAAAACAACACAATTAGAGTAAAAGTAGAAGAAGAACTAACCAACCTTATTGAAGCTGGCAATGGTATAAGACAAGGATATTCTCTGATTCTCTCTATTGTTCAACCTGAATGAATTGAATATGAATGAAATAATAAAAAAAGTAAGAACTAAAAAAGGAGACCAAATAGCTAATAGCAAACAGTGAAGACGATTTACAACGTATGCTGTACCAATTTAATGGAAAAAAGACAAAATGATTACAACAGCAAATTTACTAAGATGAACTTACCTAGGAATAACTATTTAATAGCCCTATTCTTGGATATTGAAGGAGCATATGAATCAGTTTGTCTGTCAATCTTGAAATTCAAAATGGTAAATTTCTTTCATTTGTCAATTGCTTTCGTTAACACAATTATCGGTTTCTATATAGAAAGGGTAATCTACGTCAGAGACCATAATTAGAAACTAATAGGACATCGACACAACTATCACGGCATACCACAAGGCTCGGTATTATCGATAATTTTATTTTATATGTTCACCTCTGACATACATAAAATGTATGGCAGATGACTTTTGTGTCTATACAGAAAGTAAGAAATATGAAAATAGGTAAAGAAATAATAATAAGACTTACTCACAATCAATTTAATTTAACAATCTGACGACCGGTTTCGCTTTCTACAATTTGCAAAGCATCTTCAGGTCTAGATACAAAGTTAAACTAATGCTGCAATAAAATAAACCCAATTAGGGTGGTGTCTAATAAAGATAAAATAAATAAATAAGTTAGTTCATACAAATTATAGTAATTATGCCAATATTACATGTCTGTGGTTTTCAAAATGAATAAATTTGAATATATAAAAGGTATTAACAGACAAGGTAAGACCCACAATTGGTATAAAGTAGTAATATTATATTGTAATAAATTAATAAATGAGCAGATAAATAAAAATTTATCTTTGAAATTGAATTTGAAACTTATTAATTAAAATTGTTAAAGTATGCCAATATTAAACACAACGATTTACTTTTGATTACTAAATTAAAACAAATTTTGAGACATTCATTAATATCAACATACTCCATAATACTGAATAACTAAACTTACAGTATTTAGTAATAGAAGAAGAACTGTCACACTTCAACCTACATATGTCAAATTTACCTCTTAAATCTAATAGATTACATATGAAAAAACTCATTATTTCCAACAGTGAGATGTAGTGCTGGCAGTTTCTTCCATTCCCCAAAGTTTAAGTTTTAAATTCAATGTTTGTCCCGTCATTTAGTGTTTCTGTTCCTGTTAATGTGTGTTTAATTTGTCCCCGATTGTCTTAATTTGTAATAATTTTATATACTTTTTATATACATTTTACATAATTGACTTTACAATAATTGATTAATTTTGCCAATAGACTTGATAATTACAAGTCAAAATAATTGCACAACCACACAATCGGTACAGCTATTCTTATTCATTGTCATAAAACTGTCTCCTTCATTACATAAATACTCAATAAATAACACATATTCCAAAAATATATCTCTGATATAAGTGTAAATAATTTAAATAATACAATAGTAAAGAACATCACTTTCATCTGACAAACAACCACAATATACCTATCTCTAATTCATTGGACCTATTTGATATGGACTCACACAAGCAACACATTCATGATTTGAAATATGAAAATAGTATGCAAAACCTAAGCAGAGTATGTAGTTCTCTTTTTCCATAATACTTAGGGAACGGCTTAAACTTATCAATTTCCAAATTAGCAGTATCCGTCTTTACAAGACGCAACCTTTCTATAAATCAAATTATACTTCTTAATAATCAATATTTTACATTTAAAAATCATCTCAAATACCTGGGCCTTATCCTGGATAAAAAATTGACTTGGAAACAACACATACAATATATGCTGGATAGATGCAACAACGGTAGTAATTTTCTTAGAATGACAACTAGAGTGTGATGGGGGTGTGATGTTAAAACACCTTTATTATTTTACATAGCTTATTTACGATCCATTATAGACTATGGTGCTGATGTATCTATGGTTCTACGTCTAGAAATCTTCTAAGAAAAATTAACATTTTTTTAAAATTCTGTCTTGACAGTCTGTTTAGGTGCTATCAGATTTACAACCTACATGTTAAAGCTTATGCGACTTCTCTTGCGATAAGAAGAAATTTATTAGACGAAAAATGGGTACTTAAAGCCAACTCAACAAATCCCAAATTCTTTTCCAGTATACGTCAACTTAAAGAATCAGATCCCACTCACAAATATTGCTTTAAAAAGCTATCTCTACCTTTGTGTACTGCTTTACAGAACAAGTCTATTTTTTTCAAAGAATTTGGCCAAAGTGGACAAAAATTTAGATTTCTTTGCTCTCTTCCATAAAACTTAAGTTATAATACCCACATACAGTGACAACAACAAAATAAGCAACAATATTCTAAGATCTGTTTTGAACTGTTATAGTAATGTCATAGTTATATACACAGTATCCTTTGTTTATTCTTAATGTTATAACACCTTATCCGTGGTCCAGTTTTGTTTGTCTACTAATAATATCTTGATGGGCCCTAGACGAGAAGCAAGTAACACTGTAAGTTTCCTTGTCGTATATTCTTCTATTAATTATCCGTTAGTTTTCTATTAGGGATAGGGTTGTGCATATCTGATTAGAGAATCTGTTGCAACCGAATAAATGACTAATTGTCTGTGCCATTAAAAGAAAATATCGGGATAGTTTTATGAGTTTTTTTTCCTAGTTTTTTCCTCATGATTTACTATGGAATCACTAACAGCAGAACTTTATTGTCATTATGGCATGTGATTGCGTTTTTAAAGACGAATTACATGCTATGATTTTTCTGACGAGTATTCTCAAGATAAAATTTTTTTCATATAATTGAATGAATTACATTAAAGTCGTCCCAGGAACCCAACTCAGCAATATTGGCAATATTATTTTAAAATCGTCTACTTTAAAATGTATATGTCTGAACTATTAATATATATATATATATATATATTATATATATATATATATATATATATATATATAAGTCAGATAAAATTAAATTATTAGAAGAATTTTTCACCTAGTAACAAAAACCAAAATTTGTTTAATTTAATAATGTTTGTATTTTGAGAACCATTTCCGAAGTGGAAATGGAAACGTCAATAAACTTACTTGAACTTTCAATTGTAGTTTATTCCCATGAAAATAGTAAAATAGTAATTATATATATATATATATATATATATATATATATATATAATGTATATATATATATATATATATATATATATATATATATATATATATATATATATTGTTATGATGTTTTGTTTGTATATGAGTAATGAGGTGTTTAAAATAAAATATATGAGTATAGCGTTTTTATCGCAGGTCTCAAAGAATTAGTTTGTAAGTACTTTTTTAAAATTATCTCTATTATAACTATTATGAAACAGACATATATATCTAATATAAACAATATAAATTTAAAACAACCTATCTAAAATTTAAAATTCTTACAATTATTAAATTATATTAACAAAATTTGGTACCTTTCTATCACTGAATGCCTAAAGTTTTCCAAAATCAAAGTTACTATCACCACTAAATATCTTCTTAATCAGCCTCGGTTATCCTTATATTTGTGAAATTGCATATAGAGATTATAATTTAAAATTCTTGTAATTTCCATATAATATACTTTACTCCTGTATTGAACTATTGAATTAATTTACTCTCATACTCTCCAACTTTATCTGACTTAATGAATTCTTCTAAGTTAATCCTTTCTTCTAATATAATTTAATTATAACTGTCTTGAACTAACTTTCTTGATAAATCTAATTTAATGACTTAATTGTAACTGACTGACTGACTTCTTCTCACTCAATCATTTTTTCTAACTTAATTTAACTTAATCACTTCATGAATTCTTCTAACTTAATTTAACTGAATCACTTCATGAATTCTTCTAACTTAATTAATTGTAACTAACTGACTGACTTCATCTACCTTAATAATTGACTGTAACTGACTTAGTAACTGTAACTTAGTAATTGACTGTAACTTCATTCTTGAATTCTTCTAACTAACTAACTGCCTGCTCCAAATTACCTGGTATTTATATTATTTTATGGTTCCAGACTTTTCTAGCAATAAACCATGTCCGAAACTTTTCATCTCATCCATAGATGAAAGTTCTGGAATCATCGACTATGCAAATAGGGCTAACTGGCTTGTATATTGACGTTTTTGAGAAAATTCTAGTGAGAAGCTTATAGACATTTGGGCTTTTTAGATCAGAATACACTATTATATATAAAATAAATATCTTAAACTACTATATTATGACTATTTTACATCCGTAATAATATCTAAATTAAAATTTAAAACTAATATTTAACCCCATTTTTCATCTGTCACTTATTTAATTTAATAAAATAAAAAACTTTTTAAACTTAATCCTATGCTGTTTTCAAAAATACCCTCATATACTTATTTTTTAATAATATTCGCTAGAATATGACTTATAAATTATTTCTTTAACCACTATTTAAGTAAGTTTATTAATTAAACATCATAATATTACTATGCTAATTTCTTGTATATCTAATTATTATTCTAATATATATATATATATTCTATATTCTAATATATATATATATATATATATATATATATATATATATATATATATATATATATATTGCTGTTGTTACGATGCGGTATAATAAATTAATAATATGAAAAAAGATACGCCTCAAACAGGTGTCCTGAAAAGCACAGTTTGGTCATTACGTTCGCTTTTTCAGCATACACTTTCAATTACTTTCACATCAAAATTATTTTTACAATATTATGTAATTATGTACCACCATATAAATCACAATTTCAAGGTCATGCCAACAATCAATTTGGGACTCAGCTGTAGCAGCCAAAATTAAATTTACATACGTTTTACATAATTGGTACAGCAGTTATTCATGATTTTACCAATATATCTTAACATATTTATAAGACTCTCTCCTACATTTATTTGTTACACTACACGATTAAAATAAATTGTTTACATTTAGACATTACAGATTATTTTTAGAGAAGTGATGAATTTTTTGTTTATTTAAAAACGTATTGTTTTATTGTCATACCTTTAATTCTCCTAATTTAGTTACTTTTAATTTTTTTATTTTTCACTTGCATATTATTTGATTATTTTAGCTTGCCCAATAAAATAAAATAATAAGCGGGCCCAATAAGGCAGTAAGGCGGTAAGGCGGTAAGGCCGTTAACGCCCTGTTGTATAAGAAAAAGAACAAATGTTATAGAAAGAAGTTTTTTATTTTAAACACTTCTGAAAGGAGTAAATATTATAGAACTAACATTTTTAAACCTTAACAACACTTGTAAATATTGAAAGTACAATTTTTTAGTAACTGAATATAAACAAATGACATTAATCAATACAATACAACTGACAACTACATAATATAATTAACAAACATCAATATATCAACAACTGTCATAGACTACTTCAAATAAGTGAAAACGTCTTAATTTTAGTTTTTATATTATGTGAAATGAAAAATAAAATCTTGTATGTACCACTGGTGTTACTGGATGATTACACCCATGAAGCAATATCCATCCCTTGGCCAAAATGGTCTTTCGCTGGATTATATTGCTCTCCGGGCGTAATCATCTTAATAACACTATGTAGGTGCATAAATAACTATTGCGGGACAAAAACTTTCGTGATTCGGCCAATTTAAAAAAAATAGATTTCTTAGTCAAACAAATACACAATGCAACATGGATAAATCAATGGGATTTTGTAAAAAAAAAATGGTAATGTTCTTGACTAATATTTCAATCTACTAATAGATTTATTACCAACCAATTCTGTATTAGTCATGGGCAATGCCAGTTACCATTCAAGCTTAAAGAAACCGTTACCTAACACTAAATAAAGAAATCAAGAACTCTTGTATTGGCTAATAGCCAAAGAAAGAGTAATGCCAGCTGAAGGTTTACTCAAAAAAGAGTTGCAAACAATAATAACCGAAATTTAAGAAGTATTTATTTCATCTAATTTACATACCGATGCACGTCATTATCTACGTCAGACATCAAAGTTGACATAGCTGCCAACGTATAAAAGAATCCTGACTCCATTTTAAATCAAATAGATCACATAATTATTGCAAAAGTATTACCATCTCTTTAAAACGACTATTTAAATTCTCACGTGACATTTTTAAAATAAAACACACTAATTTTGTTCTAAAAAGAACAGATTTTATTAAATAGGTAAATATATAAAACAAGCGGTATTCACTTTAAAATTCAAAATAATAAAGTACAAAAAGTGTCAACACCGCAACTGTCAAATAAGTGTTACCAATTTATGCCAAAATTTCACCTTCGTTCGATTACAGTTACCGTGTGTTCCGAACAAATGTTCTTCATAAAAACGCTTTATAATGCATTTATACAAATTAAATAAAACATATTATTGTGTTTGTCTTTAAGTTAACATTAATAGAAATTTTCAAATATTATTTTCACGCCTATATAATAAAATATGTCTAGTGGCTGTAATCCCGGTGTACTCGGCAAAGTGATTCTAAAAAAGAACACACCTACCGCCTAAATATTTCGTGTTGGTATCATGTGACGTCACGGGCTATGACGCCGATGACGCGCATCGGTGTGTAAATTAGATGAAGTTAGTGTATATGAAATAGCAAAAGAACATAGAGTTCAAGTGTTGCAACTACATATTCAAGTGCATATCAAAAATTTCATCTGAAAGCTTTAAAAGGTGTCATAGCAGAGGAAGAAATATTCTGAAGACAACTTATGTATTTGGATATGTAACTATACAGGGTGGTCCTTAAGTAATTGTATAAAAAGAAACCGCAGATTCTACACTTTAAAATATTACAATTTAAGCCAAATTGCTCTAATAAAATGTTGATATTAAAAAAGATACAGGGTGTTAAAGTGGAAATTTAAAATTTTATTTTTTGCTATAACTTTTATGTTTGTAAACATTTATGTTTAAAAATTTACAGCTGGGTACTATTGAATATCAGAAATTATAATTTAATGCATACTTTAATATAGCTAACAGAGGGCGCCACATATGCCACATACGTGGCATACATTTGCACTTAACTTTTTTGTTCTTTAAGTTACCGGTATTTTTTATAAAAAATATTAAAGATACATTATATATGTATTAAGTTATATCAATATACACTATATAATATACATTATATATAAGTATTAGATAACAAAAAAAGGTATAATTGTTAATAACTTCAAAACTTAACAGTTTTCGAGATAATCGCATTTTACAAATTAACTGCATAATTCTGATTTAATGCAATTACTCCAGGAAATGAAAGAAAGATAAATAAAAACATCAATACTTTTGAATTTTGTTATAGTTAAAGATGAAAGCAATATTATGTAATGAAAAACTCAACATTGAAATTAGAACTAGAGTATTGAAATGGCCTTGAGTTAAGGCCTGGACAATTACAGAGGCGACAGTAAAAAGATTTATTAACTTTGAAATGTGGTGTTACCGAAGAATGTAGAAAATATCTTGGACACAACACATAACAAATGCGGAAACGTACCGAAGAATGAAAAAAGAAAGAATATAAAGAAAAGAAAATTGTGCTACTTTGGTTACATACTAAGAAACAAGAAATACGAATTGATTTGCCTGTTCATACAAGGGAAGGTGGAAGGCAAAAGAGGACCGAAGAAAAGACACACGTCCTGGTGAAAAAATCTGAGACAATGGAGTGGGAAAACGCCGATAAATCTTTTCAGAACGGTTGCAGATGGAGTCAAATGGGTCATGATGTTCGCCAATGTCCTTAGGGATGAGGCACGTTACGAAGAAGAAGTGACGATAGTACCCAAAATATATTTATTATTAAATTGTAAGGAAAAATAGGTACTACGTAAATATTTACGTAAGTATTTTTATAAAAGTTGATGTGAGTACGTAATATTGAAATTTTAGTTTTTTATATTAAACTAATTTGATGTTCTACATCACTGAGGCGTGCAGTTATTGCTTAATCCCTTAGGGTTTGCTCAGTTGCATTTTATAATGTATTGTATTTGAGGTTTGTCGGGGAGGTGATATTAAAGTCAAGTGAAAATTGGGAAAAAAGATATCCATTATTACCTTTTTTTGCATTGACCAACCCTGTATTTAGACCTTTGCTATAAAATGTGTGCTATCAATCATTTTCAAATGTACTATAATCATTTTTCAAAAAAATTAATGCTATCTCTGCTATTTTATTTTTCAGTTCTTGGATATTCTGTGGCCTACTTGCATATACTTTGCTCTTTTTATAACCCCACAATGGACTCAAATTTATCCACCATACACTACGAATAGTCTTCTTGGCAGGAATATTATGACGACCGTAAAATGGCAAAAGCGCTTCGAAAGTTGCCCAAAGAGAACAACCATTTTCATAATATATTTTATTATTTGTAAACACCTGTATTATACTAATATTTGATTTCCATTGAAACCAGCTTCAAGCATACCTTCTAATTTATTACTATGTCTATAAATAATTAAATCGATACTATCTATCCAATTGTGTAATTTAATACCTACGACTATACTTCTTGAACATTAAGTAAAAACATATTTAGCTGCAAGCGCTAAAATTAACTAATCACACACCTTAATTTTTTAATTTTTCCAAAACTAGTAAATCAGTGTCAGAATCTTCTTGATTCGGGGCGTGTGCTTACACTAATAGTGCAGGCCCACACACAAACAAATTATTAATTACGGCATAAGACAACCGTCATTTGAAGAGATAGTGTATTTATTCCACCACACGATATATATGGATTATGTAAGAAAATATTCCGGGTAAGCTCAGTATTGAGAGAAAGTTGTCTTGGTATTATACTTCGTCACTTTCTTCCTCTGAATCACTGTTCTCCACATTGATAATAATTTTGTTTAAAACAGGAATGTTTTTAAGATATTCTTTTTCAATGTTTTTTACGTGCTCTATTGCTTTCTTCCAGTTATCCTCAGAGATATTTTTAAATTCAGAATCTATTAGTTTCACGACAGTGTTGTAACATTTTGGACTTACATTCTTTTGTCTCACATTATATTTCAGTTGAGACCATAACAACTCTATTGGATTTAAAATGCAGTAATATGGTGGTAATCTTAAAGTTGTATGTCCATTTTTACTTGCTACATCATCAATAATATATTCCTTTACAAATAATTTTGTATTAAGTACCTCTACTAATTGGTCTTTAGTGTAGCAATCTTCAAAATATAGATCTTGTGATAATAAAAAATCTTGCAATTCATCCTTTCTAGAGTATTTATTTGGAATTTTTTTAAGTTGTCTAGAATGATATGATGCATTATCTAAAACAATAACACTGTTGTCTGCTAAATTTGGTAATAACTTATTTTTAAACCACGATTCGAAAAGTTCACCCGTTATATCTTGATGATAGTCCAAACAACTGTCTTTAATATCTTTTGCACTTAATAGTAAGCCATCGGTTACCCAACCGTCTTCCCCTCCACAATGTAAAATGCATATTCGTTTGCCCCTGGTAGCTGGAACATTAACTTTGCACTTTACGTTGTCATTACTCCAACCTTTTCCAATTGTTTCGTTAGTGTCAAACCACGTTTCATCTAAGTAATAAATTTTTCTTCCGCTATTTCTGTACTCGGTTATCTTTTCCAAATATTCATTACGCCATTTTATTAAACGGGCACTTTCCATTATAGTATGTCGTTTATTGATTGTTTTATATTTAAAACCATTTGAAAGTAAAAATTTTCTTAAAGTTGATTTACTACAATTAATAATATTTTTAGATTTTAATTCAGCTAAAATTTGGTTTAGTGTGGGTATAATATTACCTGCAAACATATTATAAATGGTTTCTGAAATGGGACCTAAAACATGTTGCTCAATAGATCGATGTCGTCCAAAGTCGCTCCTTTTTTGTCTATTTGTAATGCCCTCCTTTATGATTCGATAAACAGTAGCACATGAAACTTTTGTTAAAGCCGCAGTTTTTAAAACACTCGCGTGCCGTTCCAATTCTTTACATAATCCATTAAACACATTTAACACAATTTCTTTAGCGTCTTTCGATAAATGTTTTTTTTCTGACTTTTTAATACTTTTTCCACTTGGTCCAGCAACATTTTCAGGATTATTTGGTAGTAGAATTTCCTTATTTTCTTCAACAATTTCTACTTCATTATTCTCAACAATTTCTAATGCACTATTCTCCCATGGACGCCACATTTTTATTTACTTACTATTTTTCTGATAGCGAAATCGTCACTAATAAATGCGTGTTCTCTTTACAGAGTTACACACATCAAAGTA
This sequence comes from Diabrotica balteata, assembly GCA_918026665.1. Lineage (NCBI taxonomy): Eukaryota > Metazoa > Arthropoda > Insecta > Coleoptera > Chrysomelidae > Diabrotica > Diabrotica balteata. The sequence continues at coordinate 82,874,368 of OU898276.1, forward strand.
ATCTAGGGGATACCTATATTAATAGCTTTAAGTCAATGTTATAGTTTATTTTTATGAACGAGAGAGTAATTAGCATAATTTTAACTGGTACCTTCGACCACTCCATGGGCGTGCTCAAGATTAATTGAAAAATTACTTTGAATAATTGTAAAAAATAAATGAATTATTTTAGTGTTATAAAGTTGTATATGTATGTAAACAAAAGTGACCTCTTTTATCACACACTATATTAGAACTGACTGGCCTACATTAAAAAGGGTTTTAAAAAATTCACATTTTTTTAAATTTTTAAAAATTACAAAAGAGAAAAAGAGTTTTTAAAACCGTCTAAAGTATGTTAAATAGATGAATAAAAATATTAATATAAAACTTACAGCTACTTGTTACAAATCCAAATCAGATTCAGAAGATGAACTTTCAGAACCAAGATTTATAATAACTGGCTCGATCATTTTATCAGTAATATTGTCCAGCTTCCACATTTTTTCCTCTTCTTTAATAGTGTGATTTACTGCCTTTTCCCAGTTTTCAGGTTTTACATTATTTACGGCCTCCAAAAACAACTGTTTAACATCATGAATTTTAAAAGTGGTATTTTTTCTTGAAACTTCACTATTTATCTGTGCCCATACCAGTTCAATCGGGTTTAATTCACAATGATATGGTGGGGATCATTCCACGATTTTTGGCAATTTCATCAATTTCGTATTTTTTAAATTTTTCTTTATGAAGGGCACACAACGAATAAAGTTCCTTTCTTATAGATCCGGGATGGTATGTAATATTTTTTGAACTCAGCCAATTGTGCAAGTCTTTTTTTAACCACTTGGTTGTGGGCAGTCCTTCTATAAGTCTGGAGTGATAACTTGCATTATCCATTACTATTACACAGATCTTAGGAAGAAGATCTATCATTTGTTCGAACCAGTCTTGAAAGACATCAGCATTCATGTCTTCATGGTAGTCACTGGTACGAGTTGATTCAAAAGTTAATAAACCACCTTCAACAAAACCGTCTGAACTGCGAATGTGTACTATTATCAGCCTGCGTCCCTTTCCTGATGGTGGGTTTAAACCAGTAGATAAGTTATTTACAAAAGCGTGCCTTTGACTTGTAACAGTTTCATCCTGCCAAAATTTATTTGGTGTATGACCCTCGTTGATCCATGTTTCATCAAGATAAAATATTTTTTTTTGGGTTCCTCATTTCTTTTATGATTCTTAGAAAATGTCTTCTCCATATGACAATATCGCTTCTTTCTAATAAAATAGACTTTCTGGGATTCTTTTTCCAGCGGAAGCCTATTTCTTTTAAAAGTTTCCATAACGTACTTCGACTCATTTCTTCTTCTTCTTCTACGGCACTACAGCCCAAACTGAGCCTTGGCCTCCTTTATTTTTTGCCTCCACCCTTGTCTGTCTGTGGCTGCTCTTCTTCATACACGGACTCCTAAAAGTGCTTGTGCGTCGCTGCTTACTGTGTCTTCCCAGCGCTTTCTTGGCTTTCCAACTGGTCTCTTTCCCTGCATTCTGGCGTTTAGTGCTCGTTTTGGTAGCCTATCCTCTCCCATTCGTATCACATGTCCGGCCCATTGCAATCTTTGTATTCTAATGAAGTCTGACAGGGGTGTTTCCTTATACAGTTGATAGAGCTTGTTGTTATATCGAATTCTGAAGATTCCGTTTTTCCTCACAGGTCCTAGTATTCTCCTCAGTACTTTTCTTTCGAATGTGTCGAGTTTGTTTTTGGATGTTTCTTTCAGGACCCATGCTTCGCTGCCATAACATGCTATTGGCCGAATTAAAGTTTTATAGATTCTCATCTTTGTATTTTGGTGGACACTTTTAGACCGAAATATATGGGAGAGGGCAAAATAAGCTTTGTTTGCCTGCGTTATCCTTTTTCGTATTTCTCCATCCTCTGCTCCATCGGCATATATTTCTACTCCCAGGTATGTAAACTTTCCATCCGTTTCAATGTCATCTTCATGTATAATGTTTTGTGGGATTATATTTCTTCTCGTCTGTACCATTATTTTTGTTTTTTCTGTGTTAATTTCCAGACCTAGCCTTTTCGTTTGTGTTTTTAACTCTGCGTATGCTTCCTGTGCTCCTGTTGATGTTCTACTCATAATAATAATATCATCGGCGTAGGCAGCCAGTTGAACCGTTTTATTGGTCAGTAGGTTTTCTCGTCCAGTTTGCATTTGCCTAACCGCATACTCCAGTGCCAGGTTAAACAATGTTGGTGCCAGCCCATCTCCCTGCTTTAGTCCCTGCGAGATTTTGAAAAAGTCTGTCCGGTTGTTTTGTATTCGTACACATGCCTGAGTTTTATCCATTGTGGCTTTAATGAGTCTAATTAGCTTATGTGGTATTGCTAATTCTGCCAATATATAGTATAGTATGTCCCTTTTGATTGAATCGTATGCCTGTTTGAAGTCTACAAACACGTTGTGAACATCAATGTCGTGTTCCCACGATTTGCTCAAGACCTGCTTGACTGTAAATATTTGATCCATTGTCGATCTTCCCCGTCTGAAGCCCGTCTGATATTCTCCAATAATATTTTCTGCTAGTGGTTGGAGTCGCTTGTTTATAATATACGTGAGGACTTTATACGCTGTACATAGTAGAGAAATTCCACGGTAGTTTTTGCATTGGAGTTTGTCTCCTTTTTTATAGATTGGGCATACTATACTTTTCTTCCATTCGTCGGGTGTTTTCTCTTCTTGCCATATTTCTTTGATAAGCGCGTGGATATGACTTGATAGGTGGTTGCCACCTACCTTATACAGTTCTGCTGGAATCTCGTCAACTCCCGGGGCTTTATTGTTTTCCTGGGCCTTAATAGCTTCGAGAACTTCCTCTATGGTTGGAGCTTCTACTTCAACTTTGTTCTCTTCTACATGGTTCGTACCCATTTCATCTTCCATATCTACTTGTGTTCCAAGTAGGGTCTGAAAATAATGCTTCCAGGTTTCTGTGACTTTCTGTTGGTCACTGATTATTTGCCCACTTTTATTTTGCATAGGCTTGTTTGAGTTTTATATCCACTTTTTATCTTTTTTAGGTATTCGTAAGCTCCTCTAATTTCGTTTTTTTTTTAATTTTGTTCCATTTCTTCTATTTGTCCATTTTCATAAGCTCTCTTTTTGTTTCTGCATATCTTGTCTGCTTTCCGTCTTGCGACTTCAAATGATGTTCGTCTTTCCCGTGTTCTTCTTGTTATGTACATTTTGTACATTTCGACTCATTTCTGGGTAATTCTTATTATCTCGAACTGAGACAAGAACTTTATCCAATGTTGGAAATTCTTGTCTAAAGAAGAATTCATGCACTTTCCGTCGCAGTCCTTCTTTAAAATGATATTTTATTTGAAATTTTGGTTTCCCTGGAGCATTACGTGGCATTTGAAAACTACCACATTTCTCTTCTTTAATAACTCTGTAAATCGTAGATTTCCCAACACCAAGTGTACTGCTAACTAACTCAACGGTCTCATCAACACTTTCACATAAACGTTTGTCTGTAAATGATTTAAAACAATTAAATATTAATGTTTTTTCATTAACTGTTAAAGGACCAATTTTTCGGCGTTTACACGGCACTTCCAAATTTTCCATAACACTAGTATACACAATAAACTGCACCTTGCAACTGAAGTACCTACTTTTAGTGAACTGTTAAGAATTTTGAATACGCCACTTGGACCTTCCTACAAAATGGAAAAACCCACTTTCACATTTTCTGTGAAATAAGTTTAAAAGGTAGTTATCTAGTCGATTACTGTCGTAGATTCCTGGAATTAAAGAATTAAATGTTTGATTGTTGAAACCCTTACTTCGTGGAATGCACTCATTTCAGATAAAATAAAACGTTTTATTTTATTTAAAGAATTAAACTTTATTTTGCAAATAGGTAGGTACTTATTAAACTTTTATTGGTTATATATAACCAATAAAATAAACATCTTACATTTCTTGCAAATTCATTAGTACCTGTTAACCTCCATCACTCCGACACTGGCAACCTTATTTAGGGATTAGTAACCCTCACAACTATTGTATTCTATTCTGCTCCAACCTTTATACCTGGTGGTCATACTCAATTTAAAATTGTTTTCCTATATACTTCTGTAAACTTGTGAGTCACCCGTATCAACAGTTTAGGGATTTGCATACATAATTTATTGTTTTATTGCTCTATCATACATAAAAATACACTATAGCAGCAAATACAAAAACAAATTTATGTTTTTAGTTTCTCTGTTGTTTTGTCGATTATAGCACCAACTTGACGGTAATGTTGATAAGAATAGCTAGAAAAAATTTAACAAAACTTCAATAAGGTTTTTTTGTTAATAAGGTAAAAAGTAATATTTCTCTATTGGTAGTGGAGACCGGGGTTGGTTGTCATAGATTCGCCTATTACATTTTTTTTTAAGATTAGTATTAGTTGTTTTAGAAAGTGCGCATTACCGTAAGACAAATATTTCCTTTTTTTCTAGATCTCTACATGTATTCCAACGTACTCATATAAAATAATAAGAGTAGCTCTACAACCTATGTCAATTTACCCCGTTATTGGGGCAAATTGTCATAGCCCTTGGGGTAGGTATAAAACCAAACTACACTTGAAAAAGATGCAAAAGAACAGTAATCAATAATATGTAGGTATATAAAATAATAGAAGCCAAAGAATATAGGTAAATGTATTTAATAAGAAGATATGAATTCAAACAACTTAATTAATAAAATAATTAGAAATCTGTATTTAGAAATACTGTTGTATTCATCACAATCGCAGTTTTGACATCTATATGGTACAATATTGCCATCAGTGCATTTGAAGTCTGCTGAAAAGTTGCGCATTCGATCTACTGTTCTCCAGGGCGACTATTGTAATGTGGCTCCATGCAAACTAGGCATTAGCTTGGTCTAAGTCTTCATCTGAAGATACTATTATGGAACGCTTCTTCTTTATTTCTCTCTAAAATAAATCAATCTCTCTTAATCAAAAAATCAAAATATTTTTTGGCATTATCAAAATGTCGTTTTGGTTGAAGTAGAAGCAGACTTTTTTGCGATTCTTTTCTCTTTTCTAGCAGTAACTGCTGCCTTCTTCTTCTGTGCTGCCTTTTTGTCCTCTTCTAAAGCTTTTTTAAGTAGTATGTCTCTGAGAATTGCAGTGGAATGTCTTTTTCTGTTTCTTTGGTATTTGTTTTTCTGTCGCCAGCTTTAGGAAATGGTCTTAAGTTTTTCAATAAATTGTTACTGGAAGTTGATGAAAGGGCAGAGGCACTATCAGAAAATTATTAAGTTGATGTATGGTTAACAGATGATATAGACGTAGTGCTGATACTACACGGTAGAATTTCTTAAAACCCAGCCATAATATTCGTTGGAGTAATTGCATTGGGTGCACCTTACTTCACCACCGCTGGAATATCATGTATGGTTATTATTTAGCCCGGATTATTCGTTATCCATAAATCGCAAGCGGTGTTAATGTATTTTTTAGGGGACCATAAACACTTTACTCTAAAGGCTGAAGTTTATGGCTGCAATGAGGTGGAAACGATAAACTAGTAACTCCGTTTTGTTGGAAATTGGCGAGTGCAGTTAATGACCAATGAAAATTATGATTATCGAGCAAAACACACTGGTTTTTTTTAACGTCCTACGTTGTGTATAAAATGCCCTGCAAATTTTATAAAATGTTTGTTAGATATTCATCCCGAGACATTCACCGTCACCTTTAGACCAGGGTAGGAATCACCACATTTTTTATTTGCAAAGATTTTTAAACTTTAAATTGTATTTACTTGATTAATTAGTAAATATAGTTTGCCAACAGATTAGATTTTAATATCTTTTTTCGCCCAGCTTTTCTTTCTTTGTCACATTTATCACACTTACGGCCGATTGTTCAAACGCTAATCAAAACTTGAGTGTAATTAAAAGAACATGAAATTAAAGGATTTTATTCCTCTTAAGGTAGATAACATTTCGTTGTACTTTATTAAATAATAAATATGTCAATATGACAGTTCAGTAATTCAATAAATATCATTTAAGGTAAATACGACAGTAGGAAGTATATTTTGGAGTTGTAAAAAAATTTGAATATAGAAACGAGAAACTGAAGGGTCTGTAATTAATGAACGTGGTTAAGAACACATTCCATCCATATAAAATACTCTCAGTACAGAACTAAGGCCCAGCGCAAATTAAACCCAGCCGAGGCCCACCACACGCCGGCGAAATGCGTGGACAGTTTTGTGAAGAACGTTTAGAGGCAAGGTACCGCAAATTGAACCCACTCTACGAACAGCTCATACTCAAGCCGGTTACATGTGAAAAGGTTTATCATCAGCGTACAGTTTTGGTGGGTCGTGGCGTGCTTGTTCTACTCCCACTACTCCCGGTTGTTTACTTTTACTTGTTTTTGTTTCCGAGATGGACATAGAGAAGCTAACTGAACTCGTTCGGGATCATCCCGTAGTATATGATACCAGCCACGAGGACTATATGAGAACGAAATTAAAAGATGAAGTATGGAAGAAAATAGGAAATGAAGTTTTTGATTATTACATTCTCTCCCTTCTATATCATCTTGGATTATACCATGAACTTTCGAGAATTGGCTCCGATTCTGGCAAAAAGATTCCTTGAAAACGTTGTCTGGAACTTCTTTAGATAAATTAAACTGTCCATGTCTTTCTCTTTTTTTAAATACTAATTTTTCTTTATTACTCCCCCCCCCCTCCATATTTATTTTTCAATTACACATAATCATCACGTCTTCATCTTCCGACTCAGAGTTCGTGCATTGATTAACAAATGTTTCTCGAATAAAGTCATTTTGGCAACTGGCCACGGCGACAGTCCACGGATGGGTTCAATATGCCCTGCGCTAGAAATATAAATGCACGGGTCACCCGTGGCCTTGGCGTGTGTTGGGCCTCGACTGGGTTCAATATGCGCTAGGCCTAAATGTGTATGATATTGACCTCCACGCCGCGCCGCGTCATTTACAGTTTTGATAAACAGTGAGTCAGCAGTGACCAATCCACAGTTTCGTTTTATTGCACTTTTTTTATAAATGGTCTATAAATCGCCACAATAGCCGTTATTGGTCTGATTTAAATTCCACCAGTTTCCAGGACTTGTATAGACAGCAACCGCAAAAATTAAATTTGACAATTTGACTGGCGACATGCATTAGAAATTACATATTAATCATCAACAATATGATGAAGAGCCTTTGATTTTAATTGTCCTAAAATAGGATGGTGCTATTGGGCTTTATACTTTATTTGTTCGTCATGATGTAGACCAAAATTTAATTCAGAGGAGAGGCAGCATCGAATAGCCTTATTGGTCACCAGATTTATCTCTCCGATGATCATTAGTTTCACTATTTGGTCAAGAAAGAAATAAATAACCAGCTAAAAATAATAATTTGAAAATTATGTTTTTTTTTTAATCAAATAAAGTACTAGACTGAATTTAAAAATTTAATGACTTATGTAATGGCAATTGCTTGATATGACCTCCATTTATTATAATGATGATATCTAATATGATTACCACTGCCATTAAAAAATGTAAGGGTAATTGTTTACCTGGCATATATAGTGGTAAAAGTAACATAATAAAAAATACCAAAAACATGTATTTTCCTTCAATCAAAAATTGACCTGTTGGTAGGTTCTTCAAAAATGTTTACGTAGTTTATAAAAATGCATATGTTACGTGTTCGTTCAGCCACCCTGTATACTGGACTGTATTTTGATAAAGACCTCTCAAAAAGAAAATACCGTCCGCTCCACCCGTCAATCAAAATCCTACTATCAGAAATGTTCTCGCCAACCCCCGCGCCAATACCCACGTTGGCCACCACGCCAACTCCACCCAAGTTACGTCACCATTGATTGTATAAATGACACGTCATCTATTCCTATCATCAGTAATGCATTGATTAGTAGGACTTGGACTCGGGAGATCAAGACCTCGGAAGTTCCGAAGAAGACATCGAAGTGGATGTCGAAAGCTCGGTTAATTCCTGTAATAGTATTAATCTTAGTATATGTTATATACTATATATATATATATATATATATATATATATATATATATATATTATATATATATATATATATATATATATATATATCAAAAAAGGAGTACGACCGTTGGTGACCGAGGGTGACTGGTCACAAAATTGGAAAAGAAAACAAAGGAAATTGCTACTTTATTCTTTAGTGAAAACGTTTCATCTATGAATAAGCTTAGAACTATAATATGGAAAATTTTAATAATAGTTTAGTTATTCTCAGAACTGATGATGTGTATGGATTCACATACGCAACGTTTTCAATAAAGGTTGCAGTGACATCATTTGTTTTTTCTTCACTTTTGTAGTCGATCACCAGTATCCTTGTAAAATAAATGTTGTGTTTGGTTCTTGGACATTTTTTAATAGAATTTCTTGGGTTTATGTTTATAAAAAAGGTTGTCTGTAACACCATTATATTGTCTACTTTTTTTACATTTTGCCAATGTTTCGGTAGAATATACATAATTTTCACAAGGAAAACAATTCCTGTAGCTGGCTGTATACCACGTATCACAAAAAAAGAGGTTAGTCTTTGTAAGTGGGTATATTTATTTAAAAACCCTTAAAAGGGCTACATCAAAAAAACAAACGTTTTCGGACTAAACAGTCCATCATTAGGTTTAAAATCTGCCTAAAATAAGTACAAACCATTTAGTTAAAACAAACGTGATTATGAAATTTTGACTATGGTTAAAAAAGCAAAATGGTTATACTTACTAGGTTAAAATGCCTGAGCCACTAAAAATACATGGGTAAAAACCCTTTAAATTACTTATAGGTATAAAAGATTATACATCTTGTTGTTAAAAAACTGTGATGTTCATTATTAAAATAAATATGACTTCAGGTAACATACATTGCAAAAAGTTTTGAGTTCCAGAGCCGGGGAGAAAACCTCTACGCACGGAGAACAGCTGGAAACTGATTTACAATATACCTATGAAAGGTGACAAAAACAAAATGTCAATGTAACATAGAACTATATTAGTTATACCTAGTATTACTACAGCCAAAAGATTCAAAAATTATTTTTGATGATTTTAAAAAATAATAACAGCAATATAGGTGTTAGAATTTAAAATTTGGGTTGCGTCAATTGTCATGTATCGTTCAACCGGGACTTTCAACTCTTACATCGACAACTCTTATCATAGTCCACGCTTCACAATATTGCCTTACTTTCTTTGCCCGTCTATCCTATACAAACTTCAACACCTTTAATCCTATACAATATTTGTGTTTTTTTAAACAATCTTCCTCTACAATATTGCCACACCTTCACCCCAAAAAAAAATTTTTTCGACCCCATTGTTAACTTCAGAACCATCCATATCTATCATAACAAAATATTTCAACAATTTTCTCCACTCTTCACATCTACATCACATTAATACACTTTTAGACCATATTCCATACGACAAAAAGCAACATGGGTTGCCTAATACACAGGTCATACTCTTAAACATGACTTTAACACCATTGGTGATTTCACATCGATTATAACCCAAATTTTAAATTCCAACACCTATATTGCTGTTATTATTTTTTAAAATCATCAAAAATAATTTTTGAATCTTTTGGCTGTAGTAATACTAGGTATAACTAATATAGTTCTATGTTACATTGACATTTTGTTTTTGTCACCTTTCATAGGTATATTGTAAATCAGTTTCCAGCTGTTCTCCGTGCGTAGAGGTTTTCTCCCCGGCTCTGGAACTCAAAACTTTTTGCAATGTATGTTAACTGAAGTCATATTTAATTTAATAATGAACATCAGAGTTTTTTAACAACAAGATGTATAATCTCTTATAACTATAAGTAATTTAAAGGGTTTTTACCCATGTATTTTTGGTGGCTCAGGCATTTTAACCTAGTAAGTATAACCATTTTGCTTTTTTAACCATAGTCAAAATTTCATAATCACGTTTGTTTTAACTAAATGGTTTGTACTTATTTTAGGCAGATTTTAAACCTGATGATGGACTGTTTAGTCCGAAAACGTTTGTTTTTTTGATGTAGCCCTTTTAAGGGTTTTTAAACAAATATACCCACTTACAAAGTCTAACCTCTTTTTTTTTATACATAATTTTATCAAGAGATATTATTGACAAGCTTGCAAACGTTGGTTGTAAATTAAAAGTCACATTTAAACGTCCAATAAATTTCTGTTAAATACCTCGGGTTAAGTTTTACCGTACATAACATAAAATACTGTGGTATTTTGAGGTGGAATTTTTTTGGTATTAGCCGCTAATACTCTTAATACGCTATTTAATAATTACAAAAACTACGCCAGCGGTGGCATTAAGCTAAAACGCCATCCATTAGGAGAAAAGAGTGTTGCCTCTGTAGCGACACCGGTAATTAATTTGAAATCCCACGGATTTTGTAATTTATATCATTTTTGCCCAAGGATCCGTTTTGTCCAAGCCGAACCATAAATTGTGTAAAAGTTATTGGTAAAATCAATTATATAGATTTCGATGCTTCGGGTAAGGATGTGATGGATTTTATGTATAGATGGGCGTTCCTGTAATGAACAACTACACTTCTTTATATAAGAAGCTATAGCAGGTAACGGGATTTTGTTTAAACCATCAGAATATCATATAAGTTCTGAATAAAAGGTCAAATATTTTTCTTTGTAAAAGGAGACTTTAATATTCTTATAAAATTCTTCTGTAAAAAATAAATATAACAAAAAATTAAATTCAGTAACTTTAATCAATAATAATATTCATCACCATTAAAGGTGCTACAACACTATAGTTAAGTCTCGACCTTCTCAAGTCTATTTCGCCAGTAAGCCCAATTCATTACCAACCGTTGCAGCATCCTTCCTGAGGCAGTGTACGTTATTTAAATGATTTTTATTCACTGTAAAATGCCACAGCAATTTTCATTAGCAGAATATGCAGATATTATTTTCTTCTTCTTATTCTTCTTCTTGTTCTTCTTTATTTCTATAAGTAATTATGCTTGTTCATTGGCGGATTTATAAATCTATGGAAGATTGTCACTCCATCTTTTGGGCGGTCATCCGATACTTCTTTTGCCGATTGGTTACTTATCCCTTGGTATTTTGACGACACGGGTCTCCTCCATTCTGCTTATATAGTTATTCCATATTTTTTTCTATTTTATGTCGATTTTTTTGCGTCTTTACTTCTCCTTCGATACCTCAGCGTAATTCCTGTAATTCTTCTCAGTACTCTCATCTCTGCCGTTTCCAGTATCCTTTGTGTTATGTGTTTCTGCTTCGCCATAAAGTACTATTAAGGCATTCTGCCAGTCTATTTGCTTTTATACTGCAGTAGTGTATGGAAGTGTCGCAAAGTGGTATAAGTCGATTGTGGCGTCGTTTTTGTGACACTGAAAGCACAGCCGACCGTAATCCAGGAAATTGGTGCAATACAAATGCAGCTTAAGACCGATTTTTAATGTTAACCTCTAGAAGGCAAACAACAATTACAGCACCTGAATTGGTTAGCGACTTGCAGCAGATACACCAGTTAACCATATGTCATGATACTGTAAACAATCGTCTCCATAAAGCCAATCTCCATTGGACTACAGTTTTATTCTCCAACGAATCTAGATTTGAATTTCATCCAGACTCTCATCGAGTAAGAGTGTGGAGATAATCTGGAAATGCAAAACGTTTAAGAAACGTCTAGGAAAATTACACATACAGAGGTAATACAGTAATAATAAGGATTGAAATATTAATCGGTGGTGGAACAGACCTCGATTTCCAAACCGCTTTCTTATAGCTCAACAGTTCCTCGACACCATTATTTAACCTATTCTTCATCCGTTTTTTGGTGCTGGTGGTCAAAACTTCCATCTCATGCATAATAATGCTCGTCCACATGTAACACGCCTACTGACAGACTTGCTTAATAACAAAAGTATTGATGTGTTGCCTTGTCCAGCACAATCGTTTGACCTGAATCCCATCGAGCATCTATGGGACATGCTTAAACAAAAAATTATTTCACATGTGGGTAACATATACACACCGTTTCGTTTCCGAGACCGTCTGATTGAAGAATGGACAAACGTGCATCAACAGGATAGTTTATAGGCATATAACATATTAGATAATCATTACCGACATACAAACCCTCACTCAAGAGGCCCTCGCGTTGCAATTGAAGCAGTCCCTATACTTTAAAAGCTTAAAATTGACAGTTTAATGGAGTTGGTACATAAATATATATATTCTTTTTATCACATACTTGTATTATTTGTAAACAAAAAATATCCCACTCTTTATACAGCTGTGCAGATGATATTTCCTTAACAGTACCTACATCGCGCTTTTCTTCCCTCTTTGCCACCTTGTATATATCCTTATCTACCTCTAGACCTGCCACGTCATGATATATACTTTAAAATCCCAAAACTTATAGTTTAATGCCGTTGGTATATAAATATATATTCTTTTTATCACAGACTTGCGTTTTTTGTAAATAAAACGGTAATTACCCATTTTAAAAATATGTGGGAGTTTATATTATAAATTGAAGTAAACAAATTCAGTCAGCTTACCTTAATGGTCAATTTTAAAGCTATATTTTTCAAAATGTGTATCTTTCTGAGATCATAAAGCCCCACCATAATAAAAATTAACTTGATTTTCCTATCTCAGATCATGTAAAGAATTGACATACATCTGAATTGATCGGTTCTACAGTGATGGACTTAAAATTATTTTTTGTCATAGTATTTTATTAATAAGACATAACACCAAAGTATGTTATTTAATAAAAATTTAAAAATAGTTTTTACAATTTTATGTAATTATCAGGTGGGTATATTTAAGAGGCACTATACATAAATAGAAACAGTAAATTCTCAGGAATAAAATAAAAATATGCATATCTGCATATTTTTGAAAAATCAGTTTTGTACATATGAAATAGGGATGCATTTTATATTTAGTCTGTAATCGGAAAAATCTTTAAACACAGTTTGTTGGATATCTTAATTGAATAAAAGTTATCAGTTTATGATACGTAAAATACCTGCAATATCAATTACATCAAGTAGTGTCTTGTGTTTTACGTCTATACTTAACTTGTACTCGGAAAAGTAAATGATGAAAGGAACTATTTCGGACATACCCGAACAATTATACCAGTTCTATAGCAGACAATGAAGAAATACTTGTGGAGTGGAGAGTAAATCTCATTTTCTATATCCATGAAAATTTAAAATACCATTTCCCACAAAAAACGATAACTTAACATGTAACACTTACACTTATACTACCTATAATAGCTTGTGTCTTCTTAGTCTTCTCTCATTCTAGTAAAAATGTATTACAAGAGTATCAGCAAAATTTTTTAAAAATGTTGTTTTTTAAAATGCCTAAAAGAAATCAAAACAGGAAAATCAGCTAGTTGTAAGAAAATATATCCCGAAGTTTTAATGCTAATAAAACACAGTTTAGACACACTCATATTTAGAGCATAGAGCTTTTTAACAAAATTTAGTAACCTGTCATTAGCTTGCTAATTCAAAGACAGCAAATTTAAACAGTTTCATCTGATTAGTCTGAGACAAAGGCTAAAATTATTTTAAAAATCCTAAATCATAAAATATACCAAAACGGCAATACGAATATAAGCATTGAACATTTGAGTTTTTCTACAAAATGCAGATATTAGAGAAGAGAAGTATACATTATACATTTGCTTCACAGATTAAACAAAAGATTTTTACTGTGTCAAACACTCTTAAGTTAATGGAAATTTATTATTTACTATTTAACTGGGAATAAGCCACAATTAAAAGTTAAAGTACGTTTATTGACGTTTCAATTTCCACTTCGGAAATCGTTCTCAAAAATTTGGAACTGGAACTGGCAAAGTGGAAATTGAAACGTCAATAAACATACTTTATAATAATTTAAAATGCCACAAGAAAATAGCTTCAGAACAATATGAAAATTTATGTTGCAAAGGTCTAGACAAAACGCGGGCAGAAAGTAGGAAAAGAGTATGTCTTATCGACCATTCTGCTTAATAACTTTTTAAAATGCATCTTTTAAAGAGCAGTGGGACATGCAATAAAATGCATAAAATGATGTACTTCTATCCAATACAATGTTGCGTATAGCACTAAAGACCTGCAAATTCTACAAAATAAATTAAGCAGAGAAGGTAACGATCTCAGCCTAAAAACTCAACTACAATCAGGACCATGGTCATACACCAAAATTTCAACTTACAGAGAAACATAACTATCTAGGACAAGCTAACAGAACCAGTTATAAAAATCAAATACTTGAATTGTTACTTAATGGATAACCTGAAAATGATGACTGGCTTGCTTAGCGAAATAGGCCTTAGAATAACAACCAGGCCCAGATTTGTAAAATACTTTAAGTACTTTGTCTTGTTGTATAAAATAAAGACTTGGACTAGAAAAATTTATACAATAAACCACCTAAACGCTTTTAAAATGTAGATACACCGACGTATATTTCGAATATCTTGGGTGAATAATATATCACAAATGACGAAGGCTTGAAAATAATATGGAAAAAACGAGGAAATTTAATATTAAAAAAGATAAAAAACCACTTACGTAGGACATATATCTGGACACAATATATATGAGTTCCCAAAACTTATCATTAAGGGCCGCAGATGACTTGCAATGGACAGAAGTCAATTCACATACACTCCTAATTAGGACACAAAACTGCACACAGTACGCTGAAAATATTACCAACCCCCACCAATACCTTGTTATTTTTGACAAACCTGCTGGAAGAATTCTTTCTAGATATATCTAAAACTTTCAAGAACAAATCTACTGAAAACTGAAAACTAAAACTTGACAAAGAGAACCAAAGTGTAAAAATTACTAGAAGAGAAAGGCGGCATAGAAGAGATTTAGAAAATTGAGTTAGATATTTCTTCTTCTTCTTCTTTTTCCTCAGCATTTCCCTTTTTACGAGTCGTTGTTCCTATTAGGAACAGCGACTAGCCAAGGTATTTAAATTCCTTCTCGTTCTATCCGTTTCTCCAATCAATTGTACGACTACAACCATTCCTCTTTCTCCCAACCACATATACTCCGTTTTTAACCTGCTATCCCTAAGTCCTCTCTCTTTAATAGCCCTTTTTCTACACTACACATTCTCCTCCAACATTTCTTTGTTCTTACTTAATATCTCTGTACGTACCTCCACAATACATATCTTTTACGAGCCTTACGTATTATTTCTCATAAACCCATTTCTCTCTCGTATATCTTCATAGCTCTTGTCTAGGAACTGTGTTGTGTACCTTCTCAAGATCTATAAATATCAACGCAAATGGAGCATCTGCTGTCCTCCTTTCTATCATAAACCCAAACTGTTCTTTTCCTATCGATGTATCTCTTCTTAAACTTTGCTCTACAGTTATCTCTCAAATTTTAATTGTGTGCGACAATAACTTTATCCCTCTATATCCCTTACAGACCTGAATATCCCCTTTATTTGTATACAATGATAAAATCACACTCCCTCTCCATATACTGGGCATCCTTTGTTTCTTATATATCCTATCCTACTCATCATTTGCTACAAAATATCAACCCTTTTGTCTCCTAAAGCTTTCCAAACCTCGACAAGGTATTCCGTCAGGTCCTACTACCTTACCGTTCTTCGTACTATTTAACGCCTCTCTGCCTCTCTATAACTGCATCTCTCTCTGCATCATCTGCATACTTCATAGAGGTATGCAGATGATCTTTTCTTAGAAGTACCTACAGCGAGATTTGCTTCTTTCTTTGTCACCTTGTATATATCTCTATTTTTATCTCTTCTAAACCTCTTATACCTCTTTCTAACCTTTTTTTCTCTCTAACTTTCCGTTGCACCTCATCGTTCCACAACCAAGTTTCTTTGTCTCTAGAAGTCCCTTTACCAGATGTTTTTTCTGGCACTTCCTCTGCCATTCGCACCATATCTTTACTGTTTTCTTTCCACCAGTCATTTACCATATCTTTTTCCTCAAGTTCTTTTATCACTCAACTTTTAAAGTTTATGGCCCAGTCCACTTTACTTTCTGGTGTCCTCCTTGTTTTCCTTTCCTCCTCACCTTTATCTTCGTATCCACTATCACTGGCCGGTGTTGACTAGCTACACACTCACCCTTTATTACCTTACAGTTCGTAACCTCGTTTAGCTGACTTACTCTACACAGCACAAAATCTGACTTTCTTTTCAAACGCTACTAACATACAGGTCTTCAGTCTTTATAAAGAACGTAATATTGACAGCCAAATCCCATACCACTGCAAAGCCAATCACACCCCCTTCCTTCATCATTTCTTATTCTCATCCTCAAACCTCCATGAAATCTTTCTATGCACGCTCTTTTTGTACCAATATGTCCATTCAAATCACTTCGAAAAATGTTGACATATATTGACTTAAATATATTGAATTTGTTGGCTTAATTTTTAATTTTCTGCAAATAAATTTCAACTTCGAAAGATATTTGCAGATAATGAAATATAGGGCATCCCGGCTCTGTATATCACCAGAAGTTGTTAAGTGTGGGCACAAAATCCACGTCAAAATCCGTTTTACGGCTGACCATAAATCTTTTTGGGAAAAGGTAACACATCTACACTATTTCCTGCATTTTATTGTACACCATAAATGTAGGAGAGTTACACAAGATTTGTTAATTGATTTTTTTATTCGACGATAAAAGTCTATTGTAAATCAGTGCCAGGTCACTGTCATTCTATTCTACGTACTCACACATATATCAAATCTGAAGGAGAAAATGTGGAGACAGATGATGATACTAGAACTACGCAGAAAAAAGTTAATATTTTAGTCTGTGACATATCTTTTAAACTATGAGGCATCAATAATTAAAGAATTTTCACCGTGTAAATAAGAGTTATATTTATAATTATTATATAAAAATTCAACGATTGGGTATATAATATAATCATAAGACCGAATAAACTATAAATTAAATATGAATTGAATATGACCTCACTATAGGATTAGTTGTAGAGAGCTATATCTATTTCTTGCGTTTTGTAGTATTATAACGTCGTACGGAAGTCATTTTATTATAGAAAAAGTATACGTAACAAAAATCTTTGCGAATAAAAATGGACCATGATTTTGAAACTATATTTCTTTTGAACCCTTAATTGGATTTCGATAATTTATTGTTCACATCATAGGTATATTTCTAATTAATTACATTAATAAGGTTTTTTGAGAAATGTCAACTTTTTACCTATATATGGGGTGTAAAGATAAAGTTGTGTTTTTTGTCTAATTCTGCAACACCCTGTAGAATGTATTAGAAACAAACGCTACATCTTATTAATATTTCACGATTGCCTCATTCTTTCTTCACATTTTCGTAAAAAAATCATCTCCATATCTTTATTATCAAAAAAGAAAAGTAAGTTCAAAGAATTACGTGATTTTCTACTCTCCAAAATTAACGTACTACCTCAACTCTACCATAATTTTTAAGCTATTTTTCTTTTGAATCCTTATTTGGATTTCGATGATTTTTTTTTTCGCACTGCAGATCTATTTCTAAGTAATTAATGTATTAATGTTTTCTGGGAAATGTCAACGTTTCACCCATATACGGGGTTTAAAAATAAATTTGATTTTTCACCTTATTAATATTTCGAAAAAACTTTATATTTTTCAACATTTTCGTAAAAAATTCATTGATTTCTGTATTATCAAAAAGAAAAGTATTTTCAAAGCATAACATGATTATATCGAATTGTAATACTCATTAATGGAAGCAGTTAGTTAGCTATGAAAAATCAAACAATTTGACAGGACAGTTTTAAACTGTCAATATTGTTTACATTTCAAAAAATTGTTTTGCTATTTTACGTATGTTATATAGTTGACATGGACCGTATTTCAAGAAATCTAAGTCGAGATGAATGTGTTCAGGCAATTACTTTAGCTGATGTAGGGTTAACTTATCGTGAAATAGGCTTGAGGTTACGAGTATCTCATACTACAATATCACAAGTCATTCAACGTTTTCGAGAAACAAACGACCATACGAGACAGCGTGGACAATGAAGGGGAAGACTCACAACACCACGTCAAGATCAGTTTATCAGGCTTCGTGCTATAAGAGAACGTTTTCCCTCAATGAGATATTTACAAATACAAGTGGCAAATGTTCATAATATTCAAATTAGTAGAAACACTATACAAAGGAGTCTCGCTGAACAAGATCTGCATACAAGAATACCAGTCAGAGCACCAGCTTTAAACGTAAATCATCGTAGAAGTAGATTACAATTTGCCAGAGAGCACCTTGACTGAAATATTAATGACTGGGAGCACGTGTTGTTCACTCACGAATCAAGGTATTGCTTATATAACACAGATAGGCGTGTGAGAGTTATTCGACGGCCAAGAGAACGCTACGCACAGTGCAATATACGACCTAATACTTTATTCAATGAAGGATCTGTAATGGTTTGGGGAGGAATGTCTCTTACAGCGCGAACGGAACTTGTTGCTTTACGAATAGGTTTATTAACAAGTGAGAGGTATATTACAGACATTTTGTTTAACCATGTAGTTCCATTTGTTCCTTATATAGGAAATAATTTTCTTTTAATGCATGATAACGCTCGACCACATGTTGTACGTGTCGTCCGGGAATATAAACCATGAACTGGCCACCCTGCAGCCCTGATCTCAATCCCATAGAAAATTTGTGGGATATTATTGATTGTCAACTCAGAAGCCGACAATCACCACCTGTCTCTCTTGACGACATAGAAGTAAGAGTGTGAAGCAATAATTAGATGTACAGGTGGAAATACCCGTTATTAAGTGTTTTTAGGAGGGGAATTGTTAAAGATTATTTAGGTTATATTTTCTTAGGCTTTATTTGTACTAAATGTCAATAAAGTTTATGTAAGTAATATTTTCTTTGCTTTAAATGTTAATAAAAACTTGTTACATTTAGAATTCTGTACATTCTTTAATAATATAGATATTAAGAATATTTTTTACGAAAATATTAAGAAAGGACAAATCTATTTAAAAAAATATTAATAAAATGTAGCGTTTTTTCAAATAAATTCAACAGGGTGTTGCAAATTACGATGGACAACACAACTTTACTTTTACACCCCGTATACAAATAAAACGTTGATATTTTTTAGAAATCATTAAAACAGTGATTTACTAGTTGAAGAAAAATAGCTTCAAACTTATGGTACATTTAAGGTGGTGCGTTAATTTTGGGCAGTAGTGTATATTTTTTTAACTAAGCGCTGTACTTTATTTTAAATTAAGAAATATTTTCAGAAATTTACGGCAGAGATACACTTGATCGACGTCACAACTGTTATCGCATCTTGCTACGTATTCAAGTAAAAAGTAATAATCTTCGACTACATTATCTGAAATATTATTCAGAGAAAAACAAAAATAAACAAACACTTCAACATACTGTACCTCTGTAACGCAGAATTTCCGGATACATATTATTGCATTTTCTTTAATCAACGAAACTAAGCAAGAAACACCCTGTATTCATTATTTAGGGTACCCCGAAGAAGCTTATACATTGATTTTTTTATTGATTACACGTAATTGTGACAATAAATACAATATAGTACAACATGTAAAAACATATTTACATACAATTTACAGATTTACAAATAAATTTAAGCCACAAACGAATAGCAAATAGCAAAAATTTTGGACTCTGATTTTTCACTAATTAAATTGCAATATGAAAGTTTTAATATATTTTTTTAAATGTACTATCAAAGACGTGTGCCAAGTGAAATTACTTTGAGAAAAATGATGTTAATTGCGTTTACAAAGACACCATAAAAAAAGTAAAAAGCTATCGAAGAGACTACAGATATTTGAGGAAGGCGAAAAGCTCGGGTTCGTTCGGAAAATATTCCCATGATATATTTTTGCATATTCACACTCATGAGATACACCAAAATAAGGTTCAAGGCGAAAAAATTTTTTTAAACAAATTGTAACAATACATTTTTTTGCCAGAGACAATTTTTTGAATAGCTTTACCATTCTAAACAAAATAGGTCTCTTGTAATTATTCTGTAACTTGAAAATTGCGATTTTCAAGCTCAAATCACAAATAAAAAATATTACTTTTGAATTCAACAAGGACATTAATTAAAGCTCAAACCTTGTTCTATCATTTCTCGGTAAGTATTTGGAGCTTATTAATTTTTTAAACATTGGTTTGAAAAGCTAATGATAGGACGGGCGCTCGGGCTGCTACGTATATAAGAGAAGAAACTATGACACAAATGTTTGCTAGTTTTAATTCTCGTTGTACAAATGAGTGCCCGCGCTGCTATGTGCGGTTAATTAACAATTAACAACAAAGTTTTAAAATAAAATAAACCAATAATTTTTAATCAGAAGCTGATAGAAGAAGGCTTGAACTTAAATTTTGGCTCTTGATGATTTCAAAAATAATAATTTTTGCTTGTATTTTTGAGCATTAAAAATCGTAATATTGCGTTTTTTTAGTTTTAAATTATTTATATCTCAAAAACGATCTTCAAGAGAAAACTTTTTTACGCATATTGATTTAAAAAACCCACAAAAATGAACCCAATGAACCGGACATGGTAGGATGGGCGCTCATTTGTGCAATGAAAATTTAAACCAGCAAAAATTCGTCCCATATAACAAGGTTTAAACTTGAATTTAGGTCGTGGGTGAATTCAAAAATAATATAATTTGGTTGTGTTTTTGCGTTTTTTTTTTTCAGTTTTAAACTTTAACTCTAAAACGATTAAGTTTACAGAAAAATTACAAGAAACCTGTTTCTTGACCTTATGTGAAACCAGGAAATATTTTAATTGTCAGTGCCTAGTTTATGATGCACGTAGTGACTAGAATTTGTAAGAAATTCAGGAAATCTTTTTGTTCCATTTCTATAATTTCAATAAAAGGATTTCTCGGAACCATTCTAATTAGGTTCGCCCAGTCTCTGGGTACTTCTATTTTGACAGCTGTATATTTTTTGATTTTTTCAATAGCTGCATGGATCATATCCGCTTCTTGACGAGTATGTCTCGGTTCTAGCAATTTATGATTTTTCAAAAATTTTTCCATATCTGTTATAATCTTCTATCAAAAGAAACAACATAACATCAACATAAATATTTCTTGTTTGTCTTGAACAGCATTATACATGTTAATTTAATCATTATTTGCCGGTAAGGAAAGGACATAGTGCCTCAAACAGGATGCTGTATCTTATCCTTCTCTAGCGTCTATTTATTCCTCCCAAACCTAACAAATGTTATGTTTAGTTTTATTTGTGCAACAGTAGATAGTGAGGTTTAAATTCCATAATAAGTTATATTAATAATAATAAATAATTAATTATATCGATCGCATTTTGCATAAGTATCATTAGAAGGACAGGAGAAGTATCATACAGAAATAACAGCATACAGAAGAGATCTGTATCACAGCAGACATGCCGGTCAAAAATCCCTCCTTTGAAGAAACCCAAAAGACCTGAAAATAACAAAGCGCCGAGCATGGACGAGGTACTAACAGAACTTCTGAAGTATGGGGGAGACGCACTACATTGCCAAATCCACCAGCTAATAACGCATATGGTTACAAGAAAAGATACCAGCACGATGGAAGAAAAACATAATAGAGCCCATCCACAAAAAAAAGGGACAAAACAAAATGCGTGAATTATAGAGAAATTTCACTCCTAAACACGGCATATAAAACCCTCTCAAACATCATTCTTAGTAGACTAATCCCTTATACTGAAAATGTCATAGGCGAATATCAAGCCGGTTTTGGGGCAAACAGATCAACAATAGACCAACTATTTACGCTGAGAAAACGTCTAGAAAAGAGATGGGAGTATACCAGATCCATACACAATCTTTTTGTAGACTTTCGACAAGCATATGATAGCGTAGAAAGAAGCCAAGCATGGAATGCAATGGTGGAGTTCTGAATACCAAAGAAACTCATTCGGATGACCAAAGTCTGTATAGAGGGTGGAATATCTAAGTACGTGTTAATAATAAACTGTCTGGCAGCTTTGAAATTAACAGTAGACTCAAAAAGGGTGATGCGTTATCTCCATTACTTTTTAAACTTGTATTAGAGAAACCCATGAGGTCGGCCGGAATAAAAACAGAATTGCTATTGGTTCAAGGTCCCAATCTGTTACTCGCATATGCAGATGACATAGATCTCCTTGAAGACTCCATCCCATCCACGAAAGACATTTTCAATAAGATGGAAGAAGCAACAAGTGAAGTAGGTCTGAAGATTAATGAAGAGAAGACGAAATATATTTGTATAAATAGAACGACACGAAGAAACAGAATAGGAAAAATTTTACAGTCAACACCTTCAATTTCGAAACAGTACAACGTTTTAAGTATCTGGGGCCCGTAATCACAGCTGATAACGATGTTACTGAAGAAATAACAGACAGAATCCAACCTGCAAACCGCTGTCTATTCGCACTGGATAAGCTCATAAAATCAAAAAATCTCACAAGAAGTTCAAAGATCAAAATCTATGACTCCATCGTCAGACAGGTACTAACTAACGGATGCGTAACGTGGACCATGACTAAAGCAAACGAAGAAAAGCTCAGACGCTTTGAACGAAAAGCAAAACAATATGTCAAAAATAAAAATTTTTAAGTTGGTATTTATGACATTAAGGCTGATTTGTAGCTATTCAATTTTTGTTTACAAATTCAATTGTTTTTGTTAAGAAACTTTATCAAAATTTATTTCAGAGAAACATTTATTAGAATATGACATTTTTTTAATAATCTTTTTTGTAATTAATATGTTAGCAGCAGTTTTATATAAAAAACTAATTTTATTTGGTGAGTTAACAACAAAAAATGTTCTATTTCTAGTTCAACTTTGTAGGATATTTTGTATTTTTTAGAAGCTCTTGATAATAATTGTAATCACAATTGAAAGCTCGAGTAAAAAATAGTCAACAAATCGCCCCTTTTATTAACTCCAACCCATCCAAAACAGTTAAAAAATCTTTAAATATATATATATATATATATATATATATATATATATATATATATATATATATTATTCCACTAAAAAGCATCGCGAGATTATTTACTTAGTGAGTTAGTAAGTGCTTATCTGGTCTCTTGAAGACATTCTTGTTAAATAGTTAAGCATAGTACAATAAATTAACTCCTTTTACTAGTCTGATAAAAGCCCAGTATTAAGATGTAACTTTTCCCAGCCTCCGTCCATAAAAAAAACAATAAAAAAACTTATCACAAATGAGTCGAACACCAAATCGGTCTAACAACTTTTCGAAATCACAGTCGAAACTTAATGTCGACCATTACCGAACACCTAATAAATCTCCCTGTAGCTTTAATTATTTCGAATAAACTTCTTCTTCTCCAATTGAATATAAATGAGCTAATATTGTTCCAGATCGGACATCTTAATCCACTGAGTTGCACTCAAACAGGAGCGTAGAAAAAGGATTACTACTTTGCTATTTCAAAAATTATAAGAAACCAAAAGATATTTTTTCTACGAACATTATTTAATTTTTCCTTGCTTTAGATAGATTAAAGTTGCTTGTAATTAAAAAACCCACGTCGATAATAATATTTTAGAATTTCAAGTTTTCTTCGTAAATTTTTTGTTACATGTTAGCTTTGGTTTTAATTTAGTTACATTCCCTAGCATATCAATCTTTATTAACCCATTACCGCCGAGAAAAGAAAATTTTTTTTATATGC
This sequence comes from Diabrotica balteata, assembly GCA_918026665.1. Lineage (NCBI taxonomy): Eukaryota > Metazoa > Arthropoda > Insecta > Coleoptera > Chrysomelidae > Diabrotica > Diabrotica balteata. The sequence goes on from OU898276.1 coordinate 82,898,307, forward strand.
AATAATTTTATTTAAAACTACGTAAAAACAACTTCTTTTTGTTAAATTTAAGCCGACATAAAAAAAATTCTTTTTTTGAAAAAAAACCACTAGGTGATTGGCAAGATCAAATATTGAAACAATTCATTAATTTGTCCCATTTGTATGAAATGGTTTAAAACATGAAATTCAAAGCCCAGCGTTGGATTTTTCACACATTGTACGCCCTTTTAAACTGCAAACTGGCATGTCGCACCTCTTTCTTTTACCCTCAGGTACAGAGATAATCCAATGATCCTTGCAGTAAAACCTGACGCAGTTAGACACTCAAAAATCACTTCCTGCTGCTCTACCTATTTTTCCTGTTCTTTTAGCGGGGACTTTATATGTCGTTAAGTAGGTCTAAAAATTGAATGAATCATAAACATTTTCTGAGTTTTGTATAAAAATACTTTTACCTGACAAATACCTCTTTTAAACTAAGAGACCAATATTCTTCCCTGCTTTCCTACATATCGACCAAGCATTTTAAAGAGCTGCGTCTATGAGGTACGTAAATATTGGCCAGCACCATTTTTTGGAACGTATGCCGGCTCGGTAGCTGAAAAAAATTACCCATAATTTTCATTTATATAAATATTGCTCTTTTTTTCTTACCAAGATATATTACTGTCCATGAGATCAGTTCCTCTCATGCTGTTATTATACTGCGAAAGAAGATATGGCCTAGGTACTTGTATTTTCTTGCTAGTCTTTTTGAAATATCTTTCCACATTTTTGACCGGCTGAACACCAAAACATGTAATGGAGAAGGTACCTTAAGAAAATATTACCTGTTGACATTTGTGTATTCATCTCAAAATTTGATTTGAAGTTAGAGAAAGTCATTGTAGGGAAGTTCATACGAAATATTGGGATGCTCAACTTAAAATAAAATGAATATATGAGATGTTTATAAGGGATTATCCTTATCTAGCACATATTATCCAATATAACTATTACTACACATTTTTTCGTGAAAATCTTGATATCCATTTTGAAAGACCTCAAGTTGTAATGATAGAAAAACTGCTGCTTTATTCTTTTAGTACATGCAAAATCTACTCCTACCAAATATTCCTGTACAGTATATATATTACATGAGGCAGTTATGAGCGAACGTTTTTAGTTTTCATAATATGAAAACAGAAAAGTTAAAAATTTACCTCATTATGAAGGTATGGGGAAGGTTATGAAGGTCCCTGCCAAATAAAAAAATAACTGTGTTTAGTGATGGACCATCCGTTCAAATCAAAAATCATACTGGGGTAAGATTTTTGATAAATCTATGAAATACTGGTCACTTTGACTCAATCGTTTACCATTTTCCAGTCCGACGACATTAGTTGTCTCCCTGTGATTTGAATTTTGGCGCAATAAAATGTCTTTTGAAAACAGTCGACCGGTTATATTCTCCAGAATAATATGCGGATTTGATACTGAGGAAAAGCAAAAACATATGCTTTACTATTTAAAAGGTTACGTTAAAAATTATGTTTAACTTAAATAATGGTGTACAAAATATTACAAAATTATCACTACATCTGATGAGACCTTTGTCAGAAATAATAGAAAAAAAAATAGATTGACCTTAAAGGTATCAAATTTCAGGAGTCAAAGTGAAGCTTTGGCAAAGCGACTTTTGAGAAAGTCATATCTAAGCAGTATAAATATTGATGGCTTTATTCAATCAATTTTTTCCTCCTGCAAGTGAACCTCCAGCCTTATCAACTTAAATGGTCTACTTGACAGGCAAGGTAACAGTCCAGTTATCAGAGATTTGACCTCTGAAAATTATACAAAGAAGCTTAATTTTGCTGAGCATGTCATTTTTAAGACCCCAAAAAAGATGCAAAAGTTTACCACTTTACTCCTAGGCTTCCCCATAAAACATCCTCGTAGTTGGGACAAAAGGAAAAAATCATTACCAGGAATCTATCTGTATGCTGTAGAAAAACATTTCAAATAAAAAATTTATGAGATCATTTTAAACAAAAATTTCGTTCTCTTAGAAACAACGCTTGCGTGTCCGTTGATTTTCCATGTCAGATACGTGCGCGAAATCAATTGTGAATAAAATTTGTATTAAATCGACAGTAGAAATTCGATATCTTTTGATAAAATTGTCTTCTTTCGATAAAATCGACAAACCTTAAAATCCATTTTAAAGGTGAAAAGTGCAGATTTCTTACAATTTTTTTATATTGCCGCAAAAGAAGTTAGTTTTTATAAATGTGTTAAATAAATAAACTTTTAGCGATTTTTATCATTTTCATCACTTTTATTGACCGGTCACTATGGAATTTTCATAACTAAAGCCTAATCTTCAAAACATATGTAAGGTTTTGTCAACAAATGTGAGGTATTTGAAATGTGCCCAAAACCGCACTATTAAAACATTCACATCACAAACGATTGCAAGTCGTGTTGTTTCGATAAAAAAGTACTTAAATGTAATGTAAAAGTTTTTTACTACAGGAATCAAACTTTTTAACTTTTATCTGTTGGATATTCTATTCAATTTCAGTCGCAAACGGTAATTGTCATCTGTTGTCGTACTGCTCATCCATAAGTCGATCTGCTACACCAAAATACGCTGGTCAAAATAGCAGTTCAATTTAGATTTTATCCTATTTTTTTAGCCTATTTTTATGTAGTCAGGATTTGAATCTTAGATCCAGTAGGTCACTCACTGTGAAATAGATGCGATTCATTGGCCTGGCTCTCTTGGCTATCTTACCGACTACAATTGAATAATTATTATAATCATAACATAATTTGACGTAGTTAGACTGTAAAGATAAAAAGTGAGTCTTGGTCGCGTTTGCTACTTTCCTCTAATCCTGCCAGTCTTGTGCAGCAATCTCCGATTGGTGTACTTCACTATTACGAAGATCACTCATTACTGCATTATTATATCTCTTACTTGGGCGACCTTTCATCATTTGCCTCAGTACATATCCCGCTGTTCTTGTAGGATTTGTCTTGATGTGTTATACCACGTTTTCTTCTCTAAGATTCATAATTTTGTTTTTTCACTTTGATTTAGTGTCTATGACTCATATTTATGTTATTATGGGACAAATTATAGTTTTAGATACCTTTGTTTAGCTATTTTAAAGACATTAGATTTTTGGTAACTATCACTATACTGGGTCTTATTTTCGTAGACTTCAAGACCAATTTCCTTGGCTACGCTTTTAAAAAGAGTAAAAACTTTCTTAGCATTTCTGGTGGAGTGTGCAGTTGTGTCGACATCGTCAGCAAAAGCTTACAATACCTTTGCTCTCTGGCAGAAAAATCATTTGTTAATTCTGGTTGTGCTTTTTTAACTGCAAGTTCCAAACCGAAGTTAAATAACAAAGGGGAAACTTGTCTTAGACCTGTTTCGATTTATACTCATCTGATAAACTGCTGTAAATTATAATACGTGCACATATCTCCATACCAATCTGTGCAAGTCGTACTAGTATCTGAGTACTCCTTTTTCCACCATTATCTTCAACAGTGTATCAATGTTTACGCTTATTTAAAATCTACAAAAATGTTACGGACATCTTTGGTTTATTCTCAACACTTTTCTACAATTTGTCGTAAGATAAAGATCTAGTCTATTGTTGACTTTCCCAGTCGGAAGCCAAACTGGTAATCCCCTATTATTTTTTTAAGTACCTAACACATTACGCACATTACTACTTACGTATAAATCAGGTATTACTAACTAAGGTAATAATTTTTTGCTCATTTTATTAAACAACACATCAACCATACGATAATTATATTCTTGGCGATAAACAATCAGTTCAATAATTTGGACATAATTTAAGTGAAATTTTTTTATACTGAAGAACAAGGGAAATATTTAAGAACAGAAAACAGCATTCTAAGCAATAAGAAAATATTGAACATTTTTTCAATCCTGTAAATACTCTTTTAATAACAAAAGACCTTACAACCTTAAATACTTTGTTTAGAACTTAAAAATGACACTGGTAATGCTAATAGTCGTTTTTTATCCTCTTATCAGAGGAAGAGAAACAGTGTTCCCTATAATACTGTGATTTACCTTTCTAATATTTCGTCGTGTATCTCTCGTCCGTCTAGAGGATACGTCACTGCTAAAAAGCGTTAATTAATGTAAATTTCCCCGAGATATGCGGCCAGATGAACTTTCGTCGAGCTGCACAATTCTCTCTGAATTCTAATTGTTGACAACGAAGGGATTTTATTAATTGGGCAGTGTTTTTTCACTCGATACTGTATACTGGTCATTTTAATTAGAGATGACTTCTTCTGATTTGTTTCTTTCGAAAGGGAAATGGATTTTGTACAAAAAAAGAATTGATTAGGATTTTATTTAGTAGCGAACATTTTTGGGCCTTTATATCTTTTTAACTGATTGGGAAAAGTTTTAATTGTGTGTATGCAATAGGATGACGTAAAATATTAAATAGGGAAACATATTTAGGATGAACATAAACAAAAAAAAATTGAAATAAATAAAAGGCAGATATCGAGCATAGTTTCATAAACCCATTTACCCTAAGGTGTCAAGTGTATTCATTCGTATTCATTCAGGATTCATTCTAACCATGTGTCCGTACCATTTTAGTTGGGCCTCTTCAATTTTCTTAATAATTGGTTGGACTTTAAGATGTTCTCTGACTGCCTCATTTCTAATCGTATCTAACTTGGTTATACCCAATATTCTTCTAAAAAACTTCATTTCTATGCTCTGTATTTTCGATTTTAATTTATCGGTAAGCGTCCAACTTTCACTACCAAAAGTTAAAATCGGCACAAACACCGTCTTGTATATGGTCACTTTGGCTTTTTGGAATACTTTCTTTTTGACAGAAACGTACTTTTAATTGCGTGGTCCATCCGAGCAGCACTTTCTATTCTGGAACTTATTTCAGTTTCTTCAGTTCCTCTGTTCTCTATTTGTACTCCCAAGTATTTGTAAGTATCTACTTGTTCAAGTGTATTTCCATTAAGTGTTATCTTCGTTTGTTTTCTATTTTTTCCACATACCATTACTTTCGTCTTCTCATTACTGATCCTCAAATTTCGTTTAATTAGTGCAGCGTTCCATACTTGTAAATTTTGATTGAGTGCTTCTTCATTTATCCCAAATATCACTAGATCGCCTGCGTATGCACACTCTGAGATCCACACTGCATCTAGATTTCAATTTCCGGCATATAATTTCAATGTTTCTGCTCTAGTTTCTTTAATTATGTCATCCAAGACAATGTTAAACAATATGGGGCCTAGGACTCCTCCTTGACGTAGACTCTCATGTACTGTAAACTCTTCGGATTCCATATTATCGGTTCTGATTATGTTCCTTGTATGTTTCTATATACTCATAATGGCTTGCCTGAGTTTAATTTTCACACCTTTCTTTTTTAAACATATGTCAATAATCTTCCTTGTAGTACTATCAAATGCCTTTTCTAAGTCTATAAAGACTTGGTATAACTCAGTGCTTGAATTCCGTGCGTTTTGTATTAGTTTCTTGATAGTAAAAATGTGATCTTGGATACTTCTGCCTTTTCTAAATCCACTTTGTGATTGTTCCATTTTAGAATCGACTTCTTGTAAAAGAAGTTTTTCTAGTATTCTCTCATATACTTTGGATGGGATACTCAGTAGTGATATTCCTCTGTAGTTACTCCACTCGCGTCTGTCTCCCTTTTTGAACTCTACGGAACTCTACGGAGGTTCTATTACTCCAATAGTAAAGAAAATAATAGCTATGGCCTGAGTACTTTTCATTCTCTATTATCTTCATATTTTAATTTCCAGATCTCTGTACTTGGTAACCGTTTTGTTTTATTTCTTCTTTTATTCTTGTTGTTAGATATCGCCACATCGATTAGTGTTCTTTGACCCGTTAGTTTATTAGTTAGCTGTGCATGAAATCGGTTCTATTATGTGCTGCTTTTAGGTCTCCAATATAGAGAAGAGGTAGGTTTTTAAAAGCTTTTATTTGACAGATACCTCTAGGAGTAAGGGGTCAAGTTAGGAACTGAAATAAAAATACATCGGAATAACTTGAAGGCATTGTCTATAAAAAGACACACATGAATACGTTCAATACCTTATTGACTGTGTAGATAGTAAAAACATGATATTTAGTTTTACCATATTTCTCCACAAAACATACACAAAGGCACCTAGATATCGCCTGGAGGGGTTATTGTTAACCAAACAGACCACGCCTTGATAGGAAAGCGATCAGCAAACAAGCATCCTGGACGTAAATAGTAGGCGAGATGCACACTGTGGCTCAGACCATCTACTAGTCCAGGTACACTTCGGATGTAGGATTAGCCGGCAAGCAAAAGAGAATCAACCTAGAAAGGAAATTCGAGATCTGAAATTAAAAAAAAAACTGAAAAGACCCAAAACTCAAACTAAATTTGAACAAGAAATAAGAAGACAAAATATAAAGATAATGAAGAAATAGCCCGTCCGGTTACAGCGTCTTCAGTGGGTAGGCAAGTTATTTAAGATGGAAGAAAACAGGCTTTAAAAAAACTGTTAAGTGCAAGAATGCAGGGAAGAAGACCTATTGAAGGACCAAGAAAGCGATAGGAGAATGGAGTAGATGAGGGCGTCAGACATCTTCTTGGCAGTCGATTGTGGAAAAGAATGGCTGCAGACCGTAGCGAATAGAGAAGCACCATTATCAAGTTTCATAGAAATGATTTTTAAGAGATTGCGTAGATTTCGTGGAAATTTCCAATCGTCAAGTATTTCATATACGAAATGTTTGAACCTTTAAAATATAATACAAAATAGTTACTTTTCTCTAAATCAAGAACTAAATTTACACATTAAGTGAATTAGTGCAATAAAGATGTCACACACAAACTACTAATTTTACTCCTGTGTAAATAAAGGATCATTATTTAATAGTGCTTTTAATAGCACATTATGCTCACTATAAACTCTGGTGAGTCTGTTTTATACCAAAATTAAATTGATAGAAATCTTGAATATGTTGCCGGGGTATTAGTTTTTAATTATGTAAAGACAAATAATAATTAGACTTACTCTCAATCAATTTATTCTACCACCAACGACCGGTTTCTCATACTATAATTTTCTATGAATTCTCAGGTCAACGGTACATGGCAAAATACAGGCTAAAAATACAATAACTTATACTAGGTTGTTGATTGGTTAATTTAGTCATGATCATGCATTTACTTTATTTCCAATTCATCTTTAGTCTGTATCCATGACAGCATTCATTAACGCGTTGTATTGGGTTTTGTCGATAATTGTTGTTATATGTCATTTTAAAACAAAACTTCTTTATTTATAGATATACCTTCTATTGAATCTCAGAACGCTTCTCTAAATACCGTTTTACTGTAGACATTAAAGAATAGTAGTGACAACACCCAAACAAGACTCACAATATTCTTTCTTTTTAATATGCCATTATACCTTTTTACTATTATGCCAATATTTTATGTGTGCAATTTATTATTGAAAAATTAAAAATTAAATAATCTTACTCATTTTTGAGAAAATATAATGTAGAACTCCGTTATGGTAATCTGGAGACAGGTGATCACCGGTTTTACTGCACTATTTGACGAATTTCGGGAAAGTTCTTGAAGGAAAGGGTGATATTAACAATTAGGATAGGAATGTAGTTTGTTGAATATTAAGTGCAAAGTTACATTATTTAAAAGTTATTTCTATTTATTATAGGGATATATTTTGAAATTTTGTGTTATTTATTTAAATTATTAATCTTAAACAGACAGCACTGTAATATAGTTTAATAAGATATAATTTATGTTTTTTATATTAGTTTGGATGTGCCAAGGATCCGAAGTATATTTATTAAACAAAAATCCAATTTTGGTCTTTTTTGGCAGAGAGAAATTATTGTGATGTCAGATAGTAAAAATAGAAAAATAAAAAAAAATTTCAAGAATATTAAAAACTATTTAAATGACAAACAGAAAACAATCAACAGAAAAAACAGAAATTTAACTTAAAAAAAGGGGGTAGTGGGGTAGTTTTTAAGTTAGTAAGTGTAAGACATTGTAATCTATGTTATGAATAATATTGCAAACTCTATACAAAGAATAAGTTAACCTAATGTAACATTAATTAATTGTATCAGAAACTAAATAAATCAGATTTACAGTTTCATAGCTATTATCCAACATTTGGTAATAAAGTAGTGAATTAAATATTGAATAAAATAGTGGAAAAATTTTTTGAGTATGTATGAACTGTAATAGTTTAAGTAAAATATAGTTCTTAAATATTTTATTGTAAAAATGTGAGAGGTTGATTCTTGTAGAAATGCATAAATTCTTTAAGAGGTTTAAAAAGTTACTAAATTATTCAAAGCAATAAAGTTGATATTCTAAAAAAAAAGAGAAGAAAACTGAGAACCGAATGTGGATTTAACTTCACGTAGTGGTTTTACTGTTTAAAAATCCTTTTTTAAATAGATAATTCTCTTTACTTCACTGGTTTTCGGTGTTTAATAAACAGGGTTAATATATGTTTTTTGTAAGAGGGTTATGATCTGAACCACACATAAAACCTCTCATGGTCTTCACTCTTCACATTAATCAATAGGCAACACTAATAATACAAATATGTACTCAAAGATCCACTTCAACCCACTTGTAACGTGGTTGAACCCATGAATGACCATGTATAAATATTCTTATGTTTAAACCATCCGTTTGATATCCTCAATGAGTATTATTGACACAAATCCATGAGACATTTATCATTAATATTGACAGTAATTTAACCATACTGTCCCACTGTAGGGTCATCTTTACGACTCCCAACTATACCATTAAGATCAAGTTGTCAGTTCGTCATAAAACTGTTGCTCATTTTTATCCGAAATATTGTTGTTGGGAGCATCTACTGTCATTGCCAGTAATTTGATATAAAGAAATACTATGTAAATTTAATAAAAAAAAGCATTTAAATTGGATGATGGTTATGTGTTAATCGAGCCTAATTTTATATAGTTCAATATAGTTTCTTGTGCTTTTTAAGTTTTATCTTAAGATCCTTAACCTTAAGGTAAAATCCATACTTCATATGTGTCTGCTAACAGATTGACTATGTGGCAACGCGTGACATATGTTCTATTACATTTCGTACATTAACAGTATATAAGTAAATCTAGCTAAATGCATACTTGAGCATCTTAACATCAGCGGAATATATGTTTGATTTTTTTTTATTATTAAGTTGTTTCTTCTTTATTATTATGCTAGGGTCTTCCTACGTAAACAGGTAGCAATAAAAATTTTTACATAAAATAGGAAGCAGCTGAATCCGCACGCCGCATTCCGAACTAGCAAACCTTTTCTTTGAATCACCCACTTAAAACTCTGATTCCTTGAAAGGATAAACATTTCGAATCGATTGATCTTTTTCCAAATAATAGATGGTTTGAGTAGTTGCTCACCAGCCACTGTCTTTCGGGTTATAATTTGGTTCAGGGGCATTCGGAAATTATACAAATATAAAAATTTTTCTATATAGTTTTAGTTTCGTGACCGCATCTCGTATCGCGTGCGTCGCCTGATAATTTTTTTAATTTTTACTCGGTCACCAATCGCTCTCTAAAAACGGGACAAAAAATGTTATAGAGGATTAGAATAAATGTTTTGATTGTTGCCGATTCCATCATTATCTAAATTATATATTCTGATATATATTTTCAGATTCCGAAATTATTTGAATTACCTTTTACAAATTTAAGATGCGCTGGGAATGTGTTATTAGGAGGTAGACTCCTCGGGATATATTTTTTCTAAATGTTTCGATGATTTGAATATCGAAAGATTCAAATTCTTTGTTTAATCGACGCCACAATAGCCATATCTAAAGATATAGAACATATATTAGTTGTTAGTCACATGCAGGTCTTTATTTTTCTTGTGATATGAAACAGTTAGTTTTTATATTACTGCTTATATCTTACAAAGTACATCTTACAGGATAATCATTTAAAAACAATTTAATTTGAATAATTCTTAAGTATATTTTCAATATGAAGTTATTACCCAATCATCCAGAAAACAACTCCTTGTAATAAGTTATGGAATTTACATTTAAATGATGTGATTAGGTACCGATTAAGCAATTTCACCAAATGACATGATATTGTCATTTGCATCTTTTATGTATATATATATATATATATATATATATATATTATTGTGATATTTAAAGTCTTGGTGCGCCAAGCAATAATTAGCTAATTAATTTTTTTATTAATTAAAATTATTTAAATGATATGATTATGATTCTATCTTTTCTTCTAACTGTTTTAATTCCTTTTTTTGGCAATTTCGTATCTCCTTCACCTTGTTTTCTACTTTCTTTTCTTGTTCTCCCATTTTAATCTTAATTTCATTAATTTCTCCTATCTGTTGTATCATTTCTCTTTTTATCTCCTCTACACATCCTTTTATTTTCTGTTCATAATTTTCCAAACGCTGTTCAATATTTCTGTTGTTTTCTTCTATTGTTTGCATTGTTTCATCCATTTTTTGTGATGTTTCTTTTTGGCTTTTCTCTATTGTTTGTCTTGTTTCCCGTTGGTTTTCTTGTATTTGTTGTGTCTGTATTTACATCATTGCTAATAATTTTTCTAACATCCCTGTTTCTTTTCTTTCCTCTGTTATTGTAACATTTCCTTCATTATCCGATCCTACTTCAAACATTGTTTCCTCTTCTCTGTTATCCTCCTTCCTTTCTTGCATTTTGCTTTGACTCCTTGTGGTCGACATGTTGTTTCTTTTGGTTACTGTTTTTGTCTTCGCCAAATGTGAAATTTTACAACACTCTATATGTTGCAGAACACGACAATATTTCTCCCCAATTGTAATAAATTTTCACGACAACTATCAAATATGCAATCAGTAAATTCAAATAATTCAAAATAAATATCAAATGTACGATTGGTAAAATAAAATCAAATAATTCAATAGCAGTAAATATCAACTAACTACGATCAATCAATAAATCAAATTTATATCCACTGGAAAAAATTGTCAAAATACTTTCAAATTCAAATTCCCTCAATGTTATATGTTTTTATCTCTGGATCACCTGTACTTATTCCAGATCTCTTTCCCTTCCTTCAAATGTAAAGCTGCGATATTTTCAAGCCCCACGTTTTGGAAGCCAGTTATTGTGATATTTAAAGTCCTGGTGCGCCAAGCAATAATTAGCTAATTAATTTTTTTATTAATTAAAATTATTTAAATGATATGATTATGATTCTATCACAATTTTTAATTCTCTTATCTCAGGGTTTTATTCGCGCTACAATATCTATGCTATTACATGTGAAAGGTAAGGTCCAAAGAATACCGGAATAATAAAAAACATATAGGATCTAACATTATATATTGAAATAAAATTAATGAAATAATTCACACTCAAATGTTTTCAATAAACAAAATCTCATATAATGATTCTCAAAATTTTGTTCTACGTACGTGAACCTTCAAAATTAATGGTACAAACAATATTAGTTGAAATCTCAAAATCCAAATATTATTCTAAATCTCCTAATCCAAATATTTATATCCTTTTTAAATTAAGTGTATAAAATTGTGTTATTAATAAAAGAAAAAACAACTGCAGAAAACAAAACTAGCTCTCTCTGATGATGAGTGGTCCAAATCCTTGTTTTACTCGTAGCCGCTCCCTAGGTAATCAGCAGTCTTACAACAAATTATTGCAAGTTTATCGTCCTTAATGATCTCCTTCAAATGCACGAATCGTTCAAATTATGCTAGCTTCTTCTTCTCTTAATAAACTGAATCTCTCGTTGGCCTGAGTGAAAACTGACTCTTGGAATATCTTTTCTTTACGATAAACTGAATCTCTCGTTGGCCTAAACATTGACTCTTGGAATATAAATAGAAAATATAACTTACAATCTTTTACTGGATCAGCTTTTGTCAGATACACTAACCACACAAAAACTCACAAACTGTCACTGCTACTGCTTCCTACCTCTGGGAAACTACCCGAGAACCACGGCTGTTCGCCTTCTACCCTTGAAAACCAACTGACCATCTTTTCTCACTCCGAAATCTAGCTAAACTTTCATTCCTACATACCTATCCCACCTTTTTCAATCTCCGCCAATCAAAACTCGTCACAATTTCCCCATTTTTTCATTTCGATAACAAACAACTTTTTACCTATAATTATAAAATTTCCTAAAACTTATTTACAAATAATACTTTTCTACAATTCTTAAAAACTAACAAAAACCTCTTTCTAAAATCTCTTCTATTGTCTTTAAGCGCTCCATTAATGTATTTGGAAAAACCCAGTTCAATTGTCTTTGGATTTCATTTAAAATTATGCGGGTCACTCAAGTATAGTATAACAAAGGAAATAATTTATGCATAGCTTACATTTTGTTTAATACAGGTAATCCAAAAATTTAAAAACCTTCCTTCTTCGAAATGTTTGTTGGTTATACTTTCTGAATTATTTTAATGTTTTTTGAACTGTGAAATATTTTAAACAAACCAATATTTTTCTCGATTTTACATATAACAATATATATATATATATATATATATATATATATATATATATATATTCAATATTTCATATATATATACACATATATATATATATATATATATATATATATATATATATATATATATATTGTTGTACTTTTGAATGTCCATAAGCAATAAAAAACCGATATACAAATTTTATTCTTTATCTTCTTCAGATGCAAATCCACTAATGGATGTTAGCGATCACATTTTCCATTAACTCTCTATTTCTTGCAATATGTATCAGAGATTGTATGTCGTTAATCCCTGTACATTGCCTTATGTTTCGGAGCCAGGACATTTTCTTGCGTCCCATTCCTCTCTTGCCTTCAATTTTATCCTCGATTATAAGTTGGAGGAACTGGTATTTTTCATTTCGCATGATGTGACCTAGATACGCCGTTTTCCTTTTCTTGATGGTTTCGAAAAGTTGGCGTTCTTGGTTTATTCTTTTAAGGACATCTATATTTGTCATTTTCGCTGTCCATGGTATTTTTAGGATACGGCGATAAAGCCACATTTCGAAAGCTTCCAATCAATTTTTCATCAACAACATCATCATCAACAACAAAATCAACAAATTTTATTACTTAAATAAAAATTAAAATTATTGATATTTCATAAAGACACGGGCATATAAATTTTCAAACATCCTGTATAAGACAAAATATGTATTTTAAGTTGTTCGGAGAATTGTTCATTAGGCCTGAGAGACAAGACTTTCAAATATTATCGATAAGAAATTTAAGTCGGTTATTGTGGAATGGATTTACCCGGAATAAAAGTGTATATAGAAAGTGTTTAAACAATAGACCGGGATTTGCGGTGGTTTTTCTCCCCGAAAGATTAAATCGGTAAAAGTTTATTAACAAAAGACATTGAATTGAGAAACAGGTATCGTTTGTAGCTATTAGTAAGAAATATTTGTAAAGCAGATAGATTTAGTTAGAATAATTAAAGAATGTTGTTTTCTGGAATTACCCGAATGACGTTTTATAGAGAGAGTTGGTTGGTAACGATATACGTCATAGAGGTGGATGATTTTTATTGGTCAATTTTTGAATGCAAGGAGGTGGTGGTTTTGGCTATGAGATAGGAGAGAAAAAAAAAGTGAGTTAGTCAGTTTTCGTCGTCCAAGAAGGAAGGAGCTTTGTGATTTGTGTTTGTTCGAAGTCCCGAAGACGTAATTTACCGGGTGTGTTTATTTGCTGTGTAAAAGCTGACCAGTGTGAGGAACGGGGTACAGAGAGATAGAAAAACCAAAGGGTATAAGAATATTAATATCAGACGAAGCCGGAAACATTTGGAGTTATAAACAGGCGCGGAGATTGGCTCAAAAGGAGGCTGCATAGAATAACACGAGTTGTTGGGTTGCAGATACAAGGACCGATAGGAGAAAGGTGTACGTCATCTGGACCACAATAGAAGCAGAAACAGAGAAAGGTTTTTTTTTGGCGTGGCCATAGAATTGCAACGGCAGAGAAAGAAAGGTCAGTCAATTTTCATTAGAGCAGGATTGTGGTTTTCATTTATTAATTAAATAAATTGAATAAATAATAGAGACAGTTAATTTTGCGATCATTAAAAAAAAATTATAAAGAGAGCTTAGTTATAACACATATTAAAAATCAATGTAAAATAACATGTGGGTCCATGATAGAAAACAACTTCTCATATATTTAAAGTTAGTATATCGCAAATATTACAGGATTGATTGTTTTATAAAATTTCATTAAAATAAAGGACATCTCACATATAGTTGAGTTAAAATTCTATGTATTTTATTCAGGTCATATTACCTATCCCAATTAGGAAGCCAATTGGAAAATATTTTGAATCCACGATCAAAGGTAAATAGTACAAGTTAAATAGCCTGAGATTGTAATTAATTAATGCTGATATATTGTGATTAATTGGAGATTAGATCATTTAATAAATATAGACAGGATTTTTTCTAAATAAGCAATATAATACAATTTAAATAGCATAACAATATATATATATATATATATATATATATATTATATATATATATATATATATATATATATATGTATATATATATAATATGAAATACTGGATATTAGTGACTGCCGATACAAACAAACAACACAGTTTATTAAGGAGTTTTATTATTGCAGTCAGAAAATTGGCAGGGATGTTAAAAAAACACTCTTTTGACTTTTTATCTAGCTTATGGAATGGTTTTATTCCTTTTTCAAGACACTGTAATAAGAAAAATATGTAAATATTTACAAAATATCACAATTCTTTAGTGCAACTTACTAGTCGTTGAGATTATTTATAAAAGCATTAACACTCAATATTAATAACACATATATAAAATATAAAATAATGGTCAAAATACATTCTAAATTTTTTAAAATTTGGGTAAAGATAGTAAAACTTAGTTTATGGCATCTTTTACTGGTGTGTTTTAACTCTGATACATAGAGAACAGAAAGTAAAAACCCTGTGATTAAAATGTTATTGGGTGTACTTGATATTATATATATTTTTAAGAAATATTAGAGGCCCATCTTGGGTGATTTTAATTTTTAATTTTTAAACTTCTCCTAATGGTATGCAACATGTTATGCATACAGGTGTAATGTACAGGTAAATATTAATTTTATTTTTGATGTTTTTCCAGTAAATAACAATAAATGTTGCTTTGTTTATCTATGTCAGAATTTTCATTGATGCAAGATGTACTAGATTTTATAAAACACATTTCCAAAAAACACGTTTTGAATGGTTCTTTTCCTTTGCCAAAATACAGAAATCTTCGAAATTAAATCCATTTTTCAACGTTAATGCATGTTCTGTCAATGCACATGTATTTTTTTTTTGGTTTTCATCACAAACATGTGATGAGAATCAATCTGATGAATTATCCATTTACCACCTCCAAAACCAGCCTGGTATTTTTCTACTATCCATTCTGCCTATAGTGCTATACGGTGATATTGTACCGTGGAAAATATTTTATATGCTGCATTTAGAAGCGTAATAAAATTTCTCTGTGATTACAGCATTCACAAATATCTGCTTTTTGTGTTTAGTGCAAAGTATACCAATATTCCAATCATTGGAAAGGGATTTCTGTGTCCATATTTCTTTTATAAGCTGCTGTAATGCCATTATGGTAGCATGGCTACCTCCTTTATATAGTTCAGTTGGGAGATTATCTATTCCGGGTGATTTGATCCTGGCTAGTTTTTTAACTGCAACTTTAACTTCAACAATCGTTAGTGGTTCCTCTTCCCTTGGTTACCGTCTGGTTAAAGTCATGTCACGTAAAAAAAGAAGAAGAACAAATATTATTTTCTTGTTGATTGCGTTAAGGTTTTTCTTTTTCTTCTCATTCTTCTTCTTATCTCAGGCTATATGACTGTTTCTTTCTAATCGTGTTGTAATCGTACTTGTCTGAGGATGAAGCTTGGAAATTCAATAAGCGAAACGTCTTTAAATATAGGAATGGAACTGTGATTTCCTTTTATTATTTCTCCTTTGACCGATATCCTCGTTGACCATAAGATTTATTTCTTTTGGAACTTATTCATTGTATATATATATATATATATATATATAGTATATATAAACGCAAAAAATCATAATATTAAAATAAAAACCGACCTGTTTCGAGATTTGTCTTTGTTAATCTATAATTTTGCCACTGACTGTATAATCATTTGAGGTGAAGTTTTCGATAGCTGCTATCGACTTCCATGTGATATATATATATATATATATATATATATATATATATATATATATATGTATATATATATATATATATATATATATATATATATATATATAAGGTAGTCCAAAGTTTTTTGACTAGTTTGGAAAAAATATATGTAAATACTTTTTTCTTTTTGGGTGTGGTAGTCAATAAAAAATAGAGCTTTGCTAAGGCGTACTATTTATTCTGAATTCCGAGCTTTCGGTGGTTATTTGCCACCTTTATCAAGGTCTACAATGAAAATTACTGTGTTATAACATTAGGCTGATGTAATATAAAAGTTATAAAAACTTACCAGAAAGTAAGATTCATAGCATATAAAACACAACGTTAAATAACATGATGTGATCTGAATTATTGAAGGCATTAAAAATTTTAAAAACTTTAAAATACTTAAAAATTAAAGAACATGTTACAAAGTTTAAAAAGTAAAAAATAAGACGACATGTTTGACAAAAAACAGTCGTCTTCGCAGGTTTGAATTCAGTCACATCTCACGAACAGAAAGAGTTTGTCTTTTGTTAGACATCAGTTTGAAAGTTTGTTTTTTGTAGTTACATCGAACTATTTAAACAACAATAGTTCCTCCTACTACCTCTTTCTGTTCGTGAGATGTGACTGAATTCAAACCTGCGAAGACGACTGTTTTTTGTCAAACATGTCGTCTTATTTTTTACTTTTTAAACTTTGTAACATGTTCTTTAATTTTTAAGTATTTTAAAGTTTTTAAAATTTTTAATGCCTTCAATAATTCAGATCACATCATGTTATTTAACGTTGTGTTTTATATGCTATGAATCTTACTTTCTGGTAAGTTTTTATAACTTTTATATTACATCAGCCTAATGTTATAACACAGTAATTTTCATTGTAGACCTTGATAAAGGTGGCAAATAACCACCGAAAGCTCGGAATTCAGAATAAATAGTACGCCTTAGCAAAGCTCTATTTTTTATTGACTACCACACCCAAAAAGAAAAAAGTATTTACATATATATATATATATATATATATATATATATATATATATATATATATATATATATATATATATATATATATATATCGACGTGCATATTTCAAAGACTTCCATGATAAAAATATTTAGTCGTTTTATTTCAAGCAAACAAGTTTTCCAATTTTCCGGAGTTTTCAAAAATAACGACAAACATCTTTCTGTTGATTCCACTATACCGTATGTTTCAAATAATAGGTACTATTTTTATACGGCAGCGCATAAAGCCTAAAAAATATACCCACCAGAATCGATAAAGTCACAAAGTTTTTACAGTACACTCTCCATCTCTATACTGGAACTAGGTGGACTGGTAAAGTCTTCTCCATCTGCTCGGCATCATTTTTAATTAAATTATTACAATATTTTCGGATTTTTCAAAATATTCATTAACATCAGCTAAATTATTGGTCATTATGCGACTTGTTATGTAATACGGTGAGGCGATAATTGCCACTTTTTGAATGAGTGACATTTATGACTCGGTTTAATCGGTAAGCTGGTAGTTAGTAAGCTGATATCTGGCCTCAATGTGAGATTATTTTAATGGGTATATCATTTTGACAAAATTGATTTTTCCGGTACTAAAATATAACGTATGCACCTACGACATCATTTCATATTTTAATATGAAAAACGTGAACTTTATTTAAATTTTTATGGTTGTCCATGCAGATGTCTAATGCGAAAAATGTGATTGATTTCATACTGTTGGTCTATGTCCCATTTTAAAAAAATTGTCATATCGTCACAATAATTAGCAAAACCCGTAACTCCAAAACGACAAATTGTTCAGGAGACGCAAAAATTTTAATTTGGAATAAATTTTGCCATTCTGTCAAAATTAATCTATCATTGTAAAATAAAATAATATATTTGATGTTGTGGAGAATCATTTTAAAAATTTTAGAGTTTATACTAAAAGTTTGTAGAGTTACGAGATTTATTCCAATTAAACCAATATTAATTTGGAGTTAAGTATAACTAAAATAACATTTTAGTTAACTGCTTAATTGAAAATATTACTTATTATCTATAACTAATATAACTAGTAGGTACATAATAACATTTTTCAAATGTGTTTGACACTATCCTAAAATGAGTGATAATCACTTGGCATAGTAATTTTTAAAATTTGTAAATGTTCAAACTTTTTTTTTTAATTTTTAACGGTTCCAGATAAAGCAGTGGTATTTCTTCAAGTGGTACTCCTAAAACTACTTTTTTGTTTCCTCTGACTGGAAGAACCTGCCATTGCTTGGAATGTCTGAGTTTGAACTGAATGGTTTTATCTGGATTATATTGTAGTGCACGCAAATCTGTTTCAGCAGGATCTCCTGCCTTTTTCCAGGCCTAATGATTAATAAGTATTGACTGCTAAAATTTCGACAAAAAAAATGTATGGGTAAAGTATTTTGTTTGTAATGACTATTTTGCTTACCTCAGGGTAAGAACATGGGGGAGAAAATTGGGCAAACAAAATAATCGGAACTAGTGCGTACGGCACTCAGAGGGTTGTTGGAGAGCTGGGTCGTGGATAAGTTGAAATAAATTTGGGTCGGATTGGGGTATCTACTAAATGAAAACAAAGGGATACTTACATAAATCTCCTGGGTCATAAACGAATAAGATATGGCAGACAAATTTACCTCTAGCTATTTATGTTTGGACGCCGCTTTGAAGAAAACTTCCTGCTGGGAGAAAGAAAAAATTCTTCTTCCCTACAATTAAAATTACATACAAGGATTAGGAGACTTTTCTAAATTAAAACACAAAATGGATCAGACAAACAAATCGAACGTTTATTCTTGTCTAAAACAAACAGTTTTTAATAATACATATTATATAAGAGCATACTATATAACAAATTAACAAAAACTTACGTGTTATTTGTTTACAAAAGAAATGGTTACAAAAATTCTTAAAATGGTTTCTAGGTTATAATATGGCCAAATTAGATTATCAAAAAACTTATGGATATCCTTTTTATGAAAATACTGTAGAATTTAACCTTATATATATATATATATATATATATATATATATATATATATATATATATATGAAATATCTTTTATATATAATAATCAAATTGAAATTGTTTTACAACAACAATGGATTATAGCAAATGTCATATGTCAACAATATATTTTAAATCCGAATAGAATATGACATTTTCAGCTACGACTCTAACTATAATATAAAACTTTAATTATTACAATTTTTTTTAATGTTTAATGAAAGCAATTATTAAAAATGTCTATATAACTTGGAAAAATTAATATATTAAAAGCTACCTTAATTTTCACATAATTTTGAACTTTACTTTGAAACAAAAACTTGCTAAATCCCTGGGATTGGAGCTGCAAGGACAAATTCTGAAACTGGAACACAGGGAACCATTTCCATAGTCAGGAACGACGATCAAATTAGTTTTAGTGGAGAAGCAAAACTAACGACAGGGACATCCTATATACCAATTTCATCAATCTCCTGTATCTGTACAAATCTTTAAGGTACTCCAAAAAAATAGAAATAGTGGTGACATATTACATAGAGTCAACTATTTTTAACCAATTTTGCCGGTCTCTTTACCGACAAAACTAAAACGTCTTCTCAGTTTCAAATCTTTTCTTTCACTCCTTTCTACGTTACATTCTACTAATTCTGCCACCATTTGTTGTTCCACAACAACCTCGAAACAACCAAAACAAACTTTTTTTTAACCGGAATATTAGGGGACACATGTATACTTACGTTTAAATTTTTGTAAAAATAACACGTAGTTATTGATTATTCTAGCGAAAATTTTGATTTTTAGTTTTAATTGTCAAAAAACCCTACCTTTATTTAAATTACCAGATTAAGCTACTTACTATAGTAGGCAAATCTATCTTTACAACTTCACTGTGGTCAAAGAGAATTCTAAAAGTAAACTGACTCTAGATGTGACATCCTACATTTGGATAGAAAACGAGTTTAAAAAAGGATCTAATGAAATTGCTTCGTTTGTTTTTGATACACTCAAAAGAACAGAAAAAAAAAGCTCTATTACTACTGCGCCATTAGTAAGTAATGGATGTGATGACCAGAACAAAAATTCAGTAGTCGTGGCAATGGCTTGTTTCTGGCTTTCTAAATATGCACCAAAATATGTAAACATGATGGAGTTCTTTTTTCCTATGACAGGTCATAGCTGTCTTCCACCATATCGAGTATTTGGAGAAAAGTTTATAAGAAAAAAAGAGGTGATTTAAAAACCATGAGTACATTGATATTTTGTAAGTAGTATTCAAAAATAGTAAAGGTTGGCCAAGACTGTGACGACTTTGACTGGAATAAAAAAAAAGAAAATTGCTTTTGAACCTGAACCCAAACTTGATTCCTTTGTTAAACTCGACAAAACCAGTGAAGAAAGTTGACATCAATAACTTGTTGAAGAAGCATAGGGACCAGTGGAGAGATAGTGAGAATTTACTCTTCTACAAAAATGTCATCGATGGGGCTGATGACAATGTAGAACCCGAGTCAGTTTGTGAACACATCGAAGAAGTCAACATCCTTAATGTTTAAAAATACGTTATTCCAAACAGTTAAGTTTCAAGAGTAAAACATCATAGCACTGTAAAATAAATGATTTGTTAAAATTAAAATATATTAATTTATTTAATGTTTTTATTTCTAACTCATAAAATCACCTTATTTTTCTTGGTCCTAGTTTTTAATTTAAGGTTAAAATATAAATAAAGTAAAGTTCAAATATTTTGCATCATAACTAACGTTATCCATGAGATTTTGGTGCAAAACTTACAGTTAACCACATTTTGGGGCAAAACTCACATTGTCTGAAATTTAAACAATCTTCATTAAATATACCTATAAAGTTTAGGCAAACAAATTCTATTACAACAAAGTTGTTACACAAAAAAAATTGAAGCATTATAGCATGGCCTTCAATAGTAAACAGTTTTTCTCATTTTTCCGAAAGTTGAGAAACGTGGAGTATGTGAATTTTGCATCTATACAATTCAATTTTTGTATTAAATACAACAGGTTATTTACCGTTAATTTTTTTTTTATTTCTGAAACAGCTAAGTTAACATCCCTAAGGTTTACTAACTGAATACAAAAAAAATGGGATATTTTTCTGTGGTACACACTTTAAATAGTTATCAACTCTTAGATTTTGTTGATTAGTCCTGAGGAAACCAAAAAAAATATGGTACGATGGTGGTCACTATGTTCACTTTGAATGTCTTTTATTGTTATAGGTAATTGTTTATGTTATCTTTCAAATGCGTACAACGAACAGAACAATCAACAGGAAAGACATTTTATGTCCAAATAAAATTGTAAAGGTCTAGTAGATACTGCTTGCCTTCAACAGGTAAAGCTTTAACAAATATGTTTGGGATCTTGTCAGGACTTAAATTCTTTAAGTGATTAAGAGCTTTATGGAGCTTGTCCATTATAAATTCTACATTTATAGGTAAACTGGTGTGATCCTCATAATCAATGTTAGACCCATCAAAGTTCTTTTTATAATTTAAAAAATTTATTGGTAAGTTTTCGACACATAGTGGATAGCATTGAAAAATTTATTTCCATCCATTCCGTTGACCATTTTCCAAACATCTGTAGTAAGAGTAGATGAGTCTATAGAAGATATATATTTTTTCCAAGGTTCTTTTTTACTCTGCTTTGGGACATATCTGCAGTAAGCCTGTAGTCTAATAAATTTTAATTTATTATTTAAGGTTGGATATCTCTTAAGTTTGTAGAAAGCTCTATTGGAATTTTTGAATTATGATTTTTTGTGAAAACTACAAAGCCAAAAGATTTATGTGCCGGTATTTTAAAGTCAATTTTTGCCTCTTCATCAAAAGGAGATATTAAGTTCAATATATATTCTGAAATTAAGGAGTAAAGAGGCCAATTGACATTTTTCAATGAACATTTATCAATAAGAATAGATGAGAGCCTGTGGTTAATATTAGAAAATAAGATAGGAAAAATAATCGCTTCCATATAAATAAGACATAATTTCCCAAGATAATAATGGCTATACAGAAGGACCACATAGAGATAAATCTAGTGGAGTCCTATCACCTGTAGAAGTATTAAATCTAGTTATGCTCCGTCATTGTTGTAACTTTTTCGATTTTACGGCCTAGAGAGTCCATTTTTTTGACTCCCCATAAAAAATTATGAGCGTTTAAATCACCTGCTATTATTCGAAGTTGGGAAATGGATTCAAAAAGATTAACTCATTAAGTCATTTTTAGATGAATCTTGCCAGGGGGGATATACAGATTACAGATACTTACTTTTGAGATCCTTTAATAAATATGGCTGTTGCTTCAAGATCAGTTTTTAAAGGTATTAAGTCAACTTTGAATGCTTTATGGATATAGATAGCTACACCTCCACTAGCATGGCATCCAGTCGTTCTATTCTTAAAATATGGAGTTCAGTTTTTAAGATTGTGACACGAATTTCTTTTGAAATGTGTTTCTTGCAAACATAGAATGGATGGATAAAATTTATTTATAAGAATTTTAAGATCTTCTAAATGGGTATGGTACCCATTTAGGTTCCATTGAGTAATAGAATTGAAAATAGTTTAATTTTTAAGTCTCCGGAAAGGAATCGCTAAGATCATCAGTAGAACTTTAAATCAGTTTTGTGATTTTGTTTTTAATTCTATAGCAACGGGATTTAAGATATCTTGTACTTAGCATAGTATGCATTTTATTTAGAAAGACTATCAATCCTTTGATATCCTCCGAGAAAGTTCTGGCGATACTAAGAGGGTCTGAAGAACCATGCGCTTCTTTAAAGAAATTTTTGGTTTTTTGTTTCGTGGCGGAATTCCTGTGTTTCCTTCGGTTCAACGAAGGAATTTTCATTATCTTTTATTGGGGGAGGGTAGGGGGAGGTAATCATTTCTGAGATAAGGATGCACTTGATCTAAGATATCCATTTAAGTCTCATTAAATAGGTTGCAGTTTATCGGAGCATGCTTACTTGATTGGACAAAGGAGCTAATTGTTGTACTGTTGTTTCAGTCTCAGTAGGAGAGAATTGTGTAGAAGAAATTGTCGAAAGGGAAGCTGATTACTGTACTTCTTGCAAGAAGTTTAGATGAGCAGTATTTTGGGTGTTATTTGAAGGAGTCCAATCATTTTTATTGGGACACAGAGAGGCAAAATGTCGGTGTTGCATAAGTAGCAAGATTGCTTTTCAATGGAAAAGAAAATTCGATAGTTGTTATCCTCATGGTTAATTAACATAGAATCAAGTAATTTGTCTCAATTACTTGGCGCTATAAAAGTGTATCGTCGAAACCTCAAGATATGCTTGAATTCTGGATTTGAAGCCCTTATCCTAAAAAAGTCATTAGATTTATACCTAAATTTTTTATTCGTATTTTTATAATGCCGTGCGAAATACTTGGACATACGTTAAAAATAATCAATCGTTCATTTGGAGTTATTAGTCTTCTGGTTTGAATACATCCTTGATTAATTACTACAATCCCATTGTCGTTTGCTAGAAACTCATCTTCTCTCTGTTTACTGGTAAAGAAGATACAAATACGATCGTTTATAATTTTAAAAATAGAATGTATTTTTCTGGGATCGACTTTACAAGTTACTGCATTAAGGTTAACTTCAATATTAGAATTTGGGAGTGAGTGAAGTAGAATTGCTTGTTTTTGTTTGGAAATTTACTTGTACGTTGATTAAGAGCTGTAGAATATTATTATGATGGATGGTTTAGAGGTAGATTGTCAGAACTTTCCATGTTGGAAGATCCTGCCGCTGAATCCAACGGCTAAGTAACCTGAATACGGCTCTGGTGCTTATATTGGATCATTATTGTCAGAACTGGTAATTAACTGGTAATTATCATACCAAATCGGCGAAATAGTTGTTTACCCTTGATTTATTATAGATGAAATAGAAAAATCAAACTTACACTTTTTAGTCCAGAAAAAGTAACACTTCTACATTAAATTTTAAATATAAACAAAATTTGTTCGGAGGTTCGAACGAGGATCGCCCAGTAGTGTTTTATATTATTAAAATGATCGAAAGTCTAGCCATTCATATCGCATCGCCATAATGACTAAATAGAGCAGTGGTGTCAGTATTGTAACCGAGATGCATGAGTTACAAAATACCAATAAGCTAAATAGTAACGGACCTTTAATTATGTATCAACAGGTGCTTTTGAAAAATTCGCTGCTTTAAAAAGTGAAAGTTTATACAGATTTTTGGATAAGTATCTCTGGCCGGGAAGTTATTATTAAAATTCTCGTATGTGTTGATTGATGGTACTGGTTGTCCTAATTACTTTCTATATAGGGTTAATTGAATTCTGTTCTCTTTAACTGATATTTTTTAGGTTTGCTGTAGATATAATTTATTACACTGATTTTTTAGCGATAGTATATTAATTAGTTAAATATTTTATGGAAGCGAACACATGTGCAATAAATTGATTTTGAAAAGATGGGTGTACCTACCATACAAGATTCTTAATAACAAACGTTACATAAAAAACTTAAGAAAAATAAAAATTATTTAACTTTAGTTCTACCTTAACTGACAAAACAAAAATTTTTAGACAAAATTAAACCATATCCATTGCAAGCTGATTCAAATGCTTTCCTTTCAATAGAATGCCTTTTCTATATATCCAGATCTTTTTAGCTATAAACTATGCCGTACCTTCTGACAGAACTTTCAGGAAGCAATTATAAGTACAATTTATGTAATTTAGTTATTGTCTCGTTAAAGTTTAAGCTTCATCATAAATGCACTAAAAATATTATTGAAAACAACGAATGCATAGGACACAGAAATAAATATTAACCCAGAGAGTGCAATCGTTAAAATACACACCAGCACATTACAGGACATTAAAAATTACACTAAACACTAAAATTACACGTTATTATAAACTGTTTTAAATATTACAATATACTATTATGATTGTTTATTTTCACTTTAATCTTAGTTTATTGAGCCAATAAAAAAATATAACTTATTTGTTATCAAAAGTAAAATAAACTCCTTATATTACCTGTGTTCGATGGATTCAAAGATTTTCTAGTTGTCCTTCATCGGGATAGAGAAGAAGAATAATTATAAAAAAATATTATATTACAAAAAAATTACGTTTCTTTATTTTATATGAACGAATAAATCAATTATCAAATTCTGCCGTTATCTTATCAATCAGCATACAAGAAAATAAATCAAATTTGTATAATAATAATATTTTAAATCTACATAGATTTATATTAAGTGAAAACCAATTTTACTTAAATTTTTCTTTACTTGAAACAAGAAACAACAAAACTTTAAACTTTTGATTAGCCTAACAAAACCTCAGTTCTTAAATTTGAATGCTAATGACCATGATATCAAACAGATCCTTCACAGATATAAAATTCAATTGTACAAAACACTTACAGCTTATTTTCTTATTGAATTGTATGTTGGAACATATCCAGAAAATTCCAGTCTCCTCAACGATGTGATCTCTCCTTTTTTGCACCTAGACTCCTTCCTAACGTCTCTGAAAACCTGCTGCACTAACCAAAAACACCTGATTCACTTCTCCAAGAACTCAACTACTTATTAATGACACAAGGACCTCCTTTTGTCAACTTGATACCATAAAACTACCTGCACAAATCTTCACAAAATGCCCACGGTAGATACAAAGACCTCTTTTTATCTACTTGCTATCTCCTTCTGCAAAACTATTCAATTCTTTTCACAATGCCGGTATCCAACTCACGAACCACACCCTGTCTTGAGACAAACGACTGTTTCCTTCGATGACCAAATTATAACTAACTTCTCCGGTTCTCCTGATCGGCTCACAAATTCCCATTCAAAAACGACCGTCCAATCAAAAGCTCAAATTGTGTTTACCATGATTTTGGAAAAGCCTAATTTCGGTTTCAGAGAAAAACTAAATAGCTTACTTTGAAATTGGTTTTGTCAATACACAATTTATACATATTTCAAAAGATTAGAATATGGTCATGTAATACTCGATTATACAAACAATGAAAAGATTAACTTACAGGTAAAATGTCTTCTAATTCTAAACAAAGGTTTTTTGATAATTTTGTTGGAAACGGAAAAAGGTCGTTTGCCAAACAAATTTCTATTCTTGTCTACACTAAATCTTATCTTAAATTACTATATACAATTTGTTTATACTGATATCTTAAAATTTTATTTCGATGGATCTTTTTATTTATTTTTCTTTGGTTGGGAAAGAAGAAACATAACAATATACATAATTATGTCCAAAAGTTTGGAATATTGGAATAATTCATCTTTTGATTTTTATATATAAATTCTTCTAAATAGTAAAACATCATTTTGTTACAATTCTCAACAATACTAAATAAATCTGAAAATCAGATAAACAATATGCAAAAATTTTTTATTCTTTTTATTCTCAAAAAATATTTATTCTCTTGGAGTGAAAAAGTTACAATATACAACTTACATTTAAAAATAAATTGTGATTGAAAAAAAATAATTTTTAATAAAACTAATAATAACTAATTCCTCCATTGGCCTGTATGCATGCCTGTAGGCGATTTGGCATGCTGCCGATTAACTGGTCGAGCTGGGTTTGCGGAATTCTCGCCTATTCTTCACAGCAGCATCTTTTAGTTCTCGAAGTGTAATAGGGGGATTGTTTCGCTTTTTGATGCGTGTTTTGAGAATGTCTCAAGTATGTTCAATAACGTTCATGTCGGGGGAATTTGAGGGCCACTGTAATGTAGATATTGCTTCTTCTTACAAAAAAATTTGTACTGATGCTGTTCGATGAGGAGGTGCGTTGTCATCAATAATCACAAATTCATCACCTATTGCCCCTCGGAATAGACGTACGACAATATTTAAAACTTCCTCGATATACACAGCACCAGTGACTCTTCTCCCTAGAACCAGCAGTAGCGTCCCTGTATCACACATAAAACCACAGCAAGCTATGATACTGTCACCTTTAAATGGGATACGTGATTGGGCTATTTTTAGTCGAACTTGTCGTTCTGGGGCCCTCTAAACTAGTGTTCCTCGCAAATCAGATAAGAAACCAGGTTTTGACTCATTAGAGAACATCACGTTTTTCCAGTTAGGACCATGACGCACCATTTTTCTATCCCATTGCAACCTTACTATTTTGTGTTAGTGGGTTAGTTTAGGAGCACGTAGCGGTTTTCGACGATACAAATTTAGTTTGCGTGGAATTGTTTGCCGTAAAATATTCCGTCCTTGAAGCCTAGAAATTTATGTTGTTTGTCGGTCTTGTGCTGACATTAACTTCTACCACTTCTGGGACAATCCTTGATACAGCACTCCAACTCAACAATATTCGCGATTTAACTTTGACTAAAGCCCTGTGGTAATAAAACAATCACTCTAGATCTGTCAAAATGAGATATCACGTTTCTAGGCATGTTTAAACGGCTCAATTCAAATTTAAACACAAACTGAAATAATGTGTAAATACACTAATTAGTTAAATGTGACCAAAATCAAACAAAAACGATTCAAATTTTTTAACATTTTCAAATGCCCTAGAATGAATATCAACAACTGTTTTAAAACCACCATAGTCGTACATATATTATTTGTACGTATTCCAAACTGTTGGACATGTATGTATATTACTAGTGTTTTATTTATTATTAATGGCATTCTTAGTTAGGTAGATATAATACATCTCGAGAAACAATCTATTTTTGTAATTGGTTAATAATTGCAACATTTTTACATTTTTACGTTATCCTAATTAAATTGGTGACCTGTTTTTATAAAGTGTTCGACAACAGCCCATGTGATATTTCTTACATTCACTCATGTGTTGTAGTCCGCTGTTTCAACCACTGATCGGTTTGTCCAATATATCATCCCTGGCAACTTTAACACTGTAATTGCTATATGAGATTACTATTACACATCACTGGTGTCCGAACTCTAATTTTGCAAAATATGGTTTATTGTTTAATTATCATTTAGAAACAATTGGAATAATTTGTCTTTGTTCTGGTATAAAAATTGGTCTCGCTGATGTGTTCTATTCTATTTTTCATTGCAATAACGAGCTTACATTTTTGACTTCTAGAATGATTAGAAGCTTTGATAACAGTCTAGTATAATATGATTATTAGATAAATTACTATTAAACTGGAAATAAGCCACAATTAAAGATAAAAATACGTTTATTGACGTTTCAATTTCCACTTCGGAAATCGTTCTGTTTGTATTTTGAGAACGCTTTCCGAAGTGGAAATTGAAACGTCAATAAACGTATTTTTATCTTTAATTGTGGCTTATTCCCAGTTTAATAGTAATTAATTTACAATGCCACAAGAAAATAGCTTCAGAACAATATGATTATTAGATGTAAGGATGACTTTGGTATCTAGAAAAGGTACACTATTGTCCTTCTCCATTTTAATAGTAAATTGTATTTTTTTGTTGAATGAATTAAAAACAATTAACGTTGTCTGTATATGGTCTTGTGGTGTTATGATCTTTGCGCTGTCCCATTTTAACGATCCCACTCTGTGGATTTTTGTTTGTTTGAATAAGTATATTCTCTATACTTATTGTTTTTAATATTAATTTAGTGCACTCCTACAAAGCTAATAAACATTAGCGAAATATTGGAAAACGAATTAAGAGTCGTTTTATTTTTTTACCAAAAAATAATATAGATCTGACTAGTTTACTTATTAGACTGTATAATATAGACGATAAAATACAGAAAATTAACTATAAATATATATATATATATATATATATATATATATATATATATATATATATATATTGTAATGAGAACAGAAATACAATAAATTAGCATAGAAATATATTTAAGTCAGCCATGTGTATATACAACCAGATATACACTGTTAATTAATAAATTTATTTAAATAGTAATTAAAGACGTAATTTATAAGTTATATACTAGATAATATTATTAAATATAATTATATGAGGGTATTTTTGAGAATCTAGCATAAAATAAATGTTGAAAGTTTTTATATATATATATATATATATATATATATATATATATATATATATATATATAAGTCAGCCATATGTATATGCAACCAGATATACACTGTAGTGTCAAAGTCAAAAAGGAGTTTATTTATTGGGAATGTTAATTTAAAATATAATTACATATGTAAAATAGTAATAATGTATTTGATATAAATGTTTGTTATGTATAATAGTGTAATTCTGATCTGGAGAGCCTAAAGTCAGTTAAATTGTACATGTAGATCAGAGAAAGTTCTAGAATCGTCAATAGGACTATTTGCATAGTCCATCACATAAACAAAACCAGTCCATTGATTCCAGAATGTTCAGATAGAAAAAATAGAACGATTCGAACCTTATGTATTGCTAGATTATTCTGGAACCAGGAAAAATATATAAATACCATGTAATTAGGAGCAGATGATCAGTTATCAGTTAGAGGAAGTCAAGTACAGATTATTATTAGATGAGTTAAGTGAGTTAGTTAGAGAAAATTAAATCAGTTAATCAATTAGTTAGTGGAGTTAGTTAGAAAAAATGAAGTCAATTACAGATTATGATTATTAAGTGAGTTAGTTAGAAGAATTCAAGGCATTAAGTTACAGATTATTATTAAGTATGAGTTGATTCGTGAAGTGAGTTAAGTTACAAGAAGTTACAGTCAATTATTAAGTGAATTAGTTTAAATAATTTAAGAACTCAAGGATTATTATTAAGTCAGTTACATGAGATTATTAATTATAAAGAAGAATTAAGAAGAATTTATGTGGTTATGAAGAGATTATTAGCTAGAAGAAGGCATTGATTAAGTTAAATGAATTAATTAAGTCAAATACAGTTGGAGATTAATTATTACTACAGTAATATAGTGATAGTATGAAGATAATCCATTGAAGTAAGCATTCAATAGTATAACCACAACATCTAGTATATTTGAAAGTACATTATATGGAAATTACAAGGTTTTAAATTTATATATATATATATATATATATATATATATATATATATATATATATATATATATATATATATATTTATATGGTGAGTGGAGATAATTAAGAAGAAACAGATTAAAATTGTTGATAACCAAGGCTGAGTAAGAAGATATCGAGTGGTGATAATAACTTTAATTTTGGAAAAACTTTAGGCATTCAGTGACAGAAAGGTACCAAATTTTGTTAATAATTTAGTAATTGTAAGAATTTTAAATTTTAGATAGATTTTTTTAAATTGATATTGCTTATATTAGATTTGTTTCATAATAGTTATAATAAAGATAATTTAAAAAAGTACTCACAAACTAATTCTTTGAGAACCGCGATAAAAACCCTATACTTACATATATCATTCAAATTTACTCAAAGCTCATACAGAAACAACACATCATAACAATATATTGTTATGATATGTAAAATCGAGAAAAATATTGGTTTGCTTAAAATATTTCAAAGTTCCAAAAAATTAAAATAATTCAGATAAGTAGGATAATAAACAACAAACATTTCGAAGAATGAAAGTCTTTTAATTTTGGATTACCTGTATTGAACAAAACGTTAGATATGCATAAATTATTTTCTTTGTTAAAATATATTTGAGTGACCTGCATAAGCTTAAGTGAAATCCTAGACAATGGAAGCGGGTTTTCCAAATAAATTTGTGCAGTAATTAGGACAATAGAATAGATTTTAGAAAGATATGTTTTTGTTAGTTCATAAGAATTGGAAGAAAAAGATTATGTTGTAAATAAGTTTTAGGAAATTTTATAATTGTAGGTAAAAATTTGTTTGTGTTATCGAAATGAAGAAATGGGAGATGTATGACGCGTTTTGATTGGATGAGATTGAAAAAGGTGGGATGGTTGGTTTGAGAATGAGACGTTAGTTAATTTTGGAAGAAAAAAATGATAGTCAGTTGGTTTCCAAGGGTGCAAGGCGAATGGCCGTTGTTCTTGGGTAGTTTCCCAAAGGTAGGAATCAGTAGCAGTGAAAGTTTGTGAGTTTTCGTGTAGTTAGTGTATCTGACAGAAGCTGATCCAGTAAAAGATTGTAAGTCATATTTTTCTACTTATATTCCAAGAGTCACTGTTCAGGCCAATGAGAGATTCAGTTTATCGAGAGGAGAAGAGGCTAGCATAATTTTAACGATTCGTGCATTTGAAGGAGATCATTAAGGACGATAAACTTGCAACAATTTGTTGTAAGATTGCTGATTACCTTGGGAGCTCCTAAGAGTAGATAGTATAGGCTACAAGGAACAAGGATTTGGACAACTCATCATCAGAGAGAGATAGTTTTGTTTTTTCTGCAGTTTTTTTTATTGATAACACAATTTTTACACTTACTTTAGAAAAGATATAAATATTTGATTAGGAGATTTGGAACAATAATTGGGATTTTGAGATTTTAACTAATATTGTTTGTACCATTAATTTTGAAGGTTTACGTACGTAGAACAAAATTTTGAGAATCATTATATGAGATTTTGTTTATTGAAAACATTTGAGTGTGAAATTTATTTCATTATTTTTATTTCAATATATAGTGTTATATCATATATGTGGTTTTTTTATTATTCCGGTATTCTTTGGACCTTACCTTTCACATGTAATGCATAGATATTAAAGCACGAATATAACCCTGAGATAAGAGAATTAGAAAGTGTGATAGAGTCATAATCATATCATTGAAATAATTTTAAATAATTAATTAATTAATTAGCTAATTAATTGCTTGGCGCACTAAGATTTTGAATATCACAATAATATATATATATAAATATATATATATATATATATATATATTATATATATATATATACATATAATAGGACGTTCTGTACAAACGAGAAAGAATTTGATGTCATCAAAATATGCACTCGAAGCAATATGGAAATATTTGTTTGCAGGCACCACCGTAGCTGCTTCTTGTAATTGAACCGTGTTTTTGAGGTTAATCTTTTTTAGATTCAGACATTATTAAAGAATTTTTTATTTCACAACGTATCATTAACTTTTTAACACGACCAAGTTGGAAATAAGATCGGACACAGTGTTTTAATACTGTTTTGTCCCTAAAGGCGACTCGCAATTTACGAGGGTGCATCAAATACAAATCAAAAGTATTTTTAAAATTTGTATTTCTTTATTGTGTTTTGTTATGTCTGGACATTAACAATAACTCCAAAAATCCATTGTCTATTTTCTGGTAATTTTTCTGAAAACATATGTTTTTATATAGTCAAGAAGCTTTTCACCTACCAATTTTTCTATAACCTTTCTATAACTATAACCTTTTAACCTTCCTATCTTTACTAAATTCTTTCGTATTTTATTTATGATAGTAACCACAGTTGTGAAGTAATTGGGGTTTTGAAAAATGTATAATGTGTTTACTATTTTACTCCGCGTTTACTATTTATCTCCATTGTTGTCGGTCCTGAGCAGCTATTTCCCATTTTTATATTTCCATTTTGTGTCGTTCACTGGCTACTGCGTCCTTCCATCTCTTTTATGGGTGACCAACTGACCTTCTGCTGTCGGGCCTTTTCAAGAATGTGACGTTCATTCAGGAGTATTTCGTTACTCGACCTTAGCACGTAGCTCACCCATCTTACTCGATTTGCTTTAATGAAACGTAGTATGTTTTCATCTCCATATACTGTCTAGAGTTCATCATTGTGTCTTCTTCTCCATTCTCCTGTTGTCTCTTCTCTGCAAGGCCCATAGATAGTTTCCAGTATCTTTCTTTCCAGTACCAGTAATTTTGTCATTTCCCGATGGTTCAGAGTCTATGTCTCGCTTCCATACATTATTTTGGGACGAATTATTGTCTTATACACTCTTATTTTCGCTGGTATTAAGAGTATTTTTGATTTAAGTACGGTCAATATTGAGTAATATGCAGTGTTTCCTGCAATGATCCTGGCTGCCACGTCCTGTTCATATTTATTTTCAGATGTTGTGATCGCTCCCAGATACTTGAATTCTTTGACAACTTCAAAACTCATTGATTGTTACTTTTTGCCTAACACTTGGCCTTGGTTTATTCGTAACCACCAAGTATTTCGTCTTGTCCTCGTTGACCTTCAGACCAACTTCCTTGGCTCCGTTTTTGAATAGGGTGAAAGTTTCTTTTGCATATCTGGTTGCAAATGTGTTCACGTCATCCGCAAACGCCAATAGTATTTTTGATCCTTGGGCGGCAAATCCGTTTGTCAGTTGTGGTTGATCTTTTGATACAGCATGTTTCAGTGCAAAATTAAATAGGGGGGGGGGAGGGAGAGGATCTCCTTGTTTAAGCCCGTTGTCAATTAGGAATTCTTCCACGGATTAGAATTTCTCTAATTCTGATACATGCGAAAGCGTTCTCTGTGCTCATCTGTGCTAATCGTACCAGCTTTGTAGGTACTTCCATTTCTACCATGGTCTTCCACAATGCTCCTCTGATAACAGAATCGTAAGCTTGTTTAAAGTCCACGAAGATAGAAGTCCACAATATCATGATATTATATAATATATAATATTTTAGTGGTTTTATGATTCAGACAATTTTGTATTAGATTTTTCTTGAATAAATTTTAAGTGAGACAGTTTAACAAATGTTGAATATAAAAGTTAAGTAACATCTAAGCCAGACTAAGTAATTGTTTTCATTGAATAAATATGAGTATATTATTTTTATATGACCTTAACTCATGCGATCAGTTCTAACAGGTTTGGCAATTGTTGTATTTATCTTTTTTTATGACCTTGAAAATGGTCTTATCTTATAATTATGATCGTAAGTTATTCCACTTTGACATTTTCACTGGATCTTAGATTTAAACGACGTGCCAACATTATTAATAATTGTCATTTCACTTATCATTACTGACTGTTAGTTGTTCACTAAATCTTTGGCATATCAACCTGAATTAAAATTTCCTCGTCTCCCTAGGTACGTTAAAAACTAAAATATTAGGATGTCTAATGGAGAATATGCAATTCAGTTTTCATAAGAGATATAATCGAATATGTAGTTTCGTGATATAGTTGGTGAGTCGTCTGAATGGAGTTTTTAAATCACAATGTTATCAATTTATAATAGATGTGCTTGTTCATACTCTATCATATGACTTGACAAGACTTGACTTGATAGAAGTAGTTGGGAAAGTCTATGTTTAAAAATGGACGATTGAAGGTTAAGAAGAAGAAAAATAAATCCTTTAATAATTTCGGAATAAAAGTCAAGTGCACTTATGGTAACTCAACTGTAGAAATGAAAACCAGTTTGTTCAAGAACTAACAATTTATTTTACCCAAGATAACACAAAAATCTACTGTTTATTTGCATTACATAAATGCTATACTTTACGTATAGCATTTGTTAGGTACACTGGTTTTTATGAATCTTTATGTATCTGATTTTCTTGAATCCAGCATATTACCGACATATAGGTCTGTTAAACTTGCTTTTTAAGTTATTCACAAAAATAATAACAAATAGACATCATCATCATCATTATCATCATTTGGCTGTACAACTCTATGTAAGTCTTTACACGTTTACTATTTGCCCCCATTTTTGTCGGTCCTAAGCAGCTATTTTCCATTGTTGTATTTCCATTTTGTGTCGATCACTGGCTACTGCCTCGTTCCATCTCTTTCTTGGGCGACCAACTGACCTTCTGCTATCGGGTATTTTCCAGAATGTATCGTTCGTTCAGGAGTATATAATGTAGCGTACTAGGTTTTCATCTTAACATACTGTCTGGATTTCATCATTGTCTTTTTCTCCATTCTACTGTTACCTCTTATCTACAAGGCCTATAGATAGTCTACAGTATCTTTCTTTCCAGTACCAGTAATTTTGTCGTTTCCCGCTGGTTCAGAGTCCATGTCTCAAATCCATACGTTATTGTGGGACGAATTATTGTCTTATACGCCCTTAGTTTTGCTGGTATTGAGAGTATTTTTGATTTAAGTACGATCATTAATAAGTAATATGTCCTGTTTCCTGCAACGATCCTGGCTGCCACGTCCTTTTCATATTTATTTTCAGATGTTATGATCGCTCCCATGTACTTGAATTCTTTAACGACTCTAAAGTTGTATTAATTGATTGTTACGTTTTGTCTTATCCTTCGCATTGGGTTCTTCATAATTACCATGTCTTGCCTTTATTGACCTTCAGACCAACTTCCTTGGCTCCGGTTTCGAATAGGATGAAATATTTTTTGCATATCTGGTGGATTGTGTAATTGTGTACACGTCATCCGCAAACGTCAATAGTATTTTTGATCCTTTGGGCTGCCAATTCTGATCCATGCTGAAGCGTTCTTTGTGCTCTTCTGAACTAACCGTACTAGCTTCTCAGGTACTCCTATTTCTACCATGCTCTCCCACAATGCTTCTTTTCTAATAGAATCGTAAGCTTGTTTAAAGTCCACGAAAATTTGGTGTACATCGTACATCATACGACGAGCACCTGGCGTAGGACGAACATCTGGCTTATGGTCGACCGAATTACAAATAAACAGGAAACAAAATTAGTTTTTTACCGATCTAGGGAACAGGCAGGTTTAAGGAAAAACTTTGGCAAAAACGGGATTATAACTTATAAAAATAAGGATTATAAAGATATCCATCGAGTACAACCGACCATAATCGCATTTTATTGCATGACAACTGTTCAAATTTTATTATTCTATCGTTTTGGTACCGTTTAAAGGAGAACCATTTTTGCTTAATATCTATGACCGCTCTATGACATATGTGATGACTGTTTTTTATATTTCTTTATTTCTATCTCTGTCTCAGAGTCAGTCCAAGTGGCAAGCGTTCCATTTGTCTTTGGGCTACTCTGAGTTTGGTTGCTCTAGCCTGGGTTAAGAAAAGTGTTTCGACGTAAGTGATAACTAGAAGCACAAATTGGTCAAGTGTCTTCCTGTTTAAATGCATGTTGTAGCATGTTGCTATTACCGATATCTCATAGAGGTCCATATACGGCCCATGCTAAAGTGATTCTTATTTGCAGTTCAGCAGTTTGACCTAAGTATTTGTATTTATTAACTTTACGACGCTTTCCCTATTCTACCTGTCGCTACCTGTTGAAAACTAGTTCAGGACTACAACATTTTTAAAGATTTGTCTTTTGTCAGTGATAAAAAAATTGATCTCTTTCTTAGTTTTTTCATTTTGGTTCAGCCACGTCCGTGTGTTCCTTTTTCCAGAAAAAACTGTTTATTTAAAATATATTTTTTTCCAGCAGAAAACATGCAAACTTTTGTTTGCATTAGATATTTTTAATTTTTTGCCAACTAGTATTGCTCTTAATATAGACATTATATTTTTACAAGTAGAAGATAATGCAGAACAAAGATAATTAAATTTTAATATTTCACCATATTTTTCCATTTACACTCTTAATGAGTTTCTTAGGGTATTCACCTTAGGGTATACCATAGGCTACTCACATTATTATACCAAAATAGTTCTCCTATAGGAAATCTTATTGCTATTATCTAAGTACATATTTTTTGGAAACAAAATACAAGTCTTCTTCTTCTTGATGTGCCTATCCGTTACGAATGTTGGCGATCATCATGGCAATCTTTATCTTATCTGCAGCAGCGCAGAAAAGCTGTACAGATGTTGTATTGAACCAGATTCTGAAGTTCTTTAACCAAGATGTTTTTCTTCTTCTTGGATGTTTTTAAAATATTTTTCCTCGCAGGATGGCTTAAAGGAGAGCATATCTGGATTCATTTTGCATAACATGTCCGAAGAATTGTAACTGGTGACGAAATTTGATGGTGGTCAGTACCTCTCGGTTCTTATTCATTCTTTTGAGGACGTAGAAGACGTAGCATCTCAGCATTCTTACTTTTGTATCAAGTAAGAGATTGTGACTCTTGAAGAAGTCCCTCATCCGATTGAAGATAGATCTAGCTTTTCCGATGCGTGCTTTAATCTCCTGGTTGTTGGTCCGTTCTTGATTTATTATGAAGCCGAGGTAGTTGTAATGCGTCACTGTTTCTACAACGTGAATACAAGTAGTCTAGACAATTATACCATAAATCTAGTATTTGTACTAATTGAACAAAATATCATTCCCGTTTATATTTATTAGACCCCCGTATTAAAATGCGTTATACTGTAAATTACACGTTTACAATTACATTTTATCATCGAGTTTCTTGAAATCTTCTTGGACTCTTTAATTTTTTCTTTAAGTACATAAACACTACCGTTAAAGAAATTTAGTGCCGAATTAAACGCAAGAAATGCAAACGCTACTATATAATTTTCGTGGACAGGGAACGGTGTGAAGAAAGCATATTTTAGACAGTAATTTGGTACCCTACTTAAGCAGTTGTAATCAAAAGTGTCAAAAATATAATTCCCTATTTCTTATAATAAAAGCTGAGATACTTTAAATCCTTTTTATTGAAAATATAATGTAAATGAAAACTATTTCTACGTACATATTTAAATATAAATGTATGGATATAAAAATATTTCTTAATATTGCAACTGCAATATTAAGTTAAAAAAATATTGCAAAAAACAGTATTTTTTCTCATTATTCTAATTTCGTTCATTGTTATTATTCATTCGATGTCTCGTGCGTAAAGTTAAAAATATTTCTATAAATAGTTACCATAAGACATGAATTTAACGTTTAAATTTATACTCGTTTAAATGAAATACTTTAGGAAAAACGGTACAAGAAAAATATTTTACGTAGTACGGCATAAAAATCGACCCTTTCACAGATATATTTTTCAAATGTTCAAGATTGGCCAAAGATACTAAGCAGAGGCAGCTTCAAAGTGCTTAAGAAAAAAGAAAGCTTAGTTCAAAAGTATTATCCATCAAAGAACTATAAAAAATCATCCAAAGCTACGTCGAGGAATCCTCCGATGTAGCACAAAAAAAGTTTTCCTATCTTTGCTCATTTGAACTTGAATGGAGAGGCAATGGGATCGTAAACTGCAATATTCACTTTTACCAGCAGGAATTTAATATTATGGGAGAACTTACAGCCAAATTGAATACAACAGCATTTTTTCCAAAACAAATCAAGGCGGTTCAAAAAGCAAGCAGCAAATAGCTGGTAACAAATTCATCAAACGAAAATATATGCTCAGATTATTTTTGAAATTATTGAAAAAAGGGGACAAAAGATTTTATCAGACAGACCGTTCACTCAACTGGAAGGATGGATCTTGATTCAAAAGTTCTCCACTTGGAATCAACACCATCCAATTTTAGGGTTAGTATGAAATTAAATGTGGGGAAGAATATCTTCCCTACGGCATTGAGGGCGAAAGTGGCAACCTTTGATTCTAGGGTTTGTATAAAATCAAGCTGCTTCCTTGTAGTTATAGTCGTTGGACTGGTTCTCCAATACTTAAATGTCAAAATGTCAAAATTTTAACATATCAACAAGCCTAAACAAAGCCTCGAAACTTTAGATGGGTTTTCAAGGAAACGACCAAAGCTAAGAAAACGGATTATGAATATTGGTACATGGAATATACAGGAGATAAAACAAAATATTGATATCATTGTGCCTGATCTAGAACAAATGAAAATGGATATTATAGCACTAACTGAAACAAAGAAAAAAGAAACTGGCACTGATATGGTAGGAAATTATATACATATATTCACTGGAGTCCCGAAAGATAAAAGAGCCGCTAGGGGTGTATCAATACTAATAAAGAAAAAACTTAAGAATAATATCACAGACTGAGAAACAATTGATGAGAATATCCTGATAGTAAATATAGACATATATGGGCACAAGATTACCATGATAGCCGCTTATGCCCCCTCTGATGATGCAACAATTAACGTGAAAGAAAATTTTTTTTAAAAAATCGAGGATATACTTAACAACATAGGAAAAAACAGAGAAATAATTATGCTTGGAGACTTCAATAGTAGAACGGGATATCAGAAAAACAGTAGAGTAGTAGAGAAATGGCAACTAATGATAATAGCGGTAGACTTATACACTTATGTGAGAGCTATGAGTTAAAAATTAGCAATGGATTTTACAAACATAAGGACATACATAGATATATCTGGATTCAACGAACACGCAATCTAGAATCAGTCATCGATTATATTATTAGTAAACAAGAATCTGTATTGCAGTGGAATGATGTAAGAGTTCTCCGAGGAATAACATGTGGATCCGATCACTACTTAGTAAGACCGAAAATGTTATTTCCAATTAAGGTAATACATGGAGACCAAAACCTAGAAGACAAGTAAGACTTGCAGACAGCGGACACTCCGAAGTACAACTTCAACAATTTTATAAATGGTAGTACTAAATAGCTATACCAACGACGACTGGATGAAAAACTACGAGAAATAGAGAGACAAACATTTTCAGATATTTACGAGAATATTATTGCTAGTTTACACCAGCCATCTAAGGAGACACTCGGGACACAGCAAAACAAAATAAGTAACAAAATATGGTGGAACGGAGAAATCGAATAAAAATACCGAAGACCATTAAGCTTACAAAGAAACCGATAGACAACTACGAAAAATGATAATACAAGAAAAGAATAAAACATAGGATCAGAAATGTCAAGAAATCAATACATACATCGGAGGGAAGCAATGTACAGAGATATGAAATTTTATACAAACAGTAAAAAATACAGGAAAAGACAAAGCACACATACACACTATAAAACCAAGACAATGGAGAGATCACTATGAAAGCTTGCTGACAGAGACAAGACAAGAATATTTAGCGAACTTCCCAACACAGTCAGTACATATACAAGGAGAGGAAGCGAGGTTAGACATCGAATTAGTAAGGAAGGCTGTAATGACCCTAAAGAATCTGAATTAAGTAGATGCTTTACAAATTCTGGAAGATCTTAATAACCTTCATCCTAACATCTCTTTTACTTTGGAACCAGAATCTGACAATAAGTTAAAATTCTTGGATATGACTATATCTCGCAATAAAGATTCTCTTGAGTACAATATTTACAGAAAGCCCACCCAAACAGGTCATGTTATACATGAGACATCTAACCATCCAACCCAACATAAAATGGCTGCTTTCAATAGTTATATTCATAGATTACTTAAATTTCCACTTTCGAATGATAACTTTAATTTAGAACTCAACACTCTTAAACAAATTGCTTTAAATAATGGTTATGATCTCAATATTATCCATAAGCTTCTAAATAGAGCTAAACTCAAAATTACAGAAAAGCTTGCATATTCATCACAAAGTCTTCTTCAACCAAATGCTTCTAACAACATCAGATATTTCTCTTTTACTTATATTAGCAACATTTCTAATAAAATAGCTAAACTTTTTACTTCTGCAGTTGAAAACATCAAAATTTCCTTTAAGTCACACAACACTATATGTTCCTTTTTAATTAACACCAAACACAGGCTGAACACACTTGACAAAAGTGGTATTTACAAATTAAAGTGTGATGATTGTGATGCCTCTTATGTAGGCAGAACCATTAGAAAGCTATCTACCAGAATATCAGAACATTTAAAAAGACCAAACTCTTCAAGTGTTGGTCAACATTTAGAGTCTAGTAAACACAATTTCAACATCAATACTGGTTCGTCTTATTTGCATGACATCAGTAGAAAGAAAAACTACTTGGAGTTGGATCTATTGGAAGATTTGGAGATCACAAAGTATACGAATGGAAACTCTCATTGTCTTAACACTCAAATTAATTTAAACTGTACTAAATTTAAACCTATTTTTAAAAACTCTATTACAGCTTCACCTCGTAGTGGACCCAGCTCGGCTGTCTAGACTTCCTGCACTGAGTTTATACATTAAGAATCTACCAATTTCAGGCTTTGTTTAGCATTACTATTGTATTTAACAATTTACACAACTAGCTTGCTCAGATTCAATTGATCCACAGTTGGAGTTGATTTCACTCTTCATACCTCTGCATAGTCTACATATACTAATTCCACAGTTTTATATTTCAACACCTGTTGGTCAGTTGGTCTTTAGTAATGCTATTACATATTAGTTTTACAGTTCCCCCATTGGCTTGAGGTTTAACTGAACTACTTAAACTTTACCCATTTACACACTGCTTTTAATTCTGATTTAATTTTAATATTTCAATTTCATAGTCAATTTTCTTCTCGTTTTGCAGTATTAACAGTGCCGGGTAGACCATTTTATTGTAGTCAACTACCCACTGTCCAATAGATCGTTTGGTCTATTTTTTTCATTCACACTTTATGTACACTTCATTTAGCCTCAAACCTACAACCTTATTATTACTTTTTTTTTTCAGTAGTAGTTCTAGTTGGACCTTGACCAATGACAACTTATACAGAATTTTAATATGTGCTGATCACAGATCCATAACTTTGACTGCCTATCAAAGTTGTCATATGTCACATGTCACTGTATCATTTCCGCTTAGATCATTATCCCTCCAGATACTGACAAAGAATGTAGCGTAGAATCTTAAAAGTAATTTTAAACTGCTTGTCCTCGTTTTGGTGTAGTGTTTTGCACAATTTTATGTCATTATTAATATTTCCACATTCTACGCTTGCCGGATAGTTTATATTTGACGAAGTAAGTCTAAAACGTTAATCTCAAAAACTTTTTTTCATCCATTAACTTCGAGTTTTTTATCGAAGTTAACTAATTTCCTTCATCTAAAAAACGTTTTCTTGGCTTGTTTTAGATGCCCCTGAAGATGCTATTTTAAGCGAAAGTACTTGGGCTAGATTTAATTAACTTGTGCTCGATAATAGACTTATTTTTCAAAGTTCAAAAATATAACTATCTATATCTTATTACAGTAGTGTTACAGAATTTTTTGTTAGAAGAAAATCTGAAAAAAGTGTGTTCTATGCATATCCATAAACGTGTGCAAATAATCCATTTGATCGAATAAATCAAATCCCTTAACATACATAAAGACATCAACAATGACAGCGCGCACGAGGCCCTTATCTCGAGAAAATGCTAATGCAGGCGAATAATTCTGTCCCATTGTGCACATGTCTTACAAGAAACTTTAATGTTAATTATCGAAAACATAATGAGACCTCACGGTACTTCCGAATTATAAATTGGACACGATGTGTACTGACAACTAATTAGACGAGGAGGATGACAATTTTATCTATAATTGTTGGTTTTGAAGAACTTTTTAAGGGAATTGTGTCATTGTGAAGAGATTGTGAATCCAATTATCTTCTTTTGGTCTTATGGAGGTAATTTAGTAAATAATATTTAAAATATAGAGAATAACCAGTTAGGTAATATTCCAATAAGCGATTTTTAAAAGACCTTGTCTTTTAAAAGACTTGTACAAGAGTAATTTATGGTAACAGATTTTTGATTTGATAAATCAATATGATTTTTGTGCTTAATTCACTTGATATTATGATTACATATACGTTTTAAGGTGAGGGCATCATTACAGGTGAGAAAAATTAGGAACGAGTCGTGGAATCTTGGAAGTTTTACAGATCATAATAGTCTGAAGTTAGTAGATACGTATAAAAGAAAAGTACAAATTTCTTGCATTCGATAGACTAGGCAGAAAGGACAAAGGGCTAAGAACCTAGTTAAAGGATACAAATTGTGGTATGTAGAGAAACGTAACACTAGGAATAGAGCTGGTATGACAGTGAAATTAAAGAGAACGTAATAGGAATTGTGAGATCGATTAATTAAATAGAATAAATTCAGTGAAATTTTTATTTAATAAAGAAGTATTAAATTTTTATGTATTATGTATGATCAATTAGGAGACATCGGTACTGAGAGATATTTCATCAGAGGAGAAAATCGTAATAGGAGGTGATTTTAATGGGGTCAAATTCAAGACAAGATATGAAGCACATCAAAATTATATTATTAGACCATTTTAGTAATTACTTCAGTTTTTACAAGTGACACATTTTACTGTAAAATACATTGTGTAAAAATTTGTTTTGAGTTTCTCCCGTTTAAATTTTTTCATATACTATTGTATGTCTACTAAAAGTTTTCAATATTTTATTGTAGTATATTTCTGAAAATTTGGGCCCAGAGTGGAGGGTAAATCATGCTCCACCTTCTAATTTAATATCTTTTATTAATTGTAGCTTTAGGTTAGACTGAAATTCATTGTAAACTGTTTTATTTTAAATATAATATTGGAATTTTATAAATAATTTTGGAGCAATAATATTAATTTATATTATTGATAAAA
Source organism: Diabrotica balteata (assembly GCA_918026665.1). Taxonomy (NCBI): domain Eukaryota; kingdom Metazoa; phylum Arthropoda; class Insecta; order Coleoptera; family Chrysomelidae; genus Diabrotica; species Diabrotica balteata. The sequence goes on from OU898276.1 coordinate 82,942,038, forward strand.
TGTTTATAATTTTCATTTTATTTTAATTTCCTATTAATTTGCAATTGATAAAATAATACAAACGATGTACAGTAACAAAGCAGTTTTCAACAGGTAGCGACCACGGAATTGTGAAAGGGTCGTTAGAAATGAATCTTGGCAAAGAGAGATCTTGCGTGATAAAAAGGAAATTCACAATACCTGGACAAAACCTAATAATATAAATGCATTTGAAGAACACATTATCAACAGCATTTTTAAAATAAATCAGAATAGAGACACAAATATCAACAACTTGGATGGGATTATATTAGAAGCTATAGAGGAAAACTAGAAGATACACTATCATATAATGAAAGAACAAGTCCCTAAATACAAGCATTAATGGAAGAGAGGAGAGAAATACAAAGTAATAGAAGCGAAGAACATCATGAACTTGAAGAGATAAATACAAGAATACAAAAATCTATTCGGATGGACAATCGATAGCATAAAAGTTAACAAATTCAACAAACGATTGAAAATAAGAGTCTCAAAGTTCTCAAAATAAAATTAAAAAATGGCAAAAAAGAAATAATGAAATTAAAGGATAACAATGAAAATAATATCACCAACAGAGATGAATTACTAGAAGATTTCTATACAGAATTTTAGAGAAGGCAACAAATCCATAATGAGCAACTAACAGAAAGGACTCAGGAAAAAGATAGGATCAAAATTGATACCTAATATATCAGGGAATGGGACAATTCGCCGTCTCCAATTCGCCGTCGCCGATTCACCGTCGCCCATTCACCGTAGGACAATTCACCGGCAGCCGATTCGCCGTCGCCGATTCGCCGTCAGAAATTTAATTTTGAACATGTTTATTAATAACATTTGGTTATAAAAATAAGATTTTACGCAATGCATTATTTTATGGTAAGTACCTGTTTATTGAGTTGGTGTTTTATTTTTATTAGGAATAAAATATTTTACAAGAACTGGCGGACCAAAGAATTTTACATTTAGTACAAAATTATAATAGAGAAAACATTTTAGAATATCTCAGAGGCTTAGCCCATAACTACGAAATGTAGAAATTAATTTTTTAATAAAACAAAACATAAACCAATGGATTACTTGTTTCATTTACTCAGCAAATATATTTAATTAAACATAAAATTATATGAATTAGGTTTTTGTTAAACACCAACCCTCAATAAATGAGTACTTACTAAAAAAAATTATTGCTTAATTTTTTTTAATTCTTGTTAAACATTTTTTATTCCAACAATAATTTAAACAAAAAATTAAATCCTTGAATCATTAGTCACTGGTTATTAATGGTCATTAAATAAACAACAACTATTTTAACCCACATTACAAGATCAACCACCCTAATTGTTTTCTAGTTCTTGTTAAATATTTTATTCCTAATAAAAAATTAAACATCAACACACCATTAAATGTTACTTACTATAAAATAATTTATTGCCTAAAATCTTCTATTTATAACCAAGTGTTAATAATAAACATTCTAAAAATTAAAATTCTGACGGCGAATCGGCGACGGCGAATCGGCTGCCGGTGAATTGTCCCTACGGTGAATGGCCGACGGTGAATCGGCGACGGCGAATTGGCGACGGCGAATTGTCCTAGACCCAATATATCAACAGTAGATAGTATATTGCTAGAATAGCTATGATGAAACTGGTAGCAATTTGAAAAAATTCTAGCATAACAATAAACACAAAACTAAGGCTGGTAAGGGCGCTCATTTTTCCCATAACCACATATGCATCCGAAACTTGAACCTTAAGGAAAGCGGATAAAAATAAACTGGACGCTTTTGAAATGTGGGTATACCGCCGCATGTTGAGAATATCCTGGATTGATCATCGCACTAACGTATCGATATTAGAACAACTTATTAAAGAAGAGGATAGATTGCTTAAACAAATATAACAGAGATATTTGCAGTATTTTGTATACATTGCTAGAAGAATAGGTACGATGGAAAACTGATAGTTGAGGGTAGAGTTAAAGAAAAGAGACCTAGGGGAAGATCTCCAAGCCGTTGGGTAGATCAAACAAAAATATTGATTAACCAAGGGTTACATGAAGCCGAACCCAGGACAGGGAAGGATGGAGGTAAATCGTGAAAAAACTGTAAAGGTGTCACCACATCCCAAAATGGATTATGACTGACGAGGAGGATATCAACAGTAGAAGTAAGGAACGCACTGAAGAAAATGAAAAGAAATAAAGTGCTGAGAGAAGGTAATATTGTTACAGAAGCCGTTAAAATTACAGAAGACAGACTTTTAGAGAAACTAAAAAATTATTTAACTTATGTTTGCACTAAAGTGAAACACCTACAAGATGGCACAGTGTACCTACTATTTCATTACACAAAAAGGGCGTTCCAACAAACCTGGAGAATTATTGACCCTTAAGCCTGTTAAATCGCTTTTACATTTTATTTACAAGAATAATAAGGTATTCAGGCAGGCAGGCAGGCTTTAGGAAAAACTTTGGCACCAACGACCATCTCCACTGCGTAAACGGAATTATAGAAAATTCCATCAAATAAAACCGACCTTGGGACTTTTGCAAAGCATTCGATATGATATAAATTAACAGCGAAATGAGAGTGTTGGAGAAAAGTCGTATAGATTATCGGTTCTTCAAACCGAGCTGGAATATATACAATACCGCAACCATGACTGTTAGACTATGTCTCATATACAGATACAAACTGTATAAGGATTATTAATAAAGGAATTAGACAAGGAGACACGTTATTTCCCAAATTCTGAATTTTTGAAATTTCCCCGGCAGTTCTGAAACATGCATTCAAAAAATTGTAGAAATCCAAAGAAATCAATGTTGACGGCGAAATGTTTTTACACCTACGATTTGCGAATAAAATTTTTCTGATAATAGCTGGCTTAAAAGAGTAAGGAAGGTCCTGTAAGGAAGTTGATTTGAACATAAATTTTGGTAAGACACAACACATGACAAATCTGGTACCAAGCGAAAATCCAAAAGTTGATTGTAACGAAATAGTGTTAGTTCATAAATATAAATACTTACGTCATGAAATTAAAATTGCTACGGACAACCAAACTGCTAAGCTGCTAACAAGAATCACATTTACATAGGCTGCATATGGAGCTCTATAAGACATCTTCAAGAGTAACATGCCAAATTATTTGCAAAAGAAGACGTTCTATAAATATGTATTTTTAGTCGTGACTAACGGCACTAGAACAATTTCGTTAACCTAGACTTCAGCAACCAAACATAGAGTAGCCAATGACAAATGGAAATCTCGCTACTTGGACTGACTCTCAGAGACAGAGTTCGAAATAAAGAAATAAGGAGAAGGATAGGCGTCACAGATAGGCGGGTCATATAGTTAGAATGAATGACGGACAGTGACGGTAGACCCAAAAAATTACAGTTTAAAGACCACGAGCTAACAGAAAAACAGTGGTAGACCACCTACACGATGGACAGATGACGTCAAAAGAATCGCTGGGAATTGACTTCAAGAAGCTCAAAATCGACAGAACTGAAAACAATTAGGGGAAGTATACGTCCAACTTTGGACGCAGAAGGCTGTATGATGATGGGTATATATTAATGATATTTCTTGCTACTATAAAACAGTTTTTCATATTGGATTTTATATCGTTTACAGTTTAAAGCCTGAAACGTTTTGCTCGTTTCTCAATAGGAGCACAATTTCTATCTGAAGATAAAAAGCTATTAGCGGAAACTAAAAATTTATAATCGGTGGTATCAAAATGTCCATTGGCTACTGGAAAATCTATAAGCAAATAAACATTCGGTTTTTTAATTACCCTGCACAGTTGTCGCTCCATATACATAATTGTTGCTTATAAATTAAAAGCTGGCCTGTAATCAGGGCTTGTAGAAAAGTTTGGTTCCCATTACGACCCAACTGTCCTTAATGCTGATGCACAGTATCTTATCTGACGTATCTTGCACATGTAATGTAAAATTACGCATGACAATTGGCGGCTGTAATACATACTTATCTACGTCAATTTGAAAAGCAAAAATACTTTGTGTAGATCCATGGTAATGGTACAATTAGCTGGTCCTGGTTCCTGGTATATTCTTAAGTTTGAAGTTGTAAAGTCTTCTCCATACTCCAATTGCCATTCTGTAACGATACAATCGTTAGTAATCTAACCTACTCTAATTTGCCGCCGTTGGAGTATGCAACCAACAATACGATCTCTAATAGTTCATTTTTATGACTTTCGAACTATATATCAATATATATATCGAACATCGATATCGATAAGATAATCGATTACCTTGTATAGGAAAAACGAATATTGGCCATCGGCCATATTCTCCTGATTCATTTTAGAACCAAACTTCAACAAGAGAAGTCGATAATTTTATCACGGCAGGCAGAATCTTAGGGAAACTAGAAGAAAGTTTAAGTTTTTATTTTTTTTTGGAAATATAAGGAGTTTTGGTTCGGTTATTTAAGAAGTTATTTAGTTTGGAGAAATTTGTAAGAAGTTATTGTTTTATGGAAGAGAATCCCTAGAAAGATTCTGGTAAGTTTTTTTAAACACCTACATCTTTCATTTAAATTTTCCAGTTCCCATTTTTTTTTCAAATCTTCTCACTTTGCTAGACATATCCAAAAATCATTATTATTTCTTTTTATATTTACATATATAAGTAAATTCCGCTGTGGAAATATTAAATATTTATGTCAAGGTCACTTAATGACAACTATATCCCAGTTTTTGTTACTAAAAAAAAACCTATGAAGTACAAGAACATTGAATAAAAAGGCTTTCTGTTTTTGTAGCCTGCCGGCAACGACTGAAGTTTTTGGACATACATTTTTTTTTTTATTTGGGGAAGAAAGAATTTTAATTTGGTGGAAGTACTTGGGATCCGGGAAAGAAATAGGACTTTGAGTTGGGGAAGAAGAGAATTTTTATTTACTATTTTCTGGTTGATCTGCCAGGCTGCTCACAGGAACAGGCTGAGCCATTCCAGAGACCACCCTCTACCTGGACATCAGGCAGCTGAGGAAGGGAACCCCTTCACAGCAATCACATCATAGGGTTTATTAAGGACAATTCATATAATATTTAATAATAATTTAATTTTTTTTTATAACCTATACTTATATCCTTGGATACTTAGGCCGTCAGCCTAAGTGGGTTTACGAAACAGCGTTGTGCACAATCTCTGCTAGTACCCTCACCTTGTTGAATCCTTTTACTTGTATTTTTATTCTTTCATACTTATTTTACATTTTTTTTTAATATTTTATAGAACCCTTATATTAAGGTGTCAGGATATATTATCCAATTTTATGGTAATCTGTATGTACCTTTATATATCAGATTGAAGTATGTATGGCTCTAGGTTCTTAACTGACTAGTTTCAGATTTTAAACTGCCCTATAGTAACTATTTAATTATTTTATATTTTTATTACTATTTACTCCATGTGAGATAGTTCAATATTGTTAACTTAACCTTTTCCTCATTGTTAGAGGACAGTTAGATCAACTTGTGTATATATATTTTTTGGGTCATATTTTTAGTAATTTTTCTTGTAAATATATATTTTGGGAATATACGTTAACAATTCTTTAGTGTATATAAATATAGGGCTGGGATAATAGAATTATAATATATAGTGTATAAAGCATTTCAGATTTTTATTTGTTTCCTATCTTTTTTATTTTCAGTTATATAACCATATATACCTCAAATTGGAGTGAAATTCTAAATTCACCCTGGCGCCCATCCCAAGATCATCTTAGGATTGATCTGCTCTAACTTCAAGTTACTACAGGCAAGCAAACGTGCCAACCTCCTCTCTGAGAACTCTCATTTGCTTGAGCTAAGCCTAATTCTTTGTAGTGCTCCCAGTAAATTTTCTATTTTCTTTTATATTCATTACATTCCTGGTTATTTAACCTTTTTATGTAAATAATTATAAATTAATTTTAAATTCTACTTAACCATCCATTTTATTTAATTTTCTAATATTGACTTCGCTATTCCATAGTTTCCCCTATTTCATTGGTAACAATTCACCATTCCCTAGTTCTCCCTCTTTTAACTGGTAACAATTGGCGTGACCCAACGTGGTGCCTTAGTAGTAACATAAGTTATATTTTAGTGTTATTATATTTAAATATTTAGATATATTTGGTAACTGTGGCTATATACACTTATATTAGATAATCTTGTACTCAGTTTATATACCATCATACATACTGTGTAGTTAGTTAAGATACATTGGGGCAGTACAGTACAATCAATTTGATAAATTTAAGTATATTTTAATAATTGTGGTCTGATCTTATTTAAACACTATTTGAGTAATTTTCTATACTTAATATTTTGATATATTTGTGATTATTTTAATATTTTTGTTATATTGAATTAATATTTTTTTCATAATATTAATACCAATTTACATTACTATAATTTGACTTGTTTGGTATATACTGTGGTCTTGTGGTGTGTTGTAGAGATTCATTATTTGAAATATTCTCATTATGTCTACATTTAAAGTAGAACATTTATTGGTTAGTGAGTTGGATTATGAACTCAAAATTAGGGGTATCAATATTGAGGATTTACCTAATGTTGATGCAAAGCGCAAGGTCTTGCGTGGAGCTTTGAAACAGGAGGAAAGCAATAGGAGTTTTACTCAAATTTCTGCTGGATCGATTCCTTTTGAAGAACAACAGCAAGGAATATCCCTGACTCTCGATGACTTAGCTCAGAAAATAGGCGAGTTTAGAGGAAGTGTACATGATAGTCAATATGGTCGACTGACTTCTCGCTTAGCACACATTTCAGGTCGTGTCCACTTGCTGAGTTGCATTGATGAGGATCAACACTCCTTTAAAAGGTCTGTCTCGGTTAGGATACTTACTTTGGAGGGTGAACTCGACTCTAGAGTTAACCCTATTGCTTCATCCACTCCTAATGCTCCAATTAACATAGTCCCTAGTTTTTCCTATTCCAAACCAGTTCAAGTGCATAAATGGGGTATTACTTTTTCCGGTCAAACTCAACATATCGATGTTATTTCGTTTTTAGAGCGTGTCGAATGTCTAAGGATATCTAGAGGTGTTTCAGAGGATGATCTTTTTGCTGCTTCAGCTGAACTATTCACAGATTCTGCATTTACGTGGTTTATGAATAATAGGGGTCGTTTGTCTTGTTGGTCTGATTTGGTACAGAAGTTGAAATCTGATTTTCTCCCCTATTCGTTCCAGGATGATCTACTGGATGAGATCAAATCCCGTAAACAGAAATCTGGTGAATCAGTTACTATGTTCATCAATAATATTTTGGGTATGTGCAGTAGATTAGATTCTCCCTTATCTGACTCTGCTAAAATCAAAATCATTTTGAAAGGTTTGTTACCTTTCTATCATGCTCAGTTAGCCTTAGTGGATATCCACAGCATAGAAGATTTGACCGATAAATGTAAAAGAATTGAAGAAACTCTGTCTTGGTCTTCACATCCTCCAACCTCATCTCGACCTACCTCAGGTCCTTCGTCCAGTCCTTACCAATTTCAAAATCGTTCATGGCATCAGAAATCTCGAGAGCGTAACATGTCAGTATTAAATTCTCTATCTTGTTGGAATTGCCATGAAGCTGGACACACATTTTATGAATGTGGAAAACCAAGGACGCATATATTTTGTCATGGTTGTGGGAGAGATAACACCCTCAAGAGGAATTGCTATAAGTGTTCGGGAAACGAGCAGACCGAGGCTCGTACCCTGAGCGTTCCTCCGTCTACAATCCCATCAGGGAGTACAACCACTGTCTTGGAAGGAAATGTAGGTCAAGCAGGGCCCAGCAATTCAAGGTCAGGTCCCCCATCAGAGAAACATTCAACAAAGCACAAACGCCACAACAAGTCGAATCAAGGGAAAAAGTAACTTGGAAACCCAAAGCATTCCATTCTGACGTTCTCAATTCTAGAGTATCTTCTCCTTTAGTAAATGTTAGGTGTAATTATGTTAATAATATGGACCAGGAAACAGTTCTGTCATCTGTACCAAGTTTTGATATTAAAAATGATAATGATAGTTCTATATTAGTACCTTATAATGACTATTCTATATCTAGAGTCTCTGGCTTAGATATAAATTCTTTATTAGTTAAGAAATGTAACGATAATCGACCATATCTCCAAATTGAGATTCTAGGACAATCTTGTTTGGCATTATTGGATAGTGGCTCTAATATCTCATTATTAGGTTCCCATTCATTGGAATTGTTAGATAAAGCTAACATTAGCATTTCACCTATTTCCTCCCTGCAAGTTTCAACCGCAGATGGAACAATCCAATCTATAGTAGGTAAATTTGAAACTGAAATTTTAGTAGCTAATATCAGGAGAAATATTACATTTTATATAATACCTTCTGTACAAAATTCCATAATTCTTGGCATGGATTTTCTAAATATATTTAATAGTACCTTAGATTGTTCAGACTTTTCATTGTGTATTTCTCCACTGAATTTATCCACTCTTACTGTCATCCATGATTTCTCTAGTTTATCAGTTTCAGAACAGAAACAATTAGAGGCCATTATGTCCAAATTTTCTTCGATCTCTTCGAAAGACAAACTAGGCCGTACACATTTAATATCTCATACTATTGAAGTGAAAACTTCAACTCCTTTTAGACAGTATCAATATCCCATACCTCAAGCATGGCAAGCAGATTTAGGTAAAGAAATCGATTCAATGCTCTCCTTAAACATTATCGAACCTTCTACCTCTTCATATTGTAGTCCTCTGTGGCTTACAAAGAAGAAGGATGGATCATTCAGAATTTGTTTTGATGGTCGGAAATTAAATAGTATCACATCGAATAGGGACGCTTATCCTATCCCTCGAATAGATGTTATATTAAGCAAACTTCAGAATGCGAAATACATCTCTTCCATTGACTTATCCAAGGCCTTCTTACAAATTCCTTTGAGTGAAGAAAGTAAGAAATATACTGCTTTTGCTGTCAGTGGTAAAGGTCTCTTTCAATTTGTCACTATGCCTTTTGGTCTTGTGTCAGCTCCTCAGACCATGTGTCGTCTGATGGACTTAGTCATTGGTCCACAACTGGAACCATATGTGTTTTATTACTTAGATGATATTATAGTTGTAACTCCTAATTTTAATTTACATATTGAGATTTTAGAGAAAGTATTTTCTCGTCTTCAAGAGGCGAATTTAACTGTTAATATAGAAAAATGTAACTTCTGTCGTCCTAATCTTAAGTTTCTGGGATATGTTGTTGATAGTCGAGGTTTGCAGACAGATCCTGATAAGGTAACTGCTATTAAGGATTTTCCAATACCTAAAACCACTACCCAACTACGTAGGATCTTGGGAATGTGTGGGTATTATCGTCGGTTCGTACCTTCCTACTCCACCTTATTGTCCCCACTTACTGATCTCCTTAAAAATAGGAAAAAGGGCCAGACTATTACCTGGACTTCTGAAGCCGATGATGCCTTCCGGCTTATTAAAGAAGCTCTCACTAGTGCTCTTGTCATGATGTCTCCAGACTTTAACGAACACTTTTATCTCATGACAGATTGTTCCAATACTGCTTCAGGTGGTGTCCTCTTTCAGATGAAAGATGGAGCGGAACACCCTATAGCTTACACTAGTAAGAAGCTCAACAAGGCTCAGAAGAATTATTCCACTACAGAGCGTGAACTCCTAGCTATTATTCATGGCTTAGAGGCGTTTCGGTATTATTTAGAGGGTCGTAAGTGTACACTCATTACCGATCATAGCTCTTTATTATGGCTACATTCCATGCGTAACCCATCACAACGTTTATCCCGTTGGATTTGCAAACTTTCAGCTTTTGACTATAATATCGTACATCGCAAAGCCAATGGTGTCGTAGTAGCTGATGCCTTGTCGCGTACTTTTGATGTTAATATTCTTGATTTGGCTACTTTAATTCCAGATGCATGGTATCAAAAGATGTTGGTTAGGGTTGCTCAAGAACCGGATCGGTATCCTGATTTCAAGGTGGAAAACAATGTTCTTTACAAACATATTGTTAGTTCCACAGAAATTTTAACTAATATGTCGGATTGGAAAATAGTAGTCCCCACAGCAAATAGGGATGAAATCTTGACTTCATTTCATGATAATGTGACAGCAGGTCACTTTGGGTTTTATAAAACATTTAGTAGAATAGCTGAATTATACTATTGGCCTGGCATGCGGTATGCAATTAAACGATATATATCCAGATGTAAAGTTTGTGCTACATGCAAGCCCAGGAATATGCCACAAGCTGGATTAATGGGTTCCTTTAGGAACATTAACTTCCCATGGCAAATGATCTCTATGGATCTTATTGGACCATACCCCCGTAGTTACAATGGGAACACATATTGTTTGGTAGTCGTTGACTATTTTACAAAATTTCCTTTAGTTTTTCCGCTTCGTAAGGCTACTGTTCCTGCTATCGTTAAATTTTTAGAGGAGCAAGTGTTCTTGTTATTTGGTGTTCCGCAAATAGTATCGTGTGATAATGGTCCTCAGTTTGTATCTAAGGCCTTTAAAGACCTTCTCAGTAAATATAAGGTACAAAAGATTTTTTATAACGCTGCATATCATCCACAGGCGAACCATAGCGAACGTGTGAACCGCAGTATCGTAACTGCTTTAAGATCTTATACTTACGAAGACCATCGAGCTTGGGACCAATACATCCATTCCATAGCTCAGGCTATAAGAACGTCTGTCCATGAGATTACCAAATGTTCTCCAGCTTACTTAAATTTTGGCCGAAACGTGCCTTTATCCGGTGACTATTTCGGTTTAATTTCAGACAATTCGGTAAATCTTCCTCAAATTTCAGAGAACCTCCATCGGTTAGATGATCTTCAGCATCTACCTCCTATCTTTGCCGATATTAGGAAAAAGTTGAAATCTTCTTACCTTCGATCACGAGGTCATTATAATCTGAGGAAAAGAGACGTGCGATTCTTTGTTGGCGATCGAGTATTAAAACGGAACTTCGTTAAGTCTAGTAAGGGAAATGCGATTTCTGCCAAGTTCTGCCAGAAATACATTCCTTGTATTGTCAGTAAGGTAATTTCTCCTTTAGTCTATGAACTGAAAGATAGTTTGTCTAACAAACGTATCGGTCAATTCCACGTAAAGGATTTACTGCCAGATAATACTGTCAATGATTTGGACTCTTCATCATCAGAAGAAGATGTAACTTAACAACCTTGCTTAAGTTAATTCCTCCTTCTTTTTTTGGTAATACTTGGTAAGTTCATGATTAGGATTTGGATAGGATTTTGATTTGAAAACCCCGGATAAATGCTGTGTTGTATTTATTTATTTTGAATTTTGTTACTACTAAATGTTTATTGTTAGTTAAATAGTAATTTTAACTTAATTATATAGCAAAAATACTTGTACAGAACTGTCATCCTTGGTACATAGTTGTTTTCATACGGTCTGGATATGTTTTATGTATGTTGGTTACGATTTTGATATTTGTATTGAGAAAGTTGGTTTAAAGTTTAGTATTAGTCTGGTATGTTATTATTTTCCATTTGGTCTATCTTGGCTTAATACTATACAGTTGAGGAATACTATATAGTTAACTTATATTTTTAAGGAGTCGTAAACAAGTTGAGTTAATAAGGTCAACCTCTGTTAATTCACTATACTGTCTGAATATTTATTGAGATGCATAGAAATACAAATTATTGAGATTACTCATCTTGGGCAAATGCTGGTTGTGTTGTTTAACGGTGTAGAACGTGGGTTCGAAACCTGGAAACCTTATCAATTTGGCCTCGATAAGGAGCAGATTTCATGGCTCACGGTTTTTTGTCGTTATAATATACACGCCTTCCCAGATGTTAGATCTCCTGAAAATATAGTTAAAAGGTATAGCCTATATATTATGTATCAAACCTTTAGATATCTGTCTTCAGTCTATTTTTTTTTGATCAAACTATTGATTATAAGTGATGGTATTCTTACTGTGGTTAACTACTTAGTTTATTTAGCTCATTTAGTTTAGACATTTTATAATATACATATCGTTAATGATGTTCTTGTAGAATGGACAAATGGATATTTTAGTTGAATCCTAACTTTCTCTACAAATTCAAAAATTTTGTTTAGCGACTAGAGACAACTTCAATCTGCAGTTTCATGGGAAATTGGTTTACGCGCACTCTAGTCCAATTTATTTTAGTATGTGTTTCTGTAGTCGACTACTTTATGGTTAGTACGTCAATAGGGATGTCTCCAACATCGGATGTGCTCTTCTGGCTATTCTTATTCATCCACTGTAGCTTTATGCTATAGGTACAGAAGTCCAGAATTAGTTAGCTATATTTGTCTTGATAATTTCATACTGGTACCTATACCTTCATTGGTTTATATAAATGGTCATAACCATTCATCTTTTTGGTGTGTAGAATCTGCTAGTTATGCACGTTAATCTGGGGTTCATTAATTTTCAAGGACACGAAAGGGAGTCCTAGGAAGATGAGTTGGGATTCTTCCGGATGTTCGGCCTAGTCAAAGAACATTATTGAATGCCAGATTATTGCTGTATACTAGTTAAGGACTATACGGCCGATTTTTTTTTCTATGATGGTTTGATTTCATAACAGCATATAAACTGAATATAGGTGAATAGTCTCTTATAATCCAATGTCGTTGTAGTCATTGCATAGTCAACTGGTATCAAGTAAACTTTATCCTTCCATATAGCTTAATGTTAGTCATTGTTTAGCAAGAAGCCTTAAACCAGACTGATTGTTCTCCTTGGATATATTAAATATAAATCTGTTGTCTAGGGTAGAATCGATTTTGGATTTGGCTCTTAGTACTAGTTTTTTTACGTTGGTACATCCGTATTAATGTGTTGGTCGACATGCTCAATTTTATTTGAGTTTAGTTGTTATATTGCGAATGGTTATACAATCTGCCTGATTGTCTCTCTTTGGATATGCAATATATATAAATCTGGTGTCCCTTGTTGAGTCAATTTGGTTTACCTTACCCATTCAGCGATACTTATTTGAGTATGTGTAGTTTACCTATTTGGTTATATTTGGTATACATTTTGGTCACTCCTACCTTTATTGATGGTAGAGTGTAGCAACTCCTTTTACATGGCTCTTAAATTTGTGGTTAATTTTAATCGTTTGAGTCAGATGTAAAAGTGGAAGTTGTTATTTATTTGGTTTGGTATCTATTTTGGTCGCTCTTACCTCTATGGTGGTAGAGTTTTACGACTTGTCTTACACGGCTCTTAAATTTGTGGTTATTTTTAATCGTTCGAGTCCGATGTAAAGATAGAAGTTGTTAGTTATTTGATTTAGTGAGTGTATAGGTTGTTTGCTCCTACCTTTATTGGTAGTTGAGTGTTTGGGTGTTGAAGCAATTATAATATGGGGTTTTATTAAATCCGCTAGATTGACTTCAACAACTTTTGATTTATTAGTTATTATGTAAGTCACAGATGAAAGACTCTGTGCAATGAATTATATGTGATCAGAGTAATATCTGAATCACTATATTATGTGGTTTAGTATTCACACTAGTGTTGGATCCCACGGTGTGTGATTACTGTCAAGTATATTTAGTTAGTGTTTATTCATTTAAATGTGGTTTCCACAGTTTAAGCAACTCAGTATATGTTAATTCAATATTTAATTGGAAAATTTACCTTTAACTTTTCAATATGCAATTATAGGTCTGTTTATAAGTCAGTCCACATATCATTCAATAATTCAACAACATACAAACCATTTAATGGGTATTATATCATTTGTTTCCCAGTAAGGAAAAGAGAGAAAAAAAAAAAAAAAAAAAAAAAAAAGAAAATAGCTTTTCTTTTTTTTTCCCGAGTTGTAGGAGATTGTAACGATACAATCGTTAGTAATCTAACCTACTCTAATTTGCCGCCGTTGGAGTATGCAACCAACAATACGATCTCTAATAGTTCATTTTTATGACTTTCGAACTATATATCAATATATATATCGAACATCGATATCGATAAGATAATCGATTACCTTGTATAGGAAAAACGAATATTGGCCATCGGCCATATTCTCCTGATTCATTTTAGAACCAAACTTCAACAAGAGAAGTCGATAATTTTATCACGGCAGGCAGAATCTTAGGGAAACTAGAAGAAAGTTTAAGTTTTATTTTTTTTTGGAAATATAAGGAGTTTTGGTTCGGTTATTTAAGAAGTTATTTAGTTTGGAGAAATTTGTAAGAAGTTATTGTTTTATGGAAGAGAATCCCTAGAAAGATTCTGGTAAGTTTTTTTAAACACCTACATCTTTCATTTAAATTTTCCAGTCCCCATTTTTTTTTCAAATCTTCTCACTTTGCTAGACATATCCAAAAATCATTATTATTTCTTTTTATATTTACATATATAAGTAAATTCCGCTGTGGAAATATTAAATATTTATGTCAAGGTCACTTAATGACAACTATATCCCAGTTTTTGTTACTAAAAAAAAACCTATGAAGTACAAGAACATTGAATAAAAAGGCTTTCTGTTTTTGTAGCCTGCCGGCAACGACTGAAGTTTTTGGACATACATTTTTTTTTTTATTTGGGGAAGAAAGAATTTTAATTTGGTGGAAGTACTTGGGATCCGGGAAAGAAATAGGACTTTGAGTTGGGGAAGAAGAGAATTTTTATTTACTATTTTCTGGTTGATCTGCCAGGCTGCTCACAGGAACAGGCTGAGCCATTCCAGAGACCACCCTCTACCTGGACATCAGGCAGCTGAGGAAGGGAACCCCTTCACAGCAATCACATCATAGGGTTTATTAAGGACAATTCATATAATATTTAATAATAATTTAATTTTTTTTTATAACCTATACTTATATCCTTGGATACTTAGGCCGTCAGCCTAAGTGGGTTTACGAAACAGCGTTGTGCACAATCTCTGCTAGTACCCTCACCTTGTTGAATCCTTTTACTTGTATTTTTATTCTTTCATACTTATTTTACATTTTTTTTTAATATTTTATAGAACCCTTATATTAAGGTGTCAGGATATATTATCCAATTTTATGGTAATCTGTATGTACCTTTATATATCAGATTGAAGTATGTATGGCTCTAGGTTCTTAACTGACTAGTTTCAGATTTTAAACTGCCCTATAGTAACTATTTAATTATTTTATATTTTTATTACTATTTACTCCATGTGAGATAGTTCAATATTGTTAACTTAACCTTTTCCTCATTGTTAGAGGACAGTTAGATCAACTTGTGTATATATATTTTTTGGGTCATATTTTTAGTAATTTTTCTTGTAAATATATATTTTGGGAATATACGTTAACAATTCTTTAGTGTATATAAATATAGGGCTGGGATAATAGAATTATAATATATAGTGTATAAAGCATTTCAGATTTTTATTTGTTTCCTATCTTTTTTATTTTCAGTTATATAACCATATATACCTCAAATTGGAGTGAAATTCTAAATTCACCCTGGCGCCCATCCCAAGATCATCTTAGGATTGATCTGCTCTAACTTCAAGTTACTACAGGCAAGCAAACGTGCCAACCTCCTCTCTGAGAACTCTCATTTGCTTGAGCTAAGCCTAATTCTTTGTAGTGCTCTGAGTAAATTTTCTATTTTCTTTTATATTCATTACATTCCTGGTTATTTAACCTTTTTATGTAAATAATTATAAATTAATTTTAAATTCTACTTAACCATCCATTTTATTTAATTTTCTAATATTGACTTCGCTATTCCATAGTTTCCCCTATTTCATTGGTAACAATTCACCATTCCCTAGTTCTTCCCTGCTTTAATTGGTAACAATTCACTGCTCCATAGATTCGCTTTAGTACTGTTTTCTTTCGAAATATCCTAACATGTTTTCATTACTTTTTGTTGGAGTCCAGGCTCCAACTTCCACTTACGCTTCCACTGTTGGAATCGTGGAAATATTTTATACGCTGCATGTAGAAGCGTAATTCATCTATGGTTACAATATTTAAAGATATTTTTTTTTACATGTATGTTGCAAACTATTCCAATCACCGCGGAGGGATAATTTATGTGTTCATTGTTCTTTTATGAGCTGCCCTTGTGCCATTATTGTATCGTGACCACATTATTTATATAGTTGAGCTAGATATTATTTATTCCGGCTGATTTGTTTCTGGCTAGTTTTTTAAATAGATTTTTAACTTCAAGAATCGTTGGATTTTTTTGTTCACTCCCGTCTGTTTAAATTATTTCTTTCGGCTTCCTGGTTTTTTTTTCTTCCTTTATATTGAGTGACAGATTTAATTACTTTACTTATCGATTTAGTACATCTTTTCTTATTTTTAATAGGTCACCATTCGAACTTATGCATCGATTTATAGTTGCCTTGAATTATTTTTTGTTGATATTAACTTTCTTGTATAATGCTCTGAATTCTTTATCTCTGCTAATATTTGCTATACATTTAAGTTTCTAATTTAAGTGGTTTCTTTTTCTTGCAAAATCATTTTTACGTGCACAAGTTTTTGTTTCTATTTCATTTTTTGCTGCTGCCCACATGTCTTTCTTTATTCTGGTTCAGTAGAAGTCTATATCTTTCTAGACTTATTCATTTGCATTTTGATTTCTTAGCCTCTTGTTGATGTTTTTTGAGTACCGTTCTGCAACTATTGCATCTTTCAGCTTTTACACTTTACACTTTAGTCGATCGGATAGCCAAGCGGGCTGGGCGGCTGGCTTCTCATTTTTCCGTATTTTAAAGCATACTTATACCGAGGTGCTTTTACCGATAATTAAAAGTAGTTGTGCTCCCGTTATATTTCTAAATAGCATTCATTAATAATTTGATTTATTGGAATAAAGACCTAGCAAAAATGGAGTTTATTTAGTTAAATTAGTTATTTTTGTTTAATTAGACACTGTAAAAATAAGATAGTGATATGTATCTAACAGTCAAACTAAATTTTTTTGAATGCTGGAAAATATGCTGAATATGATAGTAGCGAACAAAACCTTCACTGAAATAACTAATTATTAAGAAATCGACCTTAAGACCTTATTAATATTTCATCTTTAGAATAAAATGACAAAAATAATTAACTCTAATATCTATCACATCGTTTCCGATGGTAGAGGATAGTAGTTCTTAATTAAAACGTAGGCAAAATTGTAATGACTAATGGCAACCATCAAGTAGGAGATCTTAAACCATAATGAAGTTGTTGGTATTTTTCCTCACGCAGTGAGGAAATGAAGGTAACAAATGAGCAATAATGCGCCCGCTAATAACACTACCGAAGATTGACTTATTTCATAGGTTAATAAATAGCATTTCATATTTTACAGCTTGTTGATTGTTTTAAATACTTAAGGGTGTGGCTTTTGTACTTTTTTATGTCGTTTTTAGTATATTATAGGGAAACATTTCTTAAAGTGTATATTGTTTTAAAATATATAAATTGTATTAAAGTAGAGTATTTATTTAATAATAAGAGGTAAGTTTTAAATTTATACAGGAAAGGATAAAGATAAACCAACGATTATCTACAAACTTATGACTTACAAAGATCATCTACAAACTATATCTGTTACGTTCGAATTTTATTATAAAAATATCGACAAAAAACACAAAAGGTACAACATTTTTGAACTACTAAATGGAGCATAGCTTCGATGAAAACGCGCCGTTGAGTTCTATTTTGCGCTAAGGACTTCACCTCGTTCTAATACTTTCCTTGACTTCTTATCTCGTCAATAATTGATTTGATGAACCGGCAAGTTAGTTTATTGCTAGTTTTACTCTTGTCAGCGATTAATATGTATTTGTACCCACCATTATTTCTGTTATTTAACCAATGTTGCCAAAATAAGTCCGTTTAAAAGCTGCTTTACGAAATTTTGCGGTAATTGGCGTTTTATGTTTATGTACCATTAGTCAGCCGTTATATAACAACCAAGTACAACAATAATTTAAAAGAGCATTAGACGATGTGTTTTATGTGGATCTCACAAAAATAATAAAACTACAGTTATATAATATGCCTATAACAATTTTGTCTGTCTACACTCTACAATCAAAGTGTTTAATATATTTGTATAAAGAAGTATATATATATATATATATATATATATATAATATATATATATATATATATATATATGCATAAGACTTACAACTGCATATACATGAGAATATTAATTTTTAATAACTTATTACAAAAGTTTATTTATGTTGTTATATTCACGAAAATATGTCTTTTACTTTAGCTATCCGCCTACTGATACTATTTTTTATTTATTTTGCTTCAACCACTTAGAGTTATTAGTATAAGAAAAATACAAAAAGTGATAAAGACATACATAGGCATATACAAAGTATCAATTACATAATAATGAATACAATATTATATTTTAATTATTGATGAATTGTATTAAATTTTATTAAAAAAGTTAATAGATTTCAAGAATTCTATTAAGTCAGCTATCTATTTAGATTTTCCTAGAAGTTCTTATAATGTTTTAGGAATGTGGTGATATAGTCTTTCAACTGAGTATATTGGACATTCAATCAAAATGTGCTTCACTGTCACTTTACATTCACAAACAAAACACACACAGGTTCCTCTTTTCTCTTCAGTAAGTGTTCATGTTTTGTAGGAAGTGTGTCCTAATCTGAAACGTGTTTTTAGGACTTGATGTTGTCGCCTTAAAGGACAGAAGTTCCACGGAAGGACGGAAAATTTTATTTCTATCAATTTAGTGGTGATTCTATTCTATTGGTTTTGCCAAACGTCGTGCAAGTTTGATTTTAAGTAAGGTTTTAAATCTAAATGCACCGTTAGACTTTTCACTGATGCAGCTGTATTGGTTACTGAGGACCTAGCTAGACTATCTGCCTTTTCGTTACCATCTATTCCAACGTGTGACGTTACCCAGAGGAACTCTACTGTCAAATTGTTTTGGTATATACACGGTATACAATTACCTTAATCTGCTGTACTATTGGATGAGAGGGATAAATCGGAGAAATTGGTGTCAGACAACTAAGTGAATCAGATATTATAAGAGATTTGGGAAGTTTTTTTCTAGAATAAAAGTTAGGGCTTTATTGATGGCAAAGTTCTGCTGTAAAAATACTTGCCTTAGGAGACAATTTATAGATGGAATATTTGTGATATCACAAAGCATACTCCTACTTCATTAATGGTCTTAGATGCGTCCGTGTATATAAAATGGTAATTTTTGTACTGTGTGAGAACATGAAGAAAGTGAGTTTTAAAACAATTTAGTATCACGTTATTTTTGTTGTATGCTGTAAGTTTAAGGTTACAAAGCGGAGAGGGAACAACCCAAGGAAAATATAAATTTATTTTACAGGTAGAAAGAATGGAAGGTAGTTCAATAACAAAATCCATCAAATATCTATTAGCTCGTTCATAGAAAGGTACAGAACCCCATTTCTTTTTTGGTAGACCTCCTGGAACTTGTTAGCAATAGCATGATGAAGAGCTAGATTTTATTGGAATAGATTTTATATTCAAGACATACGATAGAGTTTTTTCTTCTTAGGTTTAAGGGTGGCTCTCTAGCTTCACAAAGTAGACTGTCCATAAGACTGGTGCAATATGCTCCTAGTGTAAGTCTAACTGCTGAACTCTAAAGAGTATCCAAAGTTTTGAGCAATGCTTGGTTTGCGGTGTTATACACAACACATCCGTAGTCCAGTTTTGATCTAATTAAAGCTATATATAAATTTGTTAGAGTTGGAAAATTTGTTTTCCAATTTTTATGTGATACAGATTTCATAATATTTAGTCTATCTCTATTTTCATCTCTACTGTTTCTAACATCCTTTTTGTCCTCTCTGTGTTAGGTCTTGTTTCTGCCGCGTATGTCATTATTGGTCTGATGACTGTTTTGTAAATTCTGCCTTTCGTTTCTTCCCGATACTTTTATTTCTCCATATTGTTTCATTTAGGCAGCCTGCGGCTCTGTTTGCTCTATTCACTTGATCTTCCACTTAGGTTTTATTCTTTCCGTAGCTAGATAATATGATGACTAGATATTTAAACTCCATCACTTGTTCTATTATCTTATCTTGCAGCTTCAATTTACATCTTAGTAAATTTGCTGTTGTAACCATGCATTTTGTCTTTGTTGGGGAAATTGACATGTTAAATTTTTTGGCGGTTACATTAAATCGATGCAGCATACGTTGTAAATCATCCTCACATTCAGCGAGTAGCATTTCGTCGTCTGCATAGCAGATTATTTTAAGTTGTTCTTCTTCCATTTGGTATCCTTTTTTGTTCTTACGTTTTTTATTATTTCATTCATAATCCGGTTGAACAGTAGAGGACTCAGAGAGTCTCCCTATCTTATCCCATTTCCAGCTTCAATAGGGTCGGTTAGTTCTTCTTCTACTTTTACTTATATTGTGCAGTTTTGGTAGATATATTCGATCGTTTTGATTATTTCTAGCGGTATCTCTCATGCATACAGTAAGTGGATAACGTCTTTTAATTTGACCCGGTAAAATGCCTTTGTAATTTCCACGAAACATAGATATGCCGGTTTGATGTATTCTAATAATTTCTCTTGCACTTGTCTCATTATAAATATAGCTTCGGTGACTGATCTTCCCGACCTAAAGCCTTGTTGTTCTTCTGCTAGTGTTTTATTCAATTACTGTAGTCAATGTATTATAGTCAATTTTTTTAAACCCTATAATACATTATGTGCATTAAAATATCCCAGTAAAGTTCAAGGGGTAATAATGTGACATAAAAGATTAGAAATGTCTGCCATATTTGGATTTGAATTAGGAGCGATGTAAAGACTGCAAATGTTGACTTTTAGTGGACCTACTAAGCACACCGCTACAGCTTCTAGGTTTGTTATTAGACAAATACTGCAATATTCATAGAAATTCTCGATAAAAATTGAAACTCCACAACTGGCATGTTCTTGATTTTGCCTAATTTTAGATATGCTTGTATAATTTCTCAAATTATGAATTTTGTTATTTTTAAAATGAGTTTTTTGTAGACAAATTATAGAAGGAGAATTTTGAGCAATTATTAATTGTAACATTTCTAAACGGGTATAATAACCGTTCAAATTCCACTGTAGAATAGACTTGAATGTAAGCTTATGTAGAGGGTTCTATGGAGGAGTCAAGTCAAGTTCTTTTAACAAATTTAGTAAGCCTAACGTGTCTTCTGTAAAGGTTTTACACAGACTCAATTTATCTCGAGAATATAAAGCAATTTCAAAAAAATCAGTTAGTTGTTCAAAATTTAATATCGGCGTTATAAATTTATTAGTAATAAAATCTTTTACGGGTTTCATACTGTTAGCAGTAGTCTCAGAATTAATAATAGTTTTGGATTTTTTAAGTTTTTGTATTGGTTTTGTAAAATTTTCTTTAGGTTCCTGTTTAGGTTAGCTGTGTTTACTTCTGTACCAGGTGTATAAGTTATTTCAAGTGTATGAGTGGTATCTATTGATATGGTATTGCTAGGGCATGCAAGTGTTGAGAAAAAATTTGGGATTGATGAAGATAAGGTTGTGAAACATTTTGTATTGTTGATAACTGAAGTTGATATTTGGGATGCAGTTAATATTTGTATAGTTAACGAAGAAGGTATAGTCGAGGATTGTAAGGAAAAGGACTTCGCTAAAGATGCTGATATGATCGAAATGTCATGTGGAAAAGTATTACCTAATTTATTTATAGTAGTAGTTTATTATTAAGATTTAATTTGGATTTGTACAGGATGGACTATTTGCTACAAAATGGTCAGATTGTTTACACTAGTAACACATCTGTTTTTCTAAAGATAAGAAAATATTTAATAAGCAGAAAAGTAATTAATAAGATACAAGTGGCACAGAGAGCGATGGAGAGGTCAATGTTGGGCGTATCACTCAGGGACAGAGTTTCGAGTCAGATAGTAAGGAGAAAAACTGGTGTGACGGACGCAGTTGAAAGAATTACAACCCTGAAATGGAACTGGGCAGGACATGTTGCTAGGGTCAGAGATGGAAGATGAACAAAGAAAATTTTAGAGTGGAGGCCTAGACACGATGCTTATCGTAGTCGAGGACGTCCTCCAACAAGGTGGTCGGACGATTTAAAGCGCATCCAGTCTAACTGGATTCAAGTTGCTCAAGATCGGATGCAATGGAATTATTTACGGGAGGCCTATGTTCAGCAGTGGACGCAAAATGGCTAATGATGATGAAGAAAATATTATATGTTTGATGGTTTTTATGACAATTAAGGGAGGAATTAATGTAGCTTCCAAAAAAGAGATAAATTTATGTCTTCGAAAGCTCAGTATATGTCTATATTCTAGGTTTGTTGTACCTATTCTTAAATACCCAAAAAATTAATTGGAGTTAATAAATTAACGCCTAACTTTTTAAGTTCAGATTCTATGAAAGTGGGAGGAATACTAGGGCAAACATTAGATATCAGTTATTTTTCATTTGGCGTAATTAAGCGTCGAGCATAAATTATTTGTTGATTGATAGTTATTCTTCCGTTGTCAGCATTCATTACAGTTTCTACTAATTCTGCACTAGCTAGGTAAATACAAATACGGTGATTTAAAATTCGCAATGAAAAAATAATATATCTTGGTTCTATAATTTTTCCCAGTGCAAGTAGATATTCCTCAAGTTTGGCGTTTTTCAGAGCATTGTATAAAATAACTTGTTTCTTGGATGGGAATTTTGGAGTTGAATTGAATACCGCTGCAGAATATGAAGAAGTTTTATGATAATAACATCAAGTAGTATAAATAATATGAACTTTTGCAGTAAGTATCTAATTAGATTAAAATTACTTACAGATTTTCTCCAATAAGTTCACTAATTTTTATTTATCGAATAGGATTTTGATTTTATTATTATTTACTATTTATACGTTCAAACTGAAGAAATAATCGTTTAAATATTTAAATTTGACACTTTGACAGTATTTTGACGTTCACTTATATTATCTAATATTGGAATTACTTATATATATTATCTATATTATATTATATTTTTTAATCATCTGCATCAAAATAATAGTTTAATTAACCTATTTTGTTTTCATTTACCTCAAAAGTTATTGTCGCGTCCAAATAGTTTAGAATTATCACAAACATTTAAATGCCGGTGCAGATTTGTTTTTTGGTAAAACAATATCCCACAACAAAAAAATCAAAAATTATTATCACTGGGGGAACCGTATAGGATCGCATGTTTCTCTGACTAGAAAAATACTGTCATTTAACATCTTAAAATCATAATGATACCACATGCACTGTCACTAGGCAGTCGATATTTTAATGGTACGACGACAATCTATTCAGTAGAGACAGCTGCTAGATTAAATAGGTAATTCAACAAAATCGTCATAAGATACTGAAAGTAATAGTTTTTCTATGAATAAAAAAATTGAAAGGTGCGGCATCATCTGATAATGAGGGTTATTTGGTATATTTACGTAAAAAAGTGAACATCTACAGGATATATCAAAATGTTGCAGACATATATAGCTAAAGGTCTCGCATGTACATAATTTCAGAGATAATCGTATAATAATATAAAATAAAATTTAAAACAAAACACTGTTTTTAATTTCTACAGAATATACCTTCATATATTTTAGTGAACATTGATTTACCAAATCTCTCTCTTGGTCTCTGCTCACAAAACCTGCTTGGTCTTCTAATTCTATATATATATATATATATATATATATATATATATATATATATATATATATATATATATATATATATATATATATATATATATTTTGTGATATATTTCTTCTCTTCTTCTTCTTGTTATGTAGACATGACTCTGTCTGTTTTTCAGTATGCCTCCAGTAAGTTGTCGTTTTATTGATACGTGGTTTTTCTACTGTTCGTCTTTCTATTGTTGTCATACCTTTGTTGTCATTTGGATAATATAATCATTCCATTCTACTCTTCTATTTCTTACCCAGTTTTTGATGTTTTCCACCTTACATTTACGTCCTATATCTGTACTTTTAGCTTTTTCCCATTAGTGTCTTACCATCAATTTTTTAGTGATTTCATCCCTGCAGTTTCTAACATCCTTTTTGTCTTCTCTGTGTCAGGTTGTATGTCTGCCATGTATGTCATTGTTGTTCTGATAACTGTTTTGTGGATTCTGCTCTTTATTTCTCTTTCGATATTTTTATGTCTTCATATTGTTTCATTCAGACAACCTGCACTGCAGCTCTGTTTGCTCTATTCACTTGATCTTCCACTTCAGTTTTGAGCTATTCAAAGCTAGATAATGTGATGCCTAGATATTTAATCTCCATCACTTGTTCCCGTATATGACCTTCCAGCTCCAAATTAAATCTTAGTAAATTTGCTGATATGACCATGCATTTTGTCTTTTTTGGGGAAATTAACATGATAAATTTTCTGGCGGTTATATTAAATTAATACAACATACGTTGTAAATCATCTTCACTTTTAGAAAGAGCATTGCGTCAACTTCAAAGCAGATTATTTCAAGTTGTTTTACTTTTTTTCGTTTATATTTTTTAGTTTTGTTCCATGTACCCTACTCAATGATCCTCTGATCGCTATCCTCTGCCAATTTTCACAGTTATCTCTGCTGCCCTTTTTATTTGTTATTGAAATGTAATATTCTTTTCACTCTACTGGCATTTCAGCTCGTTTATACAGTTCTGAAATAATTGGGTCAGTTAGCGGACTAGTGCCTTACTTCCAGATTTTGATAGCTCAAAAGCTATTTTACCAGGGCTAGCGGCTTTTATGTTCTTCAACTTCTTACAGATTTTTATATTCTTATGGCTCAGTCTAAGAGCAAAAATTTTGAGCTTAAGAAGGGAAAATATCGAGTAAAAAAAAACGAGTATTGTTTTTGGAGTGTCAAGTTACTGATATGGCGAAAGAGTTATTGGATATACGAATTGGAGATGAAGTACAGCAATAAAATTTAATAAAAATTCAGAACATGAAAAAAGACAAAAACTTGAATTTTAGGCGATTGCTTTATGCCAGTGAAGAACCTTGTAGTCCTGTCATTAGACCAGAGTAAACAGGGAACATCCACTAGGTCCATCAAGGTTAAAGACTCTTATCATTGCACCCATTCGTTGGGATGACAACATAGCGCTGGTTTTTAAGAATATAAAGAAACTTAAAAATACCAATATTTATGCTGAAAGAGACTGGACAAAAGAAGTAAGGTGGAAAAGAACAATATTGAGAAAAGTGATGAAGAAAAAGATTAAAGACAACAACAAAGTTATTATGATGAAACTCATATTGGTTAAACTGTTTGTTAAGTCAGTGAGATATTCTTGGGATGATGAGTTGGGCTTAATGTGCGGTACAGAAACTGGGTTTGAAAAGTTAGTAAAAGACCGGAACATCAGGTCAAACTTAAATATAGATATAAGGCAACAAGCAGAAGAGGACATACATATGTAATCGGGGAAGCACTAGTGTAGGATTCAGGGAGAGATACTTAGATTCTAGTGATACTTCTGAAATATTTAGAATATCAAATTATAATCTAGGAGGGATTAAGAATTTACTCAGGACGCCAGAATTTAATGATTATATACGTTGTTTTCATATATTTATATTAAGTGGGATTCATGTTAAGGAGGTCTCTAGTTCTGTATATAATAATTTATTTGATAATTATAGGACATTTTTTGTGCATACCACTAAGACAAACACATTTGGTAGTGGTAGTGGGGGAATGATATATGGAATAAATACTGGAATTGAAATCTCGATATGTCAAGATATAGCAACAGATGGTAATTCGACTGACAATATTAACTCATGATGTTGATATGCTATTTTTAATTAAGAAAAAATTGTTGTTGATATCACGGAGCAGAGAGGTGAAGAGTTTATTGTAATAGTTGGAGATGCAAATAAAATAATAGGAAAAGGGTCTAGTCTAGACATGGATATAGAAGGGACAGAGTACTTTGATGTACTGTAACCGGTAATAAATTGTAAGGACAAAATATCTAATGGTCATGAAAGGAGGATTAAAGGACTTTGTGAGGAAAAATGATATAATAGATTTTAATGCTAGGATTCAAGGAGATCAGGAGGGAGAATTTACTTTTGTTGGTACTCCCGTAGCTCTTTATTTGGCTTATTTTTGTTGGTCCTTCCGGTAGCTCTGTATTTGGCTTGTATTTCAAGGGGATTAGTGCAGAGATTAGGAGATTTCTCTGTAGGTTGGGAATAGTTTTCAGATAATCAGCCAATAATTCTCAAGCTTAAGATGGTGAGGGATCAGGGGGAGGTGCATTATGAGGACATTTTACCTTTACTATCAAAACTTAAGTGGACAAAACAAGATAAAATAAATTTTAAAAATATTAGAGACGAAATTATGAAGGTCTTAGACGTGAACATTATGAGACCAAAAAGTTTTGTTGAGGAATTGAAAAGAATCATTATGAAGATTGCCGAGATGGGGGGAGTAGCCAAACAAAAAAGTAGGAGAGACGTAATAGAAAAGGTAGACAAATATGGTTTAACCGAAAATGCGAAAATTAAGAAAGCAGCTAATGAGTTTTCGTAAAATATTTAGGAAAACGGGTGGAGATTATGTGACGGATATCACTGATGAGACTTTAGAAAGCAAAAACAGGGAGTATTACATAAGAGTGTCAGAGCATGTAAGTAGGGTAGTGAGGGTTTTTGAAATTAAAAACAGTTCAAGATATGCATAAATATCCTTAAAGACATCTCGTCTGCACTTTTTGAGTCTGCTAAGTCCAGCGCTAAAATCTTTTTGTTAATAGCAAAGCTATTCGTTGCTTTTAACGCAATGTTTAATCGAGCATATCTTCGCGGGACGCAATCAGTTTTCCCTTGCAGAAGAACGCAATAGCCAAGCTGTTTTCGTCTTTGTTACTGGGCAGAATAAAAAAAGTGGCAAACTCCGTGATTTTACTGAAATACCAGGCAGGTTATAGAGAGGGATATTCTACAGTAGACGAACTGTTTAATTTGACAAGTATTATAAAAATATAGATAGAGCAAGGGGTTATAAGAGAACCTACGCTTTTAAAATGAGGAAAATTACCAAATGTCTTTTTACAGAACCACAATCTGCAGTTTGAGGGAGGAATGATATGTCACGTTGGTTTAACTGTGAGATGGAAGCTAGGCAATACTGCATTATTAGTACGCTGCTGTTTGCTCTATTTCTTAAGGACCTACGTGATTTTTTAGGAGGAGACAATAATTTAAATAGATTTATCATTAGAACATTGCTTTATGTTGGTGTTATGGTATTGTTGGCAAGCAGTCTGAGAATTTTGCAAATTAAGGTTAATACATTAGGTGAGTATTGTAGGCTATGGAATTTAAAGATCAACATGAGCAAGTCAAAAATTATGGTGTTTAGACAGAGGGGTGGAGTTATTAAAGAAGACTGAAAAATAAACAAAGAAATGGTGGAACTCGTTCATAATTATTGCTATTTAATAGTGAAATAAAAACCCTGGCTATCTTTTAGTATCCACTTTAATGAAAAATGAGAAGCGGCTAGAGCAGCTATACACATGGCTGGGCGACCCGTTTTAACTAAGGCGAATATTTCACTATACGCATATATAAAGGACTAGTCCGATTTATTCTGACTTATGGAGATTTAAAAACTAACATAGAGCATGTGTATTTATTTACGACGAAATTACAAAAAATATGTCAAATGACTGTTAGGGTACAAGAAAGGGCGCCTGTCAAAATTTCTTTGACAGGAAATGATAGGAGCAAACTGTGGTTGGAGAAAAGATTGGGAAAACTTGCGAATAAGATAAGTGGAATTTAACACATAGTGATGAAATATATTTTAGTGATATAAGGTGGATATTTACAATTAGATGTGGTGTATTATATCTTAATGATAGAACTGGTGAAGCTGATGATAGGATAATGTGTGCTTTGTGTAATAAAAGAAGGGTGAAAAATATTCTTCATTTCATGGAGCGATTATTGGTACTACGTAAATATAGAATGAGGTGATTCGAAATTTATATAATATTACTCCAAGCAATGACTGTGTTTTAAAGCAATAAAAAGAATTTAAAATCTGAATCTGAAATTTGAATCTATTCTTCTTGGAGATGATCTTATCTGTATATTAATGATGTTTTCAGCATTTATGAATGTCTCCTGTTTCAGTAAGTAAATTTTCCAATCGTTTTTTAACATTTTTTTGTCACTATTGGTGTATATAATGTATCTCCCTTTTTATTTCCTCATGTTCTTTATTATTTTCTAGCCGTCAGTTTTTCCTCAAGTTCTGTAGCTTGTGGCAATTCTTTTGCCAACTTTCGTTATTTTTCATAGGAATTTTTTTGAGACTTTTGTCTGCTTTGTATACAACAATAACATTAATATTCTTTGTACGTAGAGATTTTAGGCGTTTTTGTCTTTTATTCTTGATTTTAGTTTCGATTTTGTGATCCCAATAAGAGGGTTTCCTTTATTTTTATCTGCTTCATATAGTTCGATTGCTTCATATACTGCTTGTATACTATAATCCTTTATATGTTATTGTTATTCTTCTATCGAGTTAAAGTGGTTTTTGGTGTTTAGTTTATTATCTAATCTATTTTTGTACAGTCTTCTTACGTTGACATGTTCCAAGCTGTTTAGAGTGTGTCTTCATTCTTGTACTCTTTCGTTTTGGTCTGCATTGTGTGGTTTTAGTAATTTTCTTGATGTGTAACTTATTAAGAAAGTAATCGTCATTCCCACAGCTTGATCTTCTACACGCTTTAACATTGCATATTATCAGCATCATCATCATCGCTATTATTGGGCTCGCTGGTCTTTGTTTCGGTTAGGATGACTACATCACTCTTGTTAATTTTCTGACCTTCATATGATACTACTTCATTTATTTTTTTGATGAAGTTTGTTGCTGGGTTTTTTAGGATTTTCTTTATTTTCGAGTACCAAGAAGTTAGCTCAATGCTTCACCCACATCCTAGAGGACCATAAAAACTATTGCCCTTAGTCGAAAAAATCAGTTTTGACACACTGGACACTTCTTCTTTGAGTCTCGTCTCCCAATCAGAGGTTAGATATCATCATCACTATCTTTACTTTATCTACCGCTGCTCTAAAGAGTTCTATAGAACTGCGTTTAAACCAGTCCCTTATTTTTTAAAACCATGACACTCTCCTTCTTCCTGTACACCGTCCTCCTCTTATCTTTTCCTGTATTATCAGCCTTAGCAGTTCGTATCGCTGTCTCCTCATTACGTGTCCCAGATATTGTAACTTTCTTATTTTTATTGTGTTTATTATTTCGCATTCTTTGCCCATTTCTCGCAATACTTCTGTGTTAGTTTTCTTCTGTGTCCATGTCATTCTAAGCATTCTCCTGTAACATCAAATTTCAAAGGACTGTAACGTAGCATCTCAGTGCTTTTACTCTCAGTTCTAATCTAAGATCTTGGTTGCAGAGAATTGTTTTCATTTTTACAAACGCATTTCTTGCTATTTCTATCCTAGCTATTATTTCGGTAATTTCGGATCATTATTGTCTGAAATCCAGGTTCTTAGGTATTTGTATTTATCAACTCTTTCTATCAGTACATTTCCCAAATGTATGTTTGTTGTTCTTTTGTTTTCCTTGTTATTACCAAGTATTTGGTCTTTTTAATATTCATTTTTACTCTATATTTTTCACAGAAACTGTTTCCACTGGATACTTGCTTCCACCCTATTTCATTCTAGATTAGGATGCGCTCTTATACTGCCTTACCAGCTAATTTCATCTCCCTCCTTCTTTCTCAACCGGGTTTGGGACCGGCTATGGTGGAGTTTAAAAACTTAAGATATGGACTCAATATCTACTTGAATAAGGATACAATACAATATTAAAAAACAAAATGGAAACAATATATAAAGGGAATTTATGAAAGTCCGAGTTCTTAAAAGGGTGAAGTGAATTTGATGTCGAACAGAGAACAAATGTTTGAGATGCCTGGAATTAGGAAAAAATTTTTTTCCGTCTCGTTTTCAGTATTAATATTTTAGTATAGTATTATTTTGCCTCCATATTCATATTTTTTGATAAATTCTATGTTTATAAGTTGACTAATCTCTATATATTATTAAAGTAAACAGAACAATTAAACAAGAAGTGATTGCAAGTAAAAAATTATACATTTATAATTTTAACAATACAGATCATATTTATTAACGAAAATAATTATACACATGGGTAGCATATTTACTAAATATAGTATTTAATAATTACTAAAACAAAAAATTCTCCTGGCGTCAAAAAGAACAAAAGCTCTATTCAATTCAAATTTCATTCTCTATCCTAATCCCCTTAAATTTAAACCAGGCTATAAATTACCCACAATCCAAAGTTAACACCTCTTCCTAATTTGACAAATCACAAAATCAAAAAGGTAAAGCATTATTATATACCTCTCAAAATATACACCATCTGTGCCTTTTGTCTACCTGAAGGGAATTCGAACAAAAGCTCGAAATGCTTAAGGGCTATCTACTACCTGTTCAATCAGTAGTTATGAATAGAAGCTCATTACATATTGATCTAACAAGAAATGATGAAGTTAGAAACAAAGTAATATTTTAATTTTAATTTAAAGATACACATTATCAGATACATATTGATGAAGATACCGACAATTTGGTGATTTGTTTAATGTGGCAACATTTTAATTATTGTTAAAAGCTTGAAATAATTTAAATATAAAATCTAGTTATAGTTATATATATGTTCGAAAAAAAAATGTATTTCTTACGATTTCTTCAATTCATCATTTAATTCTACAAATTAAGTTAACCAGAAAAACTCAAGTTGTAACCTAAAATTATGCATGCAGATTGTTAGTAACATTGCTAAATTTATTACTAGTGATCCTCTTATAAAATCTCTGCACGTCATCCAACCTGCTATCTATGTGAAAGTAATATCAGCGAAAATACTATCTGAGAGGGGTAAAACCATGAAATATATTAGTCATATTTCCCAGACAAATCCACATTTCACACCTTGGGGAATTATATATAAAATTCTATAAATTTTGACGCGACAAGATTTCCGAGACCGAGACTTGTCGGAACCTCTACATTTCGTTTAAAAATTAATGATAGCCCAATTTTGATAACGTTAGATAATTACCAAGGTTATGTCATAAACCAGTGGTCAAAAAATAGCAAAGGATGGCAAAATTATTTAAAATTGTCTTGTCTCAAATGCAGTAATGTTATTAGAGCAATAATGTAGGTACTTACATAATCTGTTAGGGTATAAACTGTTATCATTAAGAAGCACCCCATTTTCCTAAAAATGATTTAAACAATGGAGATACAGATATAGAAGCTTTTTACAATATAATCTTAGATGCATCAAGAAAACTTTATTTATTACAAAACATAAACCAGTTCCTTGGTGGAGTGAATGTAAGACATGGATCGAAGCTTCCTAAAAAGCCTTTAACAGATACAAAAGATATAAAACACTTAACAATAAAATATAATTTTAAAAACTTAAAAAGCTAAAGGTGAGTTAATAATAAAAACTCAGGATATTAATATAAACAATATGATCCCTATGTCGGAAATGTGGAAGAATTTAAAAAAAATATCTGGACTTCCGGCTAAAATAACTTAAGTAAAGAAAGATAATTGAGTAATCATAGCTGACCAAGAAATAGCAGAAGAATTCAAAAATGTGTATAAAAATAGATCTAATATAAGTAATTATGACAATAATTTTATTAATTTTAAACCAAACGAAGAATGCAATGTAATTATACTCTTTGTAGATGACACAGATGCTTTGAACTGCAAATTCAATATGGTGTGCATATAACCAGGTAGGTGTGTATATAAATATATTTATTGTTTTTAGTTCTTGTGTGTATGTGTCAGTGTATGAATCATGTTTAATTAACAAATCTGCAGTTAATGACATAGCTGAATCCCTATGGCATCTTCCTAAGTGATGAGCCAAGTTTAATTTGGTTATAACATTCACCGCAGTTATATATTTGTATATGATGTTCCCTATGTGGATATATAGCGATCATAAATTATTGGTATTGTGCAAAATCCGAATGAAAACACATATATGTGATAACAAAACACCGGAATACGTACAAAGATAAACGTCGAAAGCTTATATGATGACTCCACAAGATACCCATTCCAAAAAAGAATAACCGAAAAAATCAGAAATACAAATATCACAGAAGGTGATGGAATCGAAAAGGCTAAGCAAAATTAAGTCTCATATGTTAGCGTCGGTCAAGGAAGTTCTTGGTGAAAGAAATATATATAAAAATAAATCGTTTCAAATGCAAAGAAATCCGTGGTTTTGTACAGAAAAGAAGAAAACGTGCAAAGAAAAGAAAAAAGCTTACCTTAAATACATGTCAGCCAAAAAACAAGAGGCATATCATAATTACAAGACAATTAGAAACTTACCACATGCACTTATAAGAAAAATAAAAAATGATCACTGGAAACGCTTGTCAAAAGAAATAGAACATCATGTTTACGGACTGCAAAAAGGAAATAAGAGGTCAAAGAACGGAAGTACAGGAACTAATAGAACCAAAGCATAATCCGTGACGTAGAGGTCCAAAAAAGATTTCCCCCACCGTTGCCTGTCAGAATCCAATGGATACCTTCTTAGGCTCTTACTGGATTCTGGCAATACGGCAATTAAAAAAAAAATACCAAAGCACATAGAAAAGCTACGTGGATTTTCTACCTCAAAAAAAAACTCTATGCAAAAGAAGAACAAATAACGCTAGAACCGGAAACACCAAAAATTATCACAAATGAAGAAGTTTACATAAATGTACATAAAATACTTGAAAAGATAAAATGAATAGAAAAGCAACAGGTGAAGACGAGATGCTAAACGAATTACTAAAATATTGTAGAGCAGCAATGATGGAAAAATAATTAACAACATTTTAATTAATATGATTATAAAGCACAATAAAATACCGGAACAATCGAAAACAAGCATACTAATTCCACCGTTCAAAAAATGAGATAAAAAACAGCTAGAAAACTACAGAGGTATATACTTGCTAACTACTACCCAAAAACATACAACTAAAATTTTATACAAGTACTAATAAATCAGAGGATAAGTTTAGCAGATGAACAACAGGGTTTTCGAAGTGGAAAATCTTGTATATATGCAATATTTGTTATAAAACAAATTACTGAGAAATCACTAGGGTATCATAGACCAGCATTTCTGTGTCTGATTGACTTATAATAAGCGTTTGACAGAGTAAGCCTTATAGATGTAATCCATCTTCAATATAATAGAATAGTTTTCCTAAATATTTTACAAAAACATTTAACAAAATATCAAAATGAAAGTCAGAATAGATAAACAACTTACAGAACCTATAGAAACAGGCAGCGGAATGAGAAAAGAAAACTTATTGAGCCCTATACTCTTTAATTTAATCATGAATGGAATCATCAAAAACGTTACAAAAATGGGAAACAAAGAAATAAATGTACTCTGTTACGCAGACGAAGAAACATTGATAAGCCCAAGATAAAGATAGTCTTCAAGACTGGTGCACAGATTTAACGTAAGATCAAAAGAATTTAATGTGACAATTTTATCTCAGAAAACTAAAGCAATAGTAATCAGCAAACAACCAACCAGATGTAAAATAGAAATTGATGGGATCGGTATTAAACAGCTAAAGAAAAAAAATACTTTGAAAATACACTGGTCAGCTATGCAGACTTGGACAAAGAAGTGAGAGATCAAGTACAAAAAGCAAATAGACTGACAGGATGCCTTAATAACACTATATGACGAATCAGACACATTAGAACTGAGAGGAAGTCAAGAATTTATAAAGCCAGTGTAAGACCAATAATGACATATGCTTCAGAAACAAGACCCGACTCAGCCACACCACAAAGGCTATTGGAGTACAACAAACTGCAGAGATAAATGTAGTGAGAATAATTATAGGAAATGCGCTGAGAAATCGAAAGAGAAGTGAATACATTAGAAGTGTAGAAGATATGTAACGCACAGTGCATAAATAAGTGGACACAAAATAGACAAAAAGAATGGAATAACCACATAAGCATAATGGGGGAGACACGTGTCGTCAAAATAGCCAGAAATAAGTCACCAATACGCAGAAGACGTATCGGACGTCCACGTAAAAGATGGAATAACAACATTCCATAGAGGGTTAGTCTGCCAATGGACAAGCAGAATAGCTTATAAAGAGGAAGAATAAGAAGAAGGATGTTTTCTATAAGCCATTGGAAGCCGATGTGTTACTAATGTCAGATAATCCTTCCAGTCTCTCTTGCGTGGAATACCAGAAGTCTCGTACTTAGTTCACAGATCTGCTCCGTACAATCTTAGACCGGCATGGGTTTATGAGTGATAATGGACATGTTTATAATTATTGATGACATCTGAAATGTTTCAAATAAGATTACCAGTTTTTTAACAATAAAATGTCGTTACATCAAACACGTCGTACAATTACGAATCTCTCGAATATCTATTATAAATGATTTTCTAATGTAAGATAATCCTTCTAGTCTCTCTTGCGTGGAATACCAGAAGTCTCGTACTTAGTTCACAGATCTCCTCCGTACAATCTTAGACCGGCATGGGTTTATGAGTGATAATGGACATGTTGCTTATAATTATTGATGACATCTGAAATGTTTCAAATAAGTTTACCAGTTAAACAATTAAATTTCGTTACATCAAACACGTCGTACAATTACGAATTTCTCGAATATCTATTATAAATGATTTTCTAATACTTCTACTTTGAAATAATATGTTAATACTAAAAACATATTATTTATTTACTATTACGATAATATTAAAAGGAGCGGTTAAATTGTAGAAGTTCAGAAGCTTGAAACATTAATTATCTAAATCTTAAAGCAATATTTATACACAGGATGTAAGTCAAATCAAAATGAAAGAAGAAAGTGTAGTAAGCAGAAAAGGGCCGAACGGCCTCTGCCAACAGCGTCATTCGTATTTATTGCAAGTCAGTGGATTCCTATTATTCCTGATGATGATTACGGACCCAGCGGGGGTACTGCCTGTCACTCCTGAACCAAATTATACATAATTACTACCATGATGTTGTTTCGATTTGCCCATGTAAACATTTATCACACTTCATTTTAGAAATGCTCTCTTTCAGCAAAAGAATTTTTTAATAATTGTCGGACAAAGGTTCGTATAAAGAATAAGCTACCTATTGTAGTTTTTAAATATTCTTTCCAAGTATCCCAGAAAATTTATGAAATACTTTCTACATTTGATTGCAAATAAAAAAACTTATTATACAATACAACAAAACATAAAGCAATAATAATTGCGAACACAGTTAAAAATAATTAAGGTAAAAAACAATTAATTAATTTTATTTTACCGTAAAATGGAGTGAAATTGATCCAAATGGGCGAAATTGATAATTGTGAATGATTCTGAATATTTTAATTTTACTTGAAATCTAAGAAGCTTAACTAACGGTTGACAACATAGCTTTAGTAAGTAAACATTAGCGTGAAACCTGTGATTGTTTAGTTTTTTTTTGAACCTATTCTCTATCCTTCCATTGTTGGATATAGGTCTCCCCCAGTTATCTCCATCTTTCCCTATCTGGAGCTGTTTTCTGCCATGTGGGACCTCCTTGTTTCCTGATGTCATCTTTCCACCTCATCTGTGGTCTGCCTCTTGATCTCTTTGCATTGTATGGACGAGACTTTCCGATAGCATTGTTCCATCGTCCGTCTTGGAGACGTTCATTGTGTCCAGCCCATTTCCATTTCAGTTTTGCTGCTTGTTCTATCGCGTCTACTGTCTTTGTTCTGGTCCTGATCTACTGGTTACGTTTTCTATCTTTAAGTGATATACTCAACATTTGTCTCTCCATCGCTCTTTGTGACTTCCTTATCCTATCCAAATTGGCCTGTGTAAATGTCCATGTCTGTGCTCCGTAGGTGAGCACCGGTATTATACAGGAGTTATATACCTTGCTTCGTAAGTATAGAGGGATTGTTTGATTTTTTAGAACGTAAGAAAGTTTGCCGAACGCTGCCCATCCCATTCTTACTCGTCTCGATGTTTCGGCTGTTTGATTTTCTCTGTTAGCTCTGATTGCTTGTCCTAGATAGATATACTCATTTACCTGTTCTATTTTTTCTGTTTGTATTTTTATTGCCTCTTGGTCTTTCGTGTTTGTCATTACTTTTGTTTTGTTGAAGTTAATTTTTAGGACTTTTTGCAGTGATTTTTCATAAAGTCCATTCAGCCTTAATTCCAGTTCTTGTCATTCCGAGAAGATCACAAGTATATCATCCGCATATCTAAGGTGATTTAGGTACTTTCCGTTAATACATATTCCTCTATTTTCCCAATCTGTTGATTTTATTAATAAACAGATTGTTTAGTTAAAGTAAGTATATTTTTTTATGAAAAAAAGATTGTTTTAATTATGGCTATATTTTTGATAATGAAGTTTCTTTAGCTTCTCAACTTTCCGGTGCCTAAGAAAAACTACAAAAAATGTGCCATTTTAACTAATTATCTTGATAGTTACATGTTCCCTGTTAACATATGTAAAGACGCTATTTTTCAGGGTACTATAATTTACACGGGAAATTTAAAAATTTACAATGGGATTAATTTAATCAGGTGTGTGGACGAAGTTCATCTCCAGCAAAGGCGAATTTGATAACATTTTTTTCTAAAGAAATCTTAAATTAGTGCTTTCTTTTTATAAAAATGGTTCGAAATTATATAGCAACACTTGGTACTCGTCCATATTTGGACTATTGCGAAGTGAGGGTCGAAAATGCCCTCCAGAAAGTTCTTGAGGAAGGATGGTTTGTATTTCGTGCTGAAGAAGAGTAAAAAATAATAACCACTATAATGACCAACATGAAAGAAAAAATGGTGGCCAGACTATATTTTCCACGAACGAAAAAAAAAACATTATACGGCGTGCTGCAATATGCGACGAGTGGGGATTTCCCCTGACTCGCGAGATTTAAAATATTTAGCCAAAAGTGTTTTGGGTGCCTAGGGTGGCAAGTGCTTCTCTTTAAAAACAATTTACCTGGAACTTACTGTATATATTCATTACTGATGCGGCAAGGAGAAATTGCCCACAATTTTTCAAAAGAAACTTTAGTTGCCTACTTCAAGAATCTGCATAAAGAATTAAAAATATTTCACCTAATAACATATTCAATTACAACGAGACCAATGCACAAGATAACTTCGGAAATAAGAAAATGATATTTCGACGCTGCACCAAATATCTCAAACTAGTTTTTAATTACACTAAAGCAGCAACGACTATAATGATGAGTGCGTCGGCTTCAAAATTGCTACCATATTAAATTTATAAAGTAGAAAAAATTTGGTTACAATGGACTGAAAATGGTCCAAAAGGATCACCCAGCTGTACTAGGTGATCCTTGGGTGAAATAAAAATAAACTAAAAAACAAAACAGACGAGCGAATCTACATAAATGATGATATTATGTCAAAGGAGGAAATAATTATCCAGAAAGAAATTAAAAGTAAGGCTATGGCAGAGAGATATAATGGAAAAAATGTGAAAATAGGATTCCAGAAGCTAATCATAGATGGAGAAATATGAACATGGAATAACAGCCAACGACAATTAGTAAAAGATAAAAATGTAAAACCAAAAAACTTACAGCAAAATTTAAACAGGCTAAAATAACGAAGTCGACTTGGCAAGATAAAGGTACAAGAGATGAACTAAATGTAAAGATCATTAGTGGAAACAAAGTAATAAACCAATGCATATTAGTAGGGACATGGAATGTAAGAGGAACGTACGAGGAAGAAACACTAAAACACATAATCGACGAATGCAAAAAATACAAGTTCGAAATAGTAGCACTACAAGAAACAAAACAATTAGGGCAAAACTCAATGGAAATAAACGAATATTTATTTTTCAACAGCGGGGGAGAAAATAGAATGTTAGGCACAGGCTTTGTGGTAAATAAAAATCTGAAAGATCTAATCGTTGACTTCAAACCAATTTCAGAGAGAATATGTGTATTAAGAATAAGAGGAAAATACCAAAAAATAACATTTATAAGTATACATGCACCGACTGAAGACAAAAGTATAGAAATAAAGGAAGACTTTTATAACCAAATAGATGCAGTATGCGAAAATATCCCCAAATACGATGTAAAAATAGTGCTAGGTGATAGTAATGCAAAAATAGGAAAAGAAGAAATATATGTACCCAACATAGGAAAATACAGCTTGCATAAAACAACGAACGAAAATGGTCACTTCCTAATTGATTTCGCGAAAGAAAGAAATATGATCATTATGAGCACGTACTTCCAACACAAAAGAATACACCAAGGAACGTGGAGATCACCGGATAGGAAAACGATAAACCAAATTGATCATGTGCTTGTCGAAAAAGATATGCAAAAATGTATAAAGAACATAAGAACATACAGAGGTCCAGATGCAGATTCAGATCACTTTATATTTGAAATACAAATGAAACAACTTATTCCAGTGCTTAGAAACCAGCGGAAGAAAAAGTATAAAGCAACTAAACATGTGAGACTACTGACAGAAAAGGAACAAAATAAATATGAAAGAATAGTGAGTAGAGGATTAGATAATATTGCAGAAAGTGAGGATATTGATCAAACATGCATGCAAATAAAAGTATGTATGACCAAAGCAGCTCAGGCCAGTAATAGAAATATAAAACACGAATACAAAGAATGGTTCGACGATGAAAGTAAAATGGAACTAGATGAACAAAATAAATAAGGAATGAAAATGATGCAAGAAAAAACAACAGAGATAGAGAGAAAATACAATGAACAAAGGAAAAAAGCCTAAAGAATAATATGATCAAAGAAAAGAAAATACAACGAAGATAAATTAAAATGTATAGAACAGAGCTATAAAAATACAGAAATTAGAAACTTATATCAAGGGGTGAAAAATGAGAAAAAAGGGTACCAAGGAAAACCTGTACACTACAAAAAAAAAGTACAAGAAATTTAGTAAGTGACGAAGAAATATTGAGCAGATGGAAAGAATACTTTGAAGAACTTTTAAATGAAATTCCCACAACACAATATGAAGAGGAAGAAGAAGTTAAGGAAAATGTCGATCAAGAACGAATAGAGGAAAGACCGCCTAACGAAAAAGAAATAAAAGAAATAATAGAGAAACTAAAAAATAATAAGAGCCCAGGAAGAGATGAAGTAACAGCTGAAATGTTTAAATATGAAGGACCAGTACTAATTAAGCATTTGGAAAAGTTGCTAAAAGACATATGGGAACAAGAAAAATTACCGAAGGAATGGACCGAAGCGACACTGTGCCCTTTTCACAAAAAAGGCGACAAAAGTTTATGCCACAATTACAGTGGAATAGCCCTACTAAATGTTGCATATAAAATACTTGCAGTATATATAAAAGATAAGCTATCTCAAAATATAGATAATGACATAGGGGAATATCAATGTGGATTCAGAAGAGGGCGCAGCACAGTGGATCAAATTTTCACTACGTGAAATGGGAATTAGTAAAAAACTGATAAGAATGGTAAAAGTGACACTCCGAAAAACAGAGAATTGGGTTTAAATAAATGGCGAAGAAACAGATAAGTTTGAGGTCAGTGAGGGGATGCGACAAGAAGACCCACTGTCATCGCTGTTGTTCAGTAGTTACCATCAGAGAAGCTGGAATCAACAGGTCAGGACTTATATATCAAAGAAAACACGAATGCTTAGCATTCGCTGACGACATTGTACTGATAGCCAGAAGTAAGCAAGAATTAAAAGAAATAATAAAAATATTAGAAATGAAGGCGAGAAAGAAAGGGATGTACATAAATTAAGAAAAGACCAAATATATGAAATGGACAGAAAGAGATTACCTACAAGAACAATATCTGACAGTAATAACAGTTGAAAAAACATATAAATTCAAAGAAGTAGAAATATTCCAGTATTTAGGAGCGACATTCATGAGAAGACCAAATATGAAGGAAGAAATCCAAGCGAGAATTATGGCCGGTAACCGTTGTATTTTTGAACTAAACAATTTATTAAGAAGCAAAAACATATCTAGAAGGGCTTAGATAAAAATATACAAGACAGTAATAAGACCTATTGTATTACATGCCAGTGAAACATGGACAATGAACAAATCCGAGCAAGTCTTGCTGCAAGTCTGGGAAAGAAAAGTCCTCAGGAAAATATTTGGAGGTAAATTATGGAATGGTATATGGATAAAAAGACCAAATATGCAATTAGAGGAGATGTATGGAGAACCGAATATCGTAGGGATCATAAAGTCACAAAGACTGAGATGGTTGGGACACATCCAAAGCATGGGAAACACGAGACTGGCAAAAGAATATTAATGGGAGGAATAGGAGGGAAAAGGAAGAAAGGCCGACAGAAAACCAGATGAAAGAAGGATGTTGAAAAAGACTTAGAAAAACTTAAAATACCAAAGTGGAAAAATAAATCAACAAACAGAAAAGAATGAAAAAGAATAGTAACCCACTGGAGAGATAAATATATATATACATATATATCATAGCCAGTGTTGCCCAAATTCAAGAACGAGACGAGACGTTGACAGTCCTGGTCTTGCGCCAATACACCTGGTCTTGGTCTTGGTGTTATATTGCACCCCTGGTCTTGGTCTTAGAATACATAGCCATAATCAAGAACAACCAAATTTATAAATGTCTAAACAACTGACAGCGAGTGGGGTTTGAACTCACGATCTAAGCGATCAGTGCCGATGCTTTAACTAACTTAGCTATCTATTATGCCACACGGTAGTCAATTTGTTTCTTAATAAACGTTTGCATTTAATAAGCTTACATGTGCTAAAACTTGGTTAAAACACAAAAAAAAAACAAATTAATAACATAAACTTGATTGACTGTATTTTAAAGAAGATTATCTGTCTATAAAAGAATTGATAGACCCCTGCTATATATAAAATGGAAATCTTAAAAAAAAAAGGATTGTGGAAAAAAATCCACATACATGTATCAAGAGCACAGATTCTTTAGGTGAAGATAATAAACTATAATCCACTTATTAAAGCAAAATAAATGTTGCTTACAATCTTAGCTCTACTGTTAAATTAAAAAATAACTTAAAAAAATAAAGAATAGGTAAAAAATCAATGATAATTATAAGAAGTTATTTTAAATTAAGGAGATACATACGTAATAAATACATTAATTTACCAAAATAAAGTAGTAGGTACATAATATGTAATTATGTAATAAGTATATTTTTTCTTAAATTTGGTTTGTCGGGAAGAAAATTTTTGATTCCTTTTTGTGGAAAGATATTAGATGCTTCCTTAAACCTGACGTATTTCTGGTTTTCATTTTTATTTCACCCTTTCTATGTTGGCACAATTTATACAAAGCAATTTGCGATGCATGAATTACTTCGTAAAACTCATCAGACTTACTTTTAGGTCTTTTAGATCTAAATTCCAACTCTCATTACTAGAATTATATGAATCTTCGTGCCTCATGCCAAATCATTGTAAACTTGTCACTCCGGGAATAACAAGGATTATATGAAAAACAATTATTACATTACTCTCAAACGGAAAGCTCAATTGGGAATGAAGTTAAGTAATGTTGAAAATGTAACTACTCGTTACTTTATATTCGTTACTATCCAATACCCTTTCTAAGTAATCTAAGTTTCTAAGTTTCTAATAACAAACCGAGAATTATATATCGTTATATTACTTCGTTACTCTAAATATTTCGGTATTTTGTTTACACATTTTTTTTAAATCAGCCGTTAAATAACATATTCTAGAAGTATAATGCTTTCATAATCATAATAAATAGACATTGCTTTTTATCAAATTAAATTTTTTTTCAAATTTTAACAAGAAAAAATTTAGAAAAAATGGTGCTTAACAAGTTTTTTATGCGTCTTAGTTAAGGAAATAAGAATCTGTTAAGAAACTATAAAGGCACTTAACAGGTTATTATTTACTGGGTCAAGTTAGCATAAAATTGTTTAGTTTAAGATAACTTTATTTGAGCAATGTTTATAAGAAAACAAGAGATGAACAAAAGTTAAACAACAAATGAACATAAAAAACAATTTTAAACTGTTAAATCTTGAAATTTCAGTAAATAGGAGAAAGAATGATGTACTGTTGGAATCCAATGAAGGCATGCCATCATATGGCCTAGTGTTGACTCTTCTATGGGCAGCGCTTCTAAATAATTGTGAGTCAAGTTTCTATTAAAATTTTCTTCCAGTGAGAGTCTAGGTCTACCCCTTTTTCTTTTAAAGCTAATGGATTGTGGAATTTCATTGTACGTGTCATAAGCAAGCATGACATAAGGAATACTAATATTAAACTTCAGCTTCACGGAGTTGCTTATTCCAAAATTCGATTTGCTGAAATTTTCCCTTAATTCAGAAAAAAATTAAAAATATTCTCGCTTAAAAGGCGTTACCATAAATATTCGTTTCTTCTTTGCTCCTTTTAGAACTGCTTCCCATTCACTAGGAGAGTACACTGCATTCTTAGTTTTTGCGATTTTTATACTAATGCAAAATCTCTATCACTAGGTAGCATAGTGTGCCCTACTTGTGGAAAACGTGAATTATTTTTTTAAACCTTTGAAATACCAGGAGTTGTAGCCAAAATCCTACAATAGTCCAATTCTTGTTTTGACTACAGCATTTATCAGATACAGCATAATGTGTGTCACCATAAACATCAAACTTATCAAAATAGCAACTAGCAATTTCATCGGATCCTCGTTTATCAATGGATTTGTCTCAAAGGAAAAAGTAGCCATCTTCTGGCTTGTTGCAGCCATGGACACTAAAATTATAACATCAAAGTTTTTTTTTAATAAAAACATGTACCGGTAGTTAATTTAGGTGTAGGAAGAGCTTGTTGCAGATTAAACGTTATCACATGTACGTCATTTTCCTTAGATTCTTCCACTTATTTTTCAAAAACGTTTTTTACAGCTTTTGCTTTTCTTTATCTTCAGTTTTCTCTCAGGTCCGAACTCATCGGACTTGGCAGAAGTGTCAGATTTAGTAGGTTTAAAAGAAACATTCTACTTGTCTGTACAAATTCTTCGGACCTTGTCCGAAGCAACAAATTCAAGTTTTTGTGCTTAAAGACAGCTTTTTGTACTTTTCATATAATATTTCAATATTGCAATCAAGGCTCATATACTCTTTATACGTGTTATCAGGTCGGCTGTTATGGCTTTCATATCGAAGTAAAGAGTCTATTAAATGATGAACTGTGTCAATGTCGTTTTGCAAATACTTTCTTTTTTGGTTTTCATGTCTACCTCTGCAGTCTTTACAAGAATAATTACACCTTTCTTAAGCTTACTTACAATATATTCCATTCGACCTCTACCGATTCCATGCAAAGAAATAAAGGACTTTTTCAAAATTTGAAACTTTTGTTGTTTGACTGAATATTTAGTATTTAAAAGTAAAAGTCCTC
Organism: Diabrotica balteata; assembly: GCA_918026665.1. Taxonomy (NCBI): domain Eukaryota; kingdom Metazoa; phylum Arthropoda; class Insecta; order Coleoptera; family Chrysomelidae; genus Diabrotica; species Diabrotica balteata. The sequence continues at coordinate 82,985,755 of OU898276.1, forward strand.
CTCGTATCCCTTGTTCTGGTATTTCGTTTTATATTGTTTCTACGCATACATCCGAATAGATAAGTATTTTGTATATCATAGCTTCAGAGCTGCCAGAACTTAGCAAACATTTTGGATCGCTCATCTGCTGATATTATCTCAAAACATTTTCTTTTATATGTACATGGACGCCCAACAGCCTTCTTGCTTAATTCACCCCCACTTCCCTGTATTTTTTATATTTCTTTCCAGAATATTTTAATATTTTTGTTTTCTTTTGTTTGTTTATGTGTCTTTTTCTTTTTCTTCCTGACCTTACATTAATATTCTAAAATAATGTAAATTTAGTATGTTAAATAATGTCAATCTAAGACATAATAGACACAATCGAAGCCAAAAGACTCAACTGGTATGGACACCTTCAGAGAATGCCGGAAAATAGATAGCCAAAAAATAGAAGAATGGACTCCGCCAACTAGAAGAAAACGAGGTAGAATAATGTCAAGTACTATGTAATATGACTAGATATTTCTGCAAGTAAAACATGTTACATGTATCATATCACTTAACAGATTTTACTAATATAATAAATAAATATCACTAATAACAAGAAAAACATAATGTCCGCCATCACGTAACAGATTTTACATGCAGTGTTAGAATCTTAACCTAAAAACTTGCTTGTTCTAAATCGGAACTTTCGATTGAACCTTCTTCGTCACTATTGTTTGAATCTGAATCATAGCCCCCAAAGAGCTTTTCTGTTGAAGAAACATCAATATTTTTCGACATTTTTAAGCATAAAACAAAATAAAACGGGCAACTTGTTAAGTACATTTATAGTGTGCTCACTACAGTTTACAGGTTTTACATATAAAAAGCATATTATTTGACAGTTAACAGATTTTGACGATGTAAAGTAGTGACATCTATAAATCAAATACCCAATTTGAAAAATTGAAATCTATAATATGGTTACTTAACATCTTTTTCATGAAAAAACATTTAAATAGGTACTAAATAATGTTACTTAACATGTTTTACGACCGAAAATTTCCTAAATTTGGTCATAAAATACAAAAATACGCATATTGCATTTTTTCTGATAATTCCGTTTTATATATCTAAAAAGGCTACCGTGCTGTCGTACCTATATTAATAAATTCGATATTCGAACTTAAACTAATTTTGAGAAAAACGACTATTTTTGTTTCAGTACTCTGTATAATAAACTCACACCATCCAATACATTTTATATTAAACACTGAGGACGCACTGCCAAAGAGAGTCATCCAATTATAATACACCCTTGATAATAAGAGGATCGGCGTCAGCCGCTGAAATAAATCTGCTGAAGTTTTAAGCATCCTCCGAATGACATACGAGTTTTTAGGATTAGAGTCATTCTTCATAAGTTATTACAAACGCAAATCTTTGTGTGGAAGTTCATGTTAAATCGCTTCCACACAATAAAGTATCTTTAACATCTATACCGGTTCTTAATGCCAGCTTACGACAGTAGGTGCTGTTGAGATATGGGTTGAAAATAAGAAGAACCTACTTCAGGTTGCGGAATGGCAAAAAATAAGAATGGGCCGCTCGAGTCGGATGGCGTTGAATTTTGTATTGTGACATACGATCTTTGCATCTGTATTTACAGAAATTTTAAATATACTAATGTTGTAAATATTGCTACTACAAAGAAAATGCATACTTAAATGAGAGATATGTTTTAATTTAGACTTAGGGATTTACTTGAGGTCCATAAATAAGAGTATTTTCTTGAATCTATCCTGTAGGTATACTTGATTGCGACTTATTGTTAATACAGGAAATAGAAATTTAAACAGGATTATATAAATTGATTTATTGTCTCATAAAAAAAAAACTTTATATACATATGTATATATATTATTGTGATATTTAAAGTCTTAGTGCGCCAATCAATTAATAAGCGAATTAAGTAATTAATTAATTAGAATTATTTAAATGATATGACTTATATTCTATCACACTTTTTAATTCTCTTGTCTCAGGGTTCTATTCGTGCTTCAATATATATGCTATTACATTTGAAAGGTAAGGTCCAAAGAATACAGGAATAATAAAAAACATATAGGATCTAACATTATATATTGAAATAAAAATAATGAAATAAAATTCACACTCAAATGTTTTCAATAAACAAAATCTTATATAATGATTCTCAAAATTTTGTTCTACGTACGTGAACCTTCAAAATTAATGGTACAAACAATATTAGTTGAAATCTCAAAATCCAAATATTATTCTAAATCTCCTAATCAAAATATTTATATCCTTTCTAAATTAAGTATAAAAATTGTGTTATCAATAAAAGAAAAACTGCAGAAAACAAAACTATCTCTCTCTGATGATGAGTGGTCCAAGTCCTTGATTCTTGTAGACTATACTATTTACTCGTAGCCGCTCCCTAGGTAATCAGCAATCTTACAACAAATTATTGCAAGTTTATTGTCCTTACTGATCTCCTTTAAATGCACGAATCGTTCAAATTATGCTAGCTTCTTCTTCTCTCAATAAACGGAATCTCTCGTTGGCCTGAGTGAAAAATGACTCTTGGAATATCTTTTCTTTACGATAAACTGAATCTCTCGTTGACCTGAACAGTGACTCTTGGAATATAAGTAGAAAATATAACTTACAATCTTTTACTGGATCAGCTTCTGTCAAATACACTAACTACACGAAGACTCACAAACTTTCACTGCTACTGCTTCCTACCTCTGGGAAACTACCCGAGAACAACGGCCGTTCGCCTTGCACCCTTGGAAACCAACTGACTATCCATTTTCGTTTCAAAAACCAACTAAAGTCTCATTCTCAAACCAATCATCCCACCTTTTTCAATTTCATCCAATGAAAACGCGTCATCCATCTCCCATTTCTTCATTTCGACAACACACAAATTTTTACCTTCTTCTTCTTAACATGCCATACACCAAAGTGCGTAGGCGACTATCTCATTACTAGAATTCTGTTCTTGGCGGCGTGACACAGCTCACCTGTATTGTGTATTCCTGTCCATTCTTTAATATTCCTTAACCAGGATAATTGTTTGCGGCCGGCTCCTCTCCTACCTTCGATCTTCCCTTGTAGGATTAACTGTGGTATTTCATATTTTGCTCCTCTCAATATGTGCCCAAGGTAACCAATCTTGCGTTTTTTTAATTAATTCAAAGAGTTCTCTTTACAAGCCGGCTCTATTAAGGACGTCATCGTTTCGAACTCTATCCACCCAAGGTATGCGCATCATTCTTCTCAATGACCACATTTCAAATGCTTCAAGTTTGTTGATAGATGTTTTTTTCAAAGTCCACGTTTCCATACCATAAAGCAAGATGGACCATATGTAGCACTTGACCATTCTGTAGCGTATTTCGAAGTTTAGGTGTTGATTACATAGGAGCGGTCTGAATTTCACAAAAGCTTGTCTTGCCATTTGTATTCGGGTTTTTATCTCGTGTTGTGGATCCGATTGGTCATTGATTGTGGTGCCAAGGTATTTAAAAGTTTTCACGCGATTTATACGATTGTCACCTATGCATATTATATATAAAATTTCCGAACATTATTTAAAAACTAATCTTCTTTTACCAATACTTAAAAACTAACAAAAGCCTATCTTTCTAAAATCTATTCTATTGTCCTAATCACTGCACTAATGTATTTTTATATACTACTATACTACTATATAATTTATAATATCTTACGTTTTGTTAAATACAGGTAATCCAAAATTAAAAGACTTTCATTCTTCGAAATGTTTGTAGTTTATTATTTGACTTATCTGAATTATTTTAATGTTTTGAACTTTGAAATATTTTTAAACAAACAGATACTTTCTTGATTTTACATATCATAACAATATATATATATATATATATATATATATATATATATATATATATATATATATATATATGCGTACCTCGGAGGTAAAGGACACTATGTCCATTTTTATCGAAATTTAGATTATTGCACTTTTGAATATAATTTTTCTGGCTCTACACATAGGTAAACCATACTATGTCCAGAGACAATTTTACGGCAAGTTACCGACTTTTTAATAAACACCAAGTCCACTTCCAGTCAGAGGTAAACAACACCATGTGGACTTGGTGTTGTTTACCTCTAGTAAATGTGTGCATTGTCATTTACTATCCGGACATAGTGTTATGTACCCTTGTACCTGGCGGAATTATCAATTGTGTTAGGTTGATAAAAGTTGTACAAAAAGTTCGTTGTTTAATAATTGTAAAATGGATCCGAACTCTAGTGGAAAAATAATATTACAATTACTGTCATGTAATATTCCAAATAAAACAACACTTACAGGTAAGCTATTGTTTTTAACACTAATTTTGTATTTTTCTAACCTCAAATATTTAGTATTGTATATTATTTTGTATAAGGCTCAGAATTTCAAACTGTACATACATTTTTTCTATCTACCGTTAAAATAGAAGTATCAGTTAGTATGTTCTTGTTACTAGTAAAGAATTTCGTCTGTTTTTTTAAATGACCATAATATGGTATGATTATTGTCAGTTATTTATGTAACATGCATTGCCATTTATATTATTGTGTTGAAGGCATAGACAGGAATTTACCAAGCAATTATCAATATATACTCGTATGAACAAAATACTACAAGAGATTGGGTAAAATTTATTTACCGTTAGGCGTAACCGGTACCCCAAAAATTATTGTTGTTGTTGATACCAACAGATTAGGGTAAACAGATGTTGCCAGATCTATATTTTTTTAATGGAAGTAGTTTTAATGGAAATTGCTCAGTAAATTCCGGTCTTTGGTTATAAGGATTATTTTTGTGTTGGCCAATTATAGGCCTATAAAATTAGTCTATAATTATTATTACAAGGCTGGATTTGTTTCAGAACCACTTGGTCATTACAGTAACTTCCAAGGTAATGGTAAGGAAGTGTACGAAGATGATAATTTTTTTGGAGATGATAATTCGGATATTGATATAACCTATGATATAACAAAGATAAAAGAGGACGATTTATTCCTAAGCAGTGATGCAGGCAATTCCAATGAATATAATGAAGTTATTTTAGAAGAAGAGAAAAGTGTTAAAGAAAGGTACAAAATGTAACTAAGTGCAAACAAAAAGACAAAAAACGTGTAGTAAATGAACAAAATTGGGTCTGTAATGTTCGCAAATCAAAAATAACTGGTGGAAAAGAGTATCTCAGTAAAAAAGGCAAAAACATGCCTGCAAAAATGTTAAATCTTCCTTGCATGTGTCGCATGAAATGCTCTAAAAGATTGCCAGAATGCGAAAGACAAAAAATTTTCAACTCATACTGGACTGAGACAAACGTTTCAGATGTTAAAAAGCAATTTATCTTCTCATGTGTCGACATCCAACCTACTCTTCGATTAACAAAAAAAGACCTAAATTCTACCAAATCTAAAAATAATACACTACACTACCTTTTTACAGTGTACAATCAGCGATTGAGGATGTGCAAGGTTATTTTTTCAAACACACTTTGTATATCTAATTTAGTAGTAGTAAATATGTTGAAAAAAATTGAGCAAGGAGGTTTAATAAAAGCTGATCAAAGAGGTAGACACACGCTAATCAATAAAACTCCTACCGAAACCATAAATAGAATACATCAACATATTAAATCATTTCCAAAGTGCGAGATTTATTATTCCAGAGAAAGGAGTAAGAGAGATTATCTTGGCACAGAACTTACGATAGAAAAGTTTTATCAACTGTACTTTAATGAATGCAATGAACTACATGTAGATCCAAAGCTCAGACTAAAAAAGTAATTCGACGCAGATATTTTTAATAAACATTTTCAAGTTTTCGTTTGAAAACTTGTAAACCCGAAATAGACACTTGAGATACATGCAGTACATTCACAGCTCAATTGAAAAATAATCCTACTGCAGATGAACTAACCAGTGTACAGGCTAATCATGATACTCACCTAATTGAATTTAAAACTAGGTATAACTTACAACAATTGGACTTTTTAATGGCTAAAGAGTCACCACAACACAAAGTACTATCTGGTGATTTGTTAAAATGTTTGCTTTCACAATTGTATTAGTTTCTACAAAAGGAAGCTTTTGTAGAAGCAGTGATTCTTCTGTACAATGTATGATGTGGGACAAATCGAAAGGGTTCCGAGGTGCAAGTGAAATTGCCTCGTGAATTTTGAAATGGACTGACAATACAATTCCAGGTAGTCAAGTAAAGGACATCACTCTTTGGACCGATAACTGCTATGAACAAAATAAAAATATAAGTGTTATAATATGCTATTTTTGGATACTGCGTACATACCCTCAAATAAAGACGATCACTCAAAAGTTTTTACTGAAAGGGCACACAAATATGGAAGCAGACAGTGTTTATGCTTTAATCGAGAGAAACAAAAAGAAACTCTCCAATTTGGCCATTTTAACACCATGGAACTGGCAACAGCTAGTTAGGCAAACATCAGGTAAATACACAGTGCACAATATGGAATTTGCAGATTTTAAAAACTTCAAAACGCTGTTCAATAAGAAATTGTCACTTAATCATCCTTTTGTAGGTAGAAAAAAGAATGTTAATGAAGATCCTGTTCTACTGTCAACATGTGTTGACTCCTACAAGTCCAACAAGAACACATTGGGAAGCTCTTTTATAAGACCGATTTCAATAATCAAAATATGTATGAAGTGCACTTTATGAGGTATCGAAGACAGCAATTAACGTTTCCAGCTCAATAAAATCAAGTCTCAGTAAACCCATTACCAATCAGAAAACAAAAGTTTAATGACTTCATTACCTTACTGCCTTTTTCTGTCAGTTTGTCATGCACTTTATCAAAATTTAACACATACGATGTAGCCACAAACGATTACCCACAAGAAGATGAAGATGATATGGAGCCTCTTTAACAATTTTGAAACTTGTCTATAATTTTACTTTATTTAACTTTTCTTAATTTAATTATTATAACATTATAATATTTACCTCTAACAAAATAATAGTATAGGCTGTTTAGTGTATTTCTATTGTTTATTTCGTAGAGACCTTAACATGCAATGTCACATTATTTAAAAAAGTTATTAGAGGTAAACAACACTATGTCCAACTACACATTTAAAAAAAAATTATAAAATGAACGGTAAACTTCAGGTACATAACACTTCATGGAAGGAAAAACGATTATACACACCACAATAATAATGTATTAATCTTGGTTAAATATAAGAAACATTTGAGTATTTACTAATTAAAAATTTAAAAAATGTTAAAACTGCTCTCCTGAAAAAGTAAGAAAATGGACATAGTGTCCTTTACCTCCGAGGTACGGAATATATATATATATATATATATATATATATATATATATATATATATATATATATATATATATAGGGTTGCGGAAAGTACAGGGTCTAGCAACAATGCTTTTTTTTAAACAAATTAACTTCTGAATGTGATATTCTGCATGTTCTACAAAATAATGTAAGTTTTTATAACGTCGTTTCCAGTATGGCCGCCATTTCAATTTTTTAAATAGCAACGTACTTTGAGTACAGAACAGAAATTTGTGCGCGTAAAAATCATTGGTTTGACTATAAATGCAAGAATCCAACAAATAAAAAAATAAGCCTACATAAAGATGCTTACATGACAAACTAGAACAACTGTAGAGAATTACCAGACAAAGTGAAGAGAAGATACACAAAAGAATAAAAACGAAATCACTTAAATAAGAGACTTATTATATAAAATATATAAAAAAACCTCAACAGAGAGAGAGAATTGAGAACATTCTATAAGCAAGTTAACATCAACAGAAAAGAACCCAAAGCAACCACAAAGAAATGCAGAAGTCAGAAAGGCGACCTGTTTACAAAAAGGAAAGACGTATTGAATAGATGGGTGGAATACTTAAACCAGGCACTTAATATGGAGAAAAAAGAAGAAAACTTGAAAGACGAAAGAGATAAGGTAAGTGGAGCAGGCGAGAGGAAAGAAGAACCATCAACGATTCTTAAAATTAAAGATTAAGTTAGAAAACTAGCTAAAATCAAATTGCTCGGAATAGATAATCTCCCAGCTGAACTATATACAGAAGGTGGCCATGATACCATAATGGCATTACAGCAGCATATAAAAGAAATATGGACACAGAAATCCCTCTCCAATGATTGGGATGTTGATGCTTGCACCATACACAAAAAAAGACAATATTTGTATACCTGTCAGCTCTCCTTAACACTGAAAATAAAAATTTAGCAGAGATAAACCGCAGAATTTGCACTGCATCGTTAAATCCACAATTATATCGAAAAATGCAAAAATTAAACTCTATAGTCTTAACATATAGTTCAGAGACCTGGACTCTAACAAACAATAATGATAACATAACGAAACAAAAGTACTAAGGCCAATCTATGCAGCAGTGAATGACAATGGAGTGTGGAAAAGTCGATACAACTTTGAACTTCATAGAATATACCAGAAACCTGATATCGTAAAACGTGTTAAAATATGACGTCTAAGGTGAATAGGACATGTAAAGTTGATGGAACAAAATGACCCAGCTGAAATAACGCTTCTTGATAGATCTATTGGTCAGAGAAGAAGAGGAAGACCCAGAACAAGGTTCCTTAATAACATCGATGAAGACATGAGAAATATGGGAATACGTGCTTGCTGGAGAAAGGCATGGATAAGGACGATTGAAGAGAAATTCTTGAGGAGCCTAGGACCAACACAGGGTTGTAAATCCAGAAAGAATGATGAACCTGCAGATTGTAATATATTTGAATTAAAAAGTTGTGCCATTGGTACAAAAACATTAAACCAATCATCCTGCCAAAAAAGTGCTTAAAAACCTTCTTAATTGGCCAAAAGTATTTTTCAAAGGATCCTGATTTAGCCTTCTTGTTAACAAATATTGAAATCTTTGTAATCTTTGTATTAATCATACTCAATTTTTTAAAATTCGGTGGTTTTGTTTGATCATGATTTAAAATTTTAAGTTCCATGGTCTGAAGAAGAAAAAATGCTTCTTAATTAAAAAAGATAAACAGGCAGATTCATTAGAAAGGCCACATCAGATGAGTGATTCAGATTCAGATGAGTTAAATAGATGATCCAAAAAATACAATAAGCTTGCAGTTTCGTTAACGATTTCTTTAATTCTTCTTGATGTGCCTATCCATTACGAATGTTGGCGATTATCATGACAATCTTTATCTTATCTGCAGCAGCGCTAAAAAGTTGCACATATGTTTTATTAAACCAGATTTTGAGGTTCTTTAACCAAGATGTTCTTCTTCTTCCTGGACCTCACTTTCCAAATATTTTTTCTTGCAGGATGGCTTGAATATGTCCAAAGAATTGTAACTTTCGAGGTTTAATGGTGGTCAGTACCTCTCGGTTCTTATTCATTCGTCTGAGGACCTCCTTATTTATGACTCGATCAGTCCACGTTATCCTAAGTATTCTCCCATATAGCCACATCTCAAAGGCTTCCAGTTTGTTGGACATATTTTAGTTCAAGGTCCACGATTCAACACCATAAAAAAGGACAGAGAAGAGGTAGTATCGCAGCATTCTTACTTTTATATCAACTGAGAGGTTGTAACTCTTGAAGAAGGTATTCAATTGAAGGTGGATCTAGCTTTTCCGATGCGTGCTCTTATCTCTTGGTTGTTGGTTCATTCTTCATTTATTATGGTAACGAGGTAGTTGTAGTGCGTCACTCTTTCTACAGGAGATTGGTTGACGTAGAGTTGATCTTCTCTTATTCTTTTCTTGCTAATTATCATGAACTTTGTCTTCTTAACGTTTATATTAAGTCCATATTGTTGACTGTAATAAGTGATTTTGTTTATAAGAACTTAAAGGTCTTCTAAGTTGTCTGCAAATACTATGGTGTCATATGCATATCGTCCCCTTAGTAACAAATAAACGTATCTCGAGTTTGGCCGTTTTTGAGATAAGTGAATGATTGATTAAAAAATAACTAGTTCTGTTCTATATTAAAAACATTTAGAAACAGATACACCTATCTGCAAATACGTTTATGTATTTCTGTTACGAATCTCTTATGGTTAGAAACAAACAAACGTAACTCTTGGTACATATTTATTATTAGCATCTGGCAACGCTGGTTGATGTTAGTTTGTAAACTTACTACAACAAGCACCTGTTTCAAGTTTCAACGAGGTTGTTAGTTTCATTTTTGTATTTGAAGAAATTAATTATTATTAGTGAAATGTCGAGAAGTCCTAGAATAGCTAAGATTAAGGCTATATTAGCAAAAGGAGCATCCGAGGAATCAAATAAATACGTTACTACTGGTAAGGGGTGATAATTTTAATAATATTACGGGTATAAAATCATATTACAAGTAACAAGTATTCCAATATGAGATATTGTTAATAATATTGTGGTATAAAATCGTATTAAAAGTGACAATTATTCCAATATTAGATATTTTTTATTTCAACACGTACCTACATTTTATATAAAAGTAGTTTCTTATAAATTTTTAACTTCGGTAATATTATCAATTTTAGGTTACGTGTCGGACATTTTTCTTGTAATAAGATTTTGTCGCAACAGAATGCGGTGCTGCCGTTTATATATTTTTTATATGTTTCTGGAAACATATTTTTTTCTTTTTAGAATAAAGACCTTGCAAATGAAGATTCGTCGGATTCTTATATTGCTTCTGGTGATTCTGATGATAGCACCGATTCTGGGAATTCTAAAAGACGTGTTTACATTTCAATAAAACCTGGGAAAAGATGCCAATCTATTCTAAAAAACATTCTGTAAGCAGTTCTAGTAGAGAAAAAGTTCCTTTAACGTCAGGATTCCAGCCAATAACTGAATGCTCTGATCAATCGAGCGATACACTTACAGATAAAGTTTCTGCTATGCCAGTCGAACAAGAGGTGTTTTAACATCCTAATCCATCGATTGAAGAAATATCTAAGAAAACTCGAAAAAAACGACCTGTTCCCTCTAAATGGAAACGAAATATTAAAAAGTGTTTACGGCAATCTGGAAAAGCCTATATTTTGATGAAGGGTGCAAAAGTAAATGCTCGTGGCGTCAAACACAAAGATTGTACAAAGTGCCCCAGAAAAAATGTAGTCAAGTTTTTTCGGAAGATCACAGAATAGAAATTCATAATGCCTATTGGGCCTTAGGAAATTCATAAAAACAAAGGCAATATATATCAATGTTGGTTTAGGTGACGACCAAAAAAGTCAAAACTAGTGGCGCAAATTCAAAGCGAAACAATTCGCGGCAGTTTTTCCTACTGAATGCTGGTCAAAAACTGCAAGTGTGTCAAGGTTTCTTTCTTGCAACACTAGATATATCCGAAGGATTCGTACGAAATATTTTAAATAATAGAAATGATGCTCATATTGTTGTACCCAGCAGAAGAGGAAAGCACCAACCCGGTATTACTAGACCGACTGAAGCCAAAGAAATGATAGAAAATCACATACTATCATTTCCTAGCGTGCCATCCCATTACTGTCGAAAAAAAAACAATTTGTAAATATTTAGCAGAAGATCTATCACTTTCAACAATTTATAATTTGTAATTTGTTGATCGTAATTTGTTGATCGTTGTCATGAGCAAAATTGTATCCCAGAGAAAATATGGCACTATAGAAAAATTTTTAATAATTTAAATTTCAAATTTCATAAATCACGCAAAGATATGTGTGATTCTTGAATCAAATATAAAAATTGTAGCGTAGAACAGAAGCTAACGTTATTTCCATTACACATGGATCATATTCGCCGTGAGATTTCAGCACGTAATTTTCATGATGATAATAAGTTGCTAGCAGAAAATAATGTTAACAACTTTATACAATATATTAGAGGCTGTGAGATATTGTCCCAAAGTATCGTCAAAAGCAATATTTTATAAATGTTGACTTGCTGTATATAATGCCACAATCTATGATGTGAAGTCAAGATGTGCATCAAATTATATGTGGCATGAGGGTATTGATGCAAGGGACTCCAATGAAATATCATCAAGTTTATATAAGTATTTGTCAGACTATGCTAATGGTAAAAAAATTGTCATGATACTTGCGGTGGTCAAAACCGGAAAGTCTTTTTAGCAGCGACTCTTCTTTATGCCGTACAGGTATTGGACATTTCCGAAATTGAACATGGTTATTTTGAACCAGGATATTCAATGATGGAATGCGCTTCGGTCCACGCCCATATTGAGCAATCAACCAAAAACCTAAATATATATCATCCTTCTGGGTGGTATGCAGCAGTCGGAATGGCATTAAAACAATCCAAATACAAAGTAATAGAAATGAATCAAGCTATGTTTTTTGATGCTGCAGCTTTAAAAAAGAAATTGTTAAAAACAAATAATTTGACGCTGATGGTAACAAAGTTAACTGGCTGAAAATAATTCTACTTAAGTATATTAAACATGATCCAAATCATATTTATTTTAAATATGACAAGACCTACCCTGAATTCAAATTAATCAAACTCATACGACGGATGACAAGGGGAATTACCAATTATAATAATTTAGAACTACAAAAGGTACATACACATCTTATGAAAGTAGCTGCTCAAAAATTGGAAGATTTAAAGTACCTTGACGATCAAGGTGTAATACCACCTCAGTCTCACAGTTTCTACGAAGAGTTGAATAGTGGTATGCACACAGTGACGCTGGATTCAGATACCTCAGACAACGAATAAACATCTATTAATATTGTTCGTAATACTTTTTTATTTTAGTATATATTTAGATGAATTTTTTAGTTTATGTATTTTTATAAATAAATAAAGCAAGTCTATTGCCTAACGTAACTTAGTATAAAAAAATCCCAGTTTCTATGAAGAGTGGTATACACCAGTATGAAGAGTGGTAACGAATAAACATTGATTAATATTGTGCGAAATTAAGTTTTAATTTTAGTATATATTTAAATGCATTTTTTTAGTTTTTGTATTTTTATAAATAAATAACAGCATTCTATTGCCTAACGTAACTTAATATAAAAAAAATCAAGCATTAAATTAATAACACGTAAACGTATCTTAACATTAACACAAATAACATTTTTTTTTGTATATACAAAAATATTCAATACTTTATTCGTTTACAGTTTTATGATCGTCAATAATGTATAAAAATTATTGTAGAGTAATAATTTATAAATATTTGAAATCAACAGTAATATCTCTTGTAAAACAAAACTAAAAGGTGTTTATCGATATTTTTCGATAATCAATAAAATCGAGATACGTTTATTTGTTAGTAAGAGGACGATATCTGATGTTGTTTAGCCGGTAACCATTTAGTAGAATACCTTTTTTAGTTTCGTGCAAAGCTTCTATAAATATTCTTTCAGAGTCCAGATCGAAGATTAAAGGAGACAAAATACAGCCTTGCCCCTCTCCATGCTTTAATTGTCAAATCATTCCAAAAATTATAAAAGTGCAGTTTTTGAGGGAGTCCCGTCCCGTGTCGTATTCCGCAAAAAAATTACTGTCCTGTTCCACATCCTGTCTTGTCCCTTGGGACAAAATGTGGGACAAAGTGCGGAACTGGACGTCCCGTGTGCTTTTCTAAATACTCTGCTACCCACTCCATAGGTTCCTATCGGAAAACGTGTACTTTTCTTTGTGGCCTCTCCGGCAACCGAATATCCTCTTGGAAAAACTATATTATCGCGTAATTTTACAATAAACTTTAATACCCCACACCGACCATAAACGACAGTCCATGAATCATGTAATAAATTTATGGCAAGCAACCTGGGATGCAACAGACTCTAAGTTGAAAACAATAAAGCCTCGAGTAAACACCAGCCTACCACAACAAGGAAAAATAAGAGATCAAGTAATCGTAAATCGTCTTTAAATTGGCCACACAATACTAACACACCAACACCTTCTAAATAAAGAACCAGCTCCAATTTGTACCTACTGCTCTACTCAACTCACGGTGAAGCATCTGATAGTCGACTGTCCGCAGTTCCAACCTCAGAGAACATGCCGAGGAATTAGTGGAAACCTGAGAAGTGCACTTACGACAAATATCTCTGATTTATTGCAGTTTCTAAAAGACATAAACATTTATAATAAACTTTAATTTTACAAATTGTACTACTGTGTATGCCCCCCCCCCCACTAATAACCCTTGGTGGTTGATGTGGGTTTTGTATGTTTAAATAAAAAACAACTTTAATACAAACTACAATTGTACTAATTCTACAATAACATATTTAACGTCTCTACTTCCAACTCAGTTATAATTCGTGTAATTGTGAGACAGCTTCCAATTTAAAGGCCAAAACATCAAATAAAGAAGTTTATTTTTTAATTATTGGCTTTAATAAAAGCCGTTAGATATGCCCATATTTTTTGCGATTTTACTTCTTTACATATAGCGTCTACTTCATTCAGATCTTTTTAAGATCATCTCTGATGATATTTACAAATTGACTTATGAGAAAACTCTTACTCTCTAGAGAAAACTCTACAGTCATAAGTGTCTACGAACACTATATTGTCTCGTCCCATATTTGCAGATTATTGATCCTACTCCCATATCAGTTTCACAAGCATTACTTATGAGACGACCAAATTACTTCAAATAAAAAGTTTCAGTATTCATACCTCGTCGTTTGACAACCTAAATAATACTAACCAATAAATTACTCGTATGAGAAATTGATCACACGAGGGCTTTTCGTCCAAAGAATATCACCCGTACGTCCTTAATATTCTTTTTCGTTCGTCTTAATATTCGACCCGTCAATGCCTGAAGGGGTTTGATTTATCCCTTAATCTTTATTATTGTAATTCCCATGTAGAGAATTTAGGATGAGAGACGTATGACGTATGACAAATACACCACATTAGGATACGTGAATGCATTAGTAGACCGCAGTGGTGTAGTTCAAAGTGTGTCCGATTTTATGTAAAATATACGTTTATACTACACAGTGCAATATGTTTTACATAATGTAGAGTTAGGTTTTTAAATTTATATTCGTTAATGTAGTTTGTATTTCAATAATAATCGCAAACTAAATAAATATATCTACTCACAGATATTAAAGCTTTTATAAAAATTATTTGTAAGTTAAATATCTCAAAGTTTGATGAATAAAAAACTATAAATATATAATATTTGTGAAACTTTCTAAGGCTTTATTAATTTCTGTTATATAGAGCCTTGAATTGTCAAGCAGAATATTTTTTACCGTTATCGGAAAGTACAGCTGATAGAGATTTATGCTGATTTCTATGGCTTAATGAAGATTTTTTTAAACTAAGTGGGCAAGCATAGAAGGCGCATGTTTTTCAAAAAAACCTCAGATTTTGTTTTATTTTTGGATATTTTTGTTAATAACTGGTTATATGACAGCCATCCCATAGTTATTATAATTAGTTTTGCATATTCCCAAAGATGTTGAATTGGATTGAATTAATAATGGTAAGGTGGCAGTCATAAGATGTATGTCGAAAACTACTAAATAAAAAACTATATAAATAAAATTAACTTAACTTAAATGCAATAAAATAAAATTAAATAAATTTAAATAAAATTAAGTTTTTTTAAATGAATGAAATATAATCAAATTAAATAAAAATAAACAAAATTAAATCAAATTAAATAAAATTAAATAACATTAAATAAAATTAACTAAATTAAACAAAATAAATAAGTAATATTAAATCAAATTAAAGAAAATGAATTAAAATTAAAAAAAAATAAATAAAATAAAATTAAATTAAATTAAACTATATAAAATTAAATTTAATAGTAATAATTACAATAATACGTGTAACAAAGTTATAATATAAATATAAGTGATAAATAAATGCTGTAGTATACTTAACAATTTTTAAAAATTACGAAAATAATTATATACGTTTATATAATATACACTAGTGGATAAAATTCTGGAAACTTTTCAAAAATTTTAGTTTTGTTATCAGCATTTCTCTTTTTCACAAGACTTATGTTATTTATAATTTTATCTATAATTTTATTACATCGTTTTATGCTACTACTTCTAATATTTAACATATTTAACCCCATATTTTAAGAGGAAAAATCCTCTAAAAATTTAAAATTAAATAAAACAACACCCATTAGCTATTAGTAGATATATTTAAAAAAAATGGTACAATGATTTTTATCAACAAAATTATTATTTGGTAGAATAACCTTTGATTTTTAGGACAGACTCAATTCTGTGAGGCATGGAGTTGACGAGATGAGCCAAAGCTTCTGGTGTAATAACTCTAAACCAGTTTTGAATAATGACTTCTATCAGTTGCTTTGGTTTTGGCGTGATACTAATACTTTCAAACTTGACCATAAATTTTCTATTGGATTTAGATCGGGACTATTTCCAGGCCAAGACAGAACAGTAACATCATGGTTTCTCAACCATTTCATGGAAGTCTTAGCCGTATGACAAGGCTCTCCATTCTGCTGGAAGATGCATTGTTGGGCATCCCCTTCGAACAAATCTGTGATAGTCGGCAGCAGTTTGGCTTGCAGTATCTCTTCCTGATATTTTTTTGCAAGAATATTGCCCTCTATTACTGCTAAATGTCCAACTGCATTAGTGGTCATGCAAGCCTATACCATAACACTCACAGGATGCGTCATAGTGACCGTAGTACACTGGGCAAAAGGTCTTCTCCAGGTCGGCGGCGAACAAACTTCACTCCGTCATTCCCAAAGATCGAGATTTTGGTTTCATCACTCCAAATTACTTTACTCCATTGTTTTTCTGTCCACTATCTGTGTGCCAAAGCCCAATCAATGCGTTTTTGCCTCTGTTTTTTGTTTAGGAACGGCTTCTTTCTAGGAATTCGTGCTCGCAATACATTTTCACACAACTTTCTTCTGATAGTGCGGTCCGATATTTGTAATCCAGTTGATTTGACAATACCATTAATACCTTTTGCGGATCTGCGACGATCTTCTAAAGAAAGTACGCACATCGTAGTGACTAACTTTGGGTTTTCTGTCAGACCTTTTTGCTGATTTTGTCGTTCCCCGTTTACAAACTCTCATTACACCTGATTTAGTGGCGCCACCATCCAATTTGTTTGCTATTTCTTGATAAGTGTAACCTTCTTCTCGAAGGATAATTGCTTTGGCTCTCTTTCCTGGTGACCAGCCAACACGTTTTTTCTGGTTGCCATTTTCGTTGAATCTACGTTGATGAATACCTGTCCGACAATTAAACAATATTACGTTAGTAACAACTATCTGATGTCACTAATGAACACTGGAAGCCGCACGAAACTGTACTAGAGGCCACCCAACCGCTTCCAGTTGGATTGTTGACTGACTAGCAAACCTCTGACGCAATACAGTATTGCCAATGTTGCCATTCACAAATCTCGGATTTTCGGCGTTTCGCTTGAATCTGGTTCCATATTTCATTAAATAATAATGTTAATAAAAAAAGAGTGAGAAATACACAAAATATTATGCAGGAATATAAAACAATAAAATTTTTGTAAAGTTTCCAGAATTGTGGCCCCTAGTGTATGTGTATACTACACACTGCAATATGTTTTACACAATGTAGAGTTAGGTATTTAAATTTATATTCCTTAATGTAGTTTGTATTTCAGTAATAATCGCAAACTAAATAAATATATCTACTCACAGGTATTAAAGCTTTTAATAAAATTATTTGTAAATTAAATATCTCACAGTTTGATGTATAAAAAACTAGAAATATATAATATTTGCTACGTCGGCAAGCAAAGAAGGATCATATTTTTTATGAAAAACCTTAGATTTTGTTTTATTTTGGATATAATAACTGATCATACAACAGCCACCCCATAGTTATTGTAATAAGTTTTGCATATTCCCAAAAATGTTGAATTGGATTGAATTAATAATGGTAAGGTGGCAGTCATAAGACGTATGTCGAAAACTACTAAATAAAAAACTATATAAATAAAATTAACTTAACTTAAATGCAATAAAATAAAATTAAATGAATTTAAATAAAATTAAGTTTTTTTTAAATGAATGAAATATAATCAAATTAAATAAAAATAAACTAAATTAAATAAAAATAAACAAAATTAACTAAAATTAAATAAAATAAATAAAAATAAATTAAATAAATAAAATTAAATCAAATTAAATAAAATTAAATACCATTAAATAAAATCAATTAAAATTAAAAAATAAATAAATAAAATAAAATTAAATTAAATTAAACTCAATAAAATTAAATTGAATAGCAATAATTACAATAATACGTGTAACAAAGTAATATTATAAATGTAAGTGATAAATAAATTCTGTAGTATACTGAACAATTTTTAAAAATTACAAAAAAAAATTCCTTTAAGCCATATATATATATACATATATATATATATATATATATATATATATATATTATATATATATATATATATATATATATATATATATATATATATATATATATATATATATATATAAAATAAACACAGAACATTTTCGGACTAAAAAATCCATCATCAGTGTTTTGTTACTCGACGCACATAAGTTTATCATTCAGACATCATGGCAACTTAGTTGCCATTCAGGAATCGTCTGAGAGTCAGCAGCAACCCCTAGTGAGAGACCCCTTATCTAAAGGGTTTCTACCCAGTTGCTTAACTTATATGCCCTTATATGTAACCGATAAAACATTGATGATGGGCATTTTAGTCCGAGAACGATAGGACGCATCGAAAGTTTCTGTTGCAGGCACTCAATACGAAAGGAATACACGGTGAGTACTGCTCCTTTATTATGTGTTATAGAAGATAACAGAGACATTTGAAAAAGATAATCTTTAATGTATTTAATGCGTGCGAATAATGTGGTTTTAGTAAACAAAACTGGAAGCGAATTAAGAAAAATTCTAAAACAGCGGATACAAGTTCTTGAAGAAAAATATATAAAGCTTATTAAAACAAAAACAAAGTACATGAAGAATTTAATGGATGATTAAAAAAGTTGACAGACATGACAGAAAAATCACCAAGTTTTGAACTTTTGGTGGTGTTAAATTTGTTTATTTGTTGTAAAATTTTATTTTATTAAAGCTTCTATACTTTTGTTTTCTCTACAGTAAAACTTTAGGTAAGCGTCATGGAACTAGCGCTACAAGATGGCGTCATCACGGATAGCGTCTTAGAATAGCGGTTCTGGACAATGATTCACTATCTCGATCAATTCGTTTTTAGTTATCATATATTTAACTCATAGAGGTTTAAATTAGAAGCTGCATAAAAAATATCTAACAAACTATAAATAATAAATGAGAAGTAAAACTTAAAAGAATATCTGTCACTAAAAGATTCGATTCGTAACGATTATCAAAATTTAATAAAAGTCATTGAATCATTTGTTTAAATTTTTATAATAAGTAATTCCCATTTTAAAATAATTTCATATAAATGCAATTATTATTTTTAAACATATTATTTAGTTTATATAATAATTAAATTTACGATCAAATGATATTTACTTATATTTTATTATTGACATTTGGTCTCAATTTGGGAGGTTTGTCATAAGTAAGCAAAGTATGCTTTGTTGATACGTTAAAAGGTGGCGTTAGGAGTACATATAATAATTTATTAAATTTGTTTAATAGAATATAAAAAATAAATAAATAATAAAATTGCTTTATTTGATTTTAAATACATTATTGAAATTTTAAAAAAGCTCCGCGGTAGTTTACCGCACCGCCTACGGTTCCACATTTTTAAAGACTAACGACAAAAAATTATAAATTGTTTTGAATATTTATTGAATTAAAAGTTATTAAGCTTGTTTATAGAAACAAGTAATGGAAGCTAATACTTTCACCACCGGTGCACCAATACAGGTGCCAACGCAACCAAAACGGTCCCTTTCAAGGCAATTTTTAATAACTACTTTAAAATATTGAAGGACTATCAGCAAGTAAAGAAGATCTACTGTCTAATAAGTGCATAGAACACGATGTCGATGTTCTACTGGTCCAAGAAACCCATCGACATACTGCAAGCTGCAGACGGAGGATTCGAGGTATAAGACTTGTACTGGAGATACCACACGACCAGTATGGTGGCTTTGTCAGACCAGATACCGACATAGTTTTCATATCTTTAACATATCGAGATGATATCAAGATCCTCACAGTGAAACTAAAGTCTTGTACGGTAATGTCAATATACAAACCGTCAAACGGTGACTTTGTTTTTGAGAAACCGGATAACTTTCAATCACAGCAAATTCATATTGGGTGACTTCAACTGTCACAGTATTGTTTGGGGGTATAACGAAACAGACATCAATGGCAAATAACTAAAAAATTAAGCTGAAAACATGAACCTCAAACTTATTCATGATCCAAAACAGCCCTTGTTTTCAACAGCGGAAGATGGCGCAGAGGTTACAACCCAGACAATATATTTGTCAGCGACATGATCGGAGACCAGGTGACAAAAACTGTTGGAAGTGCCTTCCCAAAAATACAGCACAGAGCAATAACTTGCTTTTTGAATGCGGCAATCACATACGAAATGGTTCCCTTCAAGAGAAGGTTTAATATCACTAAAGCAAAATGGAAAAAATTCGCTGAAGCATTAGATCAAGAAGTTTACCAGATAAAACCGTGCTCTGATTCATATGATAAATTTGTACAAATCGTAAAACAAATATCACGAATATATATCCCTAGAGGTTGCCGAAACGAAAATTTAGCTGACTGCCGCCTATGAAACAGTTAACCATTAACGGCAACTGGTAAAACTCAATTACAAAAACGAAATAACAAAAGATTTCCGACTAACAAGGTTAAAAAAATGTCTTCTCCACAATAGACGCTTCAAAGTACCGCTCCAGTCCAAGAACAGCCGATGGAGGGATCAAAAAAATGGGCTCCCACACGAAAGTGTTCTAGCACTACAGCTGTACAACATATACACCAATGAGCAACCCAAAAATCAACAAACAAAACAGTTTAGTTACGCGGGTTATACAATTGTGGCAGCTCAGAGAAGTACCTTCAATGAAGTCGAAGTAAAACTGGCAGATGCCCTATAATACTTAGCACTATACTATGACGAAAACCATCTGAAACCCAATCCTTCAAAAACCCAAGAGTGTGCTTTCCACCTTAGAAACAAGCATGCCCGAAAGACACTGGATGTGGAAAAGCGTGGTCAGATGCTGGAACACAATCATACGCCAAAATACCTCGGCGTACGTCTCGATAGAACTCTGTCTTATCGACATTACTGTCAAGATATAAAGAAAGAAGTAAGCGCCAGAAATAATATCATCCGCAAACTAATAAACACCAAACGGGGAGCATAACCACACACTCCCGTACTTCAGCCTTAGCATTATGTTTTTCTGTCGTCGAGTTTGAAGCACCAGTGTGGGAAAACTCTGTTCACTCTAACAATGTCAATATTACGTTAAATGAAATAGTTCATATAATATATAATTGCCTAAAACCGACACCTATAGAAGAGGTCTACCTTATAGTTGGAATCGCTCCACCTACTATCAGAAGACAGGTCACGTCAGAGATAAAAAGAAAGAAGCAGACACGGATCGAAGACACCCCTTGTATGACCACCAACATTAGCCAAGTAGATTAGGATATCGGAAAAGCTTTCTAAAAAAATCACGATCCCTTCCCGAAGAGACAAAAAAAAACGCGCCGAATACACATATGGCAAACGTCAGCTACAACACATTTTGCTCCCTCAGAGAAAACGGTCGCTGGACACAATTTGCCGTATTTCACATGGAAAGCGCTAAACAGACTAAGAACTGGCATTTCACGTTGTGCTAGTAACCTGAAGAAATGGGGATACCAGGAGAACGATACCTGTGACTGTGGTGCGGTTCAGAATAGTGACCATCTACTATCCTGCACAGAGATGAGAGAGACCTGCACAGAAGAAGACCTATAGTCAACCATTGAAAACAGAAAATTTAAAGCTGTTGGTGTTCCGGACACGGAAAGTGTGTAAGTAGATTGTTTATATCACCAGCATCTGCAATTTTAAATGAAAATAATTCACAATTATTTAATATGTATACAAGTTAATATAGCAACGTCACAAGAAAGTAACCATATTTAATACTACAACTATGTGCAACACATATAACGTAAAAAATATAAATACAAATTTTGTACTGATTATTTTGATATCACTTCTCTCTATAAAATATATATTTCTACGCTACTGGAAGCCACCTACCATCGTAATATTCCAACAACATTCCTGATAATTTGGTTTGTTGGTTCAAGCCTGTTCATTTTTCAAAAAATTTTACCGCTTGTATTTGATTATCGGCATTTACAACGTGTTATTACTCCTGTAACCATGGTGGTACCATCGGTGGTATCCTGTCAACTTACCTTTTTCATCTCTAATTGATTTATAGATTCTTCGGTGAATTATGACGACCATTAGTTATATCAAATGAATGGATGGGCGAAAAGGCATGAAAATGTTATGTCACTTCATCAACGCCACTGATTGATCCTTTAAGAAAGAAGCTAAGGTTAAAGATCATAATACTTGTATTATATTGAAATTATAATAAGAATTTCATAGAAAAAATCGGATTTATTGGAATTAAATTTTTTTAATAATTGAAGCATATTTTTTCTATCTATTCTATTTTAATCATGTTACTATTTGGTCTGAAATATTTGTTTTTTTTTAATCGCTAAAGCTCAGTATTTTTCGCGACTGGCTAAGCATTTAATCCTTTCCATTTTTGTTTTCTCTGAAGCTGGAATAACGTTAATGAAAATTGACTCACAATTTTTATTAAAGTCACGTTTACGAAATTCTTTAGTCACCATCTCCCATCTCCTTATATATGTATATATATATATATATATATATATATATATATATATATATATATGTATGTATATATATATATATATATATATATATATATATATATATATATTATAATGAGAAAAGAAATACAATAAATTAACATAGAAATATATACAACCAGATATACAATGTTAAATTTATTTAAATAGTGGTTAGAGACATAATTTGTAACTTATATACTAGATAATATTATTAAAAAATAATTATATAAGGGTATTTTTAAGAATTTAGCATAAGAATTAAGTTTAAGAAGTTTTTTTTATTTTATTTAATATTAGATATTTTTGAGTCAGCATATGCAACCAAACAGACACTGTAGTGTCAAAGTCAAAAAGTTATTTATTTTTGGAATGTTAATTTAAAATATAATTGTGGATGTAAAATAGTCAAAATATATTTCATATAAATGTTTAAGTTACATATAATAGTGTAGTTCTGATCTGGAGAGCCTAAAGTCAAGTAAATTGTTAATGGAAAGGTTTGGAAATGTCAATGGGACTGTATACAGTAAGAATTTGTAAGAGTTGTAAGAATTTCATAACAGACAAAAAAAACATTCCAGAATTTTCAAATAGAAAAAATAGAATGATTCGAACATTATTTGTTGCTAGAATATTCTGGAAACAATAAAAAGATATAAAAAGCCATGTAATTTGGAAGTCAGTCAGTTAGTCATGAGTTAGAGTTCAGTTCAGTATGTTCAGTTATCAGTTAGTTAGTTAGTTACAGATTATGATTAGTTACAGCATTGTTTAAATAGTACTAGTTAGACAATCCTTATGGAACAAATGTTTGACTTATAATCTGCCGTCATGTGGCGGCCTCTAGTCATAAATTTAAAAAACTATTAACAGAGACTAAATTCGCTGCAGCATTCTACTCGAGTATATTTTTAGGTGTCTGATAACTAATTCAAACTTATACACGGATGCCAAATTGTGAAGAAAATATATGACTTAAATAAAATGCTTATTGTTATTGTCGTATACGTCTTGTGAAAGATAACTTGACTATTTCGAGCGATTATTTCAAATTGTTTTTATACTTTGAGACTTGCTAAATTTAAATCGGTCAGTAATCTATTTAAATGAAGTAGATAAATGCTGCCGTTTTTTTTAAATGTTTGTTAGTTTACCAGATATTAAATTTGGTTATATGATTTGTTAGAAAAGGATTAAATATTTAATTGAAATAGACTCGATTGCTATCGTCTTAGAACACTCATGCGGGGGTTTATTTTTTAGTCAAGACTAAACAGAGATTTGGTCAAGATTGTAAGACTTAAATTTTTCAATTAAGTTTTATCATTGTTTAAAAAAGAAAATCTTTTTAAAAAGTGGTTTATGTACGTTTTTTTAAATTAAATTTTCTATATTTTAATCTTTAAAATGACGTTTGGAAATATAGTAATTTCATGGGTTTGGTTTTTTGATAATGGTTTTGAAACAATAAACATATCGATATGCCACAAGAGGCAACATATATTTGGGCAACATAAATAATCTATGTGTTGGGATAAAAGGAATAATAATTAACAAAACTTTAATAAACTGTACCCTTTACTTTATTTACTTATGTATTTTATAATATACACACCATTTTTGTATTTCTGTTTACATAAATGAGAATGTTCGTCCGATCTGAGCTGTTTATTAATGAAATAATTTTAAATTACAAAGGTATAGAAATTGCAAAAATTAAATTCGCATTATTTTAATAGTTATATAACACATCAAAGTTCTAATATCTACACATAAACAATATTAACAAAATCATAATTCAAGGTAAAAAAACAAAACAAAATTGTTTACATTAATAGTTATAGAAATTGATTGTAACATTGTTAATGTAATCTCCTTTGAAGTGTACAATAATTATGAAATATTTTTTATTGACCAATGGTGATAACGGCATATCTATAAGCTGTTCAACAAAATCGTCAGTTCAGAATTAACACTGTGCGAAACGGTATTGGAACCGGTTGATGGTTGTTTTACTGCATAGTGTAGCATAATGTTACTGCATAGATGTTTTTTTTTAAATTGGTTAGCTCCAGACTTTCCAATGCAGCATTACCTACAACAATATTATTATTAATACAACGGAAAAAAAGCAACTTTCTGCAAAATAAAGTAAAAAAATAATTTAAGTTCTGTATTCAAAATATAAATAGCTTGGCAGTCATGCCAATATTTGTTTATATATATATATATATATATATATATATATATATATATATATATATATATATATATATCTTCTTCTTCTTCAAGTGCCCTGTCCGTTGCGAACTTTGGCTATTAACATGGCAATTTTGATCTTGTTTGCGGTGCTTCTGAATAGTTCGACCGATGTGAGCCCGAACCACTTCCGCAGATTTTGGATTATATATATATATATATATATATATATATATATATATATATATATATATACCGTCTTCAGTACGGTGCAGCCAAGTTAGAAAAGGAGCATATTAACTTAGAAAACGTTCACTACAGGAGCAATGCGACCAATTTGTAACAATAATGTTAGAAGACTCTGAGGTTTCCAGGGCAATAACTAACACGTCCACGGGAGAAGTAGTAAGAGTATATTATGTAATCAATTCCCTGTAAAAATAACAGGCAATACCAACCAACCAAAGTAATGCTACAATTTTTATGGATTTTTGTTCGGTATTGTTATGTCGAAAATTTATTTACACAAAGTACCTCGACAACTATGCTCATTGGTACAAGAACAATAATATTAAATATGGAATGCGAACAAATAATAATTATATTACTTTAACTAATCTATTACGTTAAGTCTTGTGGTAGAGTTGAACGGTTTTTAGAAACTGTATAGTTTTTGTTATCTTTGTACGGTTGTTAAGCGGTTCCTTAGAGTAGGTTTCAAGTTCCGGACTTTATACAAATTGGTGAATTGTTTGCAGTTGGTAAGTTTGGTGTGGTTGATTCGTAGTCTTCTAATAGTCGATGCTTCTCTTCTAGTTAGAAAGTCCAGGGGGAGATGACCAATAAAAGATTGAAGTTTATGAAGAGTTGTTTTAGTTTTTTTGCTATAAGTTTTGTTAAGTATCCTCTACTAACTTTTTGAAAACGAATTTCGAAATTCGTTAGCTAGGTGAATTTGGGTGACTCCAGTCACCCCATGGTTGGTAGCTTCTTTGGCAAAATGATCTGCTGTTTTATTACTAGTAATTCCGGTGTGAGAAGGCAGCCATATGAGAGAGACTGTTACATGGTAAGCAGAGAGATTTTGTTATGTCATGAATGTTTTGAACTAATAGGTGGTTAGTGAAAATTGTATTGACTAAATAGATATATGAAAGGTAATCTAAACAAATGACAATATGTCTGTTTCGATGGGGAATGCATTTAAAGGCCAAGAGAATACTATATAGTTCACCTGTGCAAACGTTGCATGTTAAGGGTAACCGAGATGATCTTTCAAGTTCATGTTTAGTGGTTACTGCACAACCAATACCAGTGGTAGTTTTAGAAGCATCTTTATAGAGAATTAATTTCTAAAAATGTCTTCTTTATAAAAAGGTTAGAAGATTAAAGTTTGTTAAAAATGGTGAGTGAGGTATATATTGAAGGGAGATTTTTAGCCCAGAGGGGAAGTAAAGGTAGAAGAAATGAATTAGTCAGAAGGAGGTCAATATTTTTAAGTAGTGAAGAAATTAATTGAGGTATAGGTTTTATGATAAGGTGTTGGTTATTGTTAGTGGAAGAAGACGGCATTGTGGCAATTACGGAATGAACGGGATTAAAGAGATTTGCGGATGTTGATGTAGCATACGAAAGTAGAAGAGATTATCGTCTTAGGTTAAGAGAAAGTTCATTAGATTCACGGTATACACTCTTAATAGGACTAAAGCGAAAAGTGCCTAGACCTAGATGTAGTATCATCGGCACCCCATTGAAGATGACTGAGGGTTTTAAAATTGTTCAACCTTTTTAAACAATTGGTTTTAAGTTCAGAGATTTGATTCTTCCAATTTAATCATAACTATCTGTTCCAATATACTGTTTTATGTATATCAAACATAAAACAGAGAATTTTACATTAATTAACAACAGAAAGTGGAGAATTGTTAAATAAAATTTGGGGTACGAGTGGAAATCCTTCTAAAAATTTTTATTAATTTGGTTTACTCTGAGAGAATGACAATCCTAGTTTGTTAGATTTACCTTGAAGTAGATTTATTGCACTTTGTATAAGTTTATATGAGGTTGGGACATATTTAACAGCAGTAAATGATATCATCAGCGGTTGAACATATTTGATGGGAGGCAAATTTCGTTTGCAAGAATGTATAGAGTTAAACTAAATACAGATTCTAAAGGGACACCCTAATTTTGAGGACGGGATTGAAAAATTTTACCATTGGCAAGGACTTTAAAGATTCTTCCAGTTAGATCATTTTTTACAAATGAGAAAATGTTACCATCTAAATTGTAGTGGGAGAGTTTGTCAATGACTGCTTTTCTAGATTGAATAAAATGCCCCTTCAACGTTAAATATAGTTGCTACGATATCTTGTTGATTATAGATTGCTTAAGAATTGTGTGTTTGAAAAATAAAAAGGTTATCAAAAGAAGACTGATCGGAAGCCGCATTGAGCGTCAGGAATAATATTATACTGTTTAACGAACCAAGTAAGTATTTTATTGATCATTGTTTCAAGAAGTTTGCAGGTGATATACGTAAGAGAAATCGGACGAAAAGATTTTTCAGGTTTTTTAATTGGAATGATTATAGAATTCACTATTCACTTCCCAAAGATCTGGGAATTTTTGTATGTTCCAGATAATGTTATAAATTTCGAGAAGATTGGAGAGAGATGTGTTAAAGAGATTTTTTGAAAATATATAAGGGATATCATCAGGATCATCAGCAGATTTTGTACATAAAAACAAGGTAAATTTTAGTTTATTTAGGGTAAACAAGGCGTTCATAAACGTAACATCGTGTGGAGTTGTCGAGATGGTGGATAAAGATTGAGTGCGTAAAGAACTGGGGGTGAAAGTCATATTACTTTTATTGAATTTGTCTCTAAAATAATTAGCGAGTCTGTCGGAAATGAATTGACTGTCAGAGATAACTGTGTTGTTGAAGATGATAGGATGTAGCAATGAAGAATGAATAAATTCATAGGATAAAGGTTAGTTTTATTACCTTGGATTTGTGAAACAGTTTCTTTTCATAAATGAGTGGAGTTTGCATTGTGTGTTAGGGTGGAAGTGTAGTTTTGCCATAAGGATGTTTTACTTTCTTTAATAAGAAATTTGGCTTAAGCTTTAATTTATTTGTGTATTAGAAGATTTTCCTGGCTTTTGTTTAACCGATATTTATTTAAAGCAATCTTGGATAAACGGATGGCATTATTTCAATTAGAGTTCCACCATAGTACCATTTTGTGAGTAGAAGAGATGTTTTTTTACCGAAATGTGATTTGGCAGCAGTAAGTAAGCATTCGTAAAACAAATTTAAAGTAATGTTGATATTCTCTGTAATAGCTAAGGAAGAATAGCTTGGTGCCTAAGGAATTTTCGAAAAAGTTTTCAAGATAATTCTAGAAAACTCTAATTTTTGTGTTTTTATAGGACTTGAGTGCAGCTTTTAGTTAGAAATAGGTTGTAGGAGAGTTCAGATAATTGGTATCTTGTGAAACTGTGGATGAATAAGGAAAGGGTGAAGGAAGAAAAGAGTATATTATGGTTAGGTCCAGATTTGTTACAAAACTTTTATTTTAAATTTTTTGTCAGAATCTTGGCTGTCTCTTGATTGTCAAGGATATCCTTTTGATTAAAAAAAATTGGATATTTTAAGGTTATTTTTTTGCCCCGGATTTGCCCAATTTTTTTTCCAAACTAGACTTGGGCTAGTATTCGAAGTATATGAAGTTTTCTTACTTAATTGAATATCGTTTTTAAATTTGGCAAAAGATGAAGTAAAAATATACAGAGAGGAAAAACAATGATTAAATGCGAGAGAAAGAGAGAAATTCTATTTATCATGTATGCTGTGATTAGATTTGACATCAGAAGATTTATCAGACGAGGCACTTATATACTCTGTAGCCGGAGGTAGGCTGTTCTTTTAACTTTTTTAAGATTCTAGTGATACGGTTTTTTAGTGATATTTTCCTTGTACCTGTGTAGAGCTGCAATAAGTCCTTTTGAATACCATCTATGTTTTTAGGATTTTTAAGCTTTTTGTAGTGGAGGATACATACAAAAGAATTCTCAAGAAATGCAATAAGTTTCATGGAATTGAGTGTAAAATTAGTCGGATTATCTTTGTAAATTGTTTCTATATCGAAAATATAACTAGGTTTCATCGAGTAATCCAATCAAAGATTAGATTTGGACATTTTTTGGCTGGTTTGGGTGGTATCGAGAATGTCGAATGAGGAAAAGAACTTAATAGAGCAAGAATACCGGATGAAGAGATAATGGTAGGAGTATCAGGAGGACTGTCATTGGAGTGTCCTCTTTTTTGTCCTACTGCCAACATGGGCTTTAAATTAGTATGACGAGGGATGGATAAATCCATAATGGCAGCCAGGATAACTGTGTAGTTAACGGAGGGGGACTCAATTTTCGAAGATAGAAGTTCTTTTGATGAAGTTAAGGATTCAGGATTAAGGACTCCTTAGAGTCAGCTGAAAATGACGAAGAGAGTGGAGCATTAGCTGCAATGAGGGTGTGGTCTGGTCAACTGGAGACTTTGCGATCACACTCCACGGTACGACCGTTGTTTACGACGTAAGCTTACAAAGAAAACACTATAGTATGTCAGAGAATAAAA
This sequence comes from Diabrotica balteata, assembly GCA_918026665.1. Lineage (NCBI taxonomy): Eukaryota > Metazoa > Arthropoda > Insecta > Coleoptera > Chrysomelidae > Diabrotica > Diabrotica balteata. The sequence goes on from OU898276.1 coordinate 83,015,567, forward strand.
ATATTTTAAAGATTGTATTTTCAAGGTTAATTAACAAAGAAGATTGCACTTCGAAGTCCATCTTGTCAGGGATTACAAATGTTACCCTAGGAAAACTCATGATATGTACCTATTGATCATCTGATGTTCCGTAATTAGTGAATGCGGGATGAAAGGAGATACATTTGAAATAAGGATTATTTTGATCGCAGAAATAAGCCTGCACATAAAGATGACGGTGGGATTAATTATGACATTCGGTGTATTAGTTGATCAAAGATGTCGGTAGATGTGAGGAAAATGCTGATTCGATTATTCGAAATGCGAGATGTAAAAATAATAATGGTGTAAAAGCACGAAAAAACAGACCTTTCCATAACAAATAACAAGAAACAAGCTGAAATATTGCAGCGGACAGATCTCCCTTGCATTTTTCTGTAGCGATATTTTACGAGTACCATTATTTTAATGTTTTAAAACTAATTTACTTCTTCACTGTGTATGTCACTTATAAATTGAATTATAAAATTTAGATATTCTTTTACGATGTGTTTCAGCTCTTAATGTTGATAAACAATGAAAATATTTGCAATTTCTTAAACAAGAAAAAAAATGCTAGTTGATTTCGTCTGGGCCATAGAATGTTTTGTTTTTGTTTTAATGTTTTTATTTATTAGCTTTATATTGAGCAGACATACAAGTGTATGGCATAAAAATGTCAAAGTTATTAGAAATTTTTATAAGCTAAATATTAGTTTTTCAAACTGATTTTTAAAAAACAAATTTAATATAATCTTGATGTTTTTTTTTATAATTTAAAACGAAGCCATAAAAAATTGATTGCTATTTACAAAATATCCCTAGGGTGACTGTTTTGACAAGTAGAGTTGTTTAAATAATCGATCTCCGGGATAAACAAATTGAATAACTGTATGGTCGGTCTGTATGACATTTAGCATACTTTAAAAACTCATTAACTGCCATAATTTTAAATATCTGGATTACATATCGTTATGAAAAAAGAAAGTTATTAACATTTATAAATTATACTTTAAAAATAAGGGTTTTTGAATTATCTCGGTCAATACTTTAGGTATTTTAATTATAAAAATCTCAATATTAGAGAACATTTTATGATCTATAACTTTTATTTTAACCATATTTCTCTAACGTGTATAAGAAACGTTTTATGCGGAAAAATTGTTTTCACTATTTACGATTCTTTAATAAAAATGTAAAGCAAAATTAGCTGAAGTATTCATATAGTTGTCATCAGCTACCCCTCATATAACTTTTAGAGACTTTTGTTCATCTGTTTAAGATTTTTTCAGCTTTTGTAGAGTTGTAGATCATAAAAAGTTATGTAATTTTTGAGAGTATCCAAATTAAAATACATGAAACCATTAACCGAAATAGTTGAAAAAAAAAACATATTTTTGCAATTATTTATAAATTATAATAACTCTTTTTTTGCACAGAGACATGTAACATAGCTCCTTGAAATTATGAAAATTAATAATTGATTAAAGTGCGCTAAATATCAATCAGATAGAGCAAATAGTTTATAGTTATATAATTTGAACATTTATAATAACTTTGATATTGTTTATGCCACAAACTTATAGAGAGGCTTAATTAAAAACTGATGAAAAATAGTGATACACACTTTCTAAAAAAAAACAGACTCTTCTATGACCATTACGAGCCAAGAGAGCATTTTATATTTAAAACCATAGCATTTTATTGTTAAAATCATACCTCCATTGTCTATTAACAATAAGAGTTGAAAATTGAAGGGACTCTAAATGAAGATCTGAAGTGTGCGATCCAACTTACAGATGGCATATGCAGTAAAGAAATAAAAAGAAGTAAAATTTGCAATATTTTGGCTTCTGTGGCACGTAAAACATAAATTTCTTTAAACTGGGGTAGCTCAACAAAGAGTTGTTTAAATAATCGCTCTCCGTGATAAACAAATCGTCACTATTTTTATTAGTTACATTACAAACCATTATGCAAAAACAAAGGTTTTTAAATTTATAAATTTCTGCAAAATCAAGGGTTTTTTGCAACTAGGTATTTTGGTGAATTCTTTATGCTTTTAATTTAGAAACTCGCAAATGGAAGAACTTTTTGATATCTACACTTTTTATTTCAACTATTTTTCTTTAAACTGGATAAAAAACGTTTTATAAGCAAAAGAATAACCTGTCACTTTTTAAAATTGTTTAAACAAACACAAACCAAAATCACCTGTATGTCCACAGATTTATCATTAACTAACCCTCATATATCTTTTAGAAACTTCAAATACCTGTATAAGATTTTTACGTGAAATCAATGATTTTCCCAGATGTGTATAAATTAGTTCTCCGATAAAGATGAATTTATTTCTACTTTTCAATACAATAACTAAAAATAGCTAAAGAAATACATATTTAAATATCTAATACTTTGTTTATGTTTATTAACTTGATATTTATTCACTAATTTCTTTTTTCGAAGTTTATTATATTATAATTATAATACCAACGAAAACGTAAAATTCAAATTAATGCATCTCGAATATGACGCGTGCACCGTGACGATAATAAAAAATGAATGAAGAATGAAAAAATTTTTTTCAAACGTAACGGAAACGGTGTGAAATACAAGAATATAAAAAAGTTTATATTTACTTACCAAAGTGTAATATCCATGTTTGACAATCCGAAGGATTTTTTGTCGGAAATCTGAACATTTTCAATCCATGAATCTTGGTGATAAACCACATTTGTAATAACAACAAATATTTCCAGTCATCTGTAAAAAACCATTTATTTATTATGAAAGAAACACTATTTTAATTTAAAATCATTTTCTTTCAAATTATTATTGGATGTATGTATTACCAGGTAAAATTTATTTTTAAATACCTAATTTTGTTCATTTCTCATACAAATGATTCTTTATGTTTTAAACACATAGGATTAAAATGTTTTACTTACCTCGGACCAAATGTTTTTAATACACTTCCAAATAAATTACAATATTTAAATTCTTTAAACTTATTTAGATGGAGATATGAAGATTTAGAAGCCACAGTATGTTTATGTACTATTTTAGTTGACACGATATTTACTAAAATAGTTGATAGTAATAACAATAACTCTATTTTAAATGAATACCTTAAGTGATTCATGGGCTGTTTTTTGTTACGTTTTTATTTGTAAATAAACCTGTTGCTACTATGTCAGTGAAATATTGCAACGCTGGTGAATTAAATTCGGAGGATCAAAAATGGACGTTTAGTTTATTCTTTAACTTTTTCACATAGCACCATCTAGTATAACGTAGATCAAACAAACAATTGTAAATTAAAAGCTATTGAGACAGAAAGAGTGGTGACATCTAGTGACTGTCTCAATTGGAATCAAACAAATTTATACATTGCGTTGGCTAACTAGTCCTATTTAAACAATGGTTACAGTAAAGTGATTCAGGAAAGTTATAATTCAAGAATTTTGTTACAAGAAGATTATTAAGTTAATTATTATTATTATTAAGCCTGTTACATGTGATTATTAATTACAAAGAAGAATTAAGAATAATTTATGAGGTTATGAAGAGTTTATTAGCTAGAATAAGGCATTGATTAAGTTAAATAAATTATTAAGTTAAATACAGTTGGAGATTAATTATTACTACAGTAATATAGTGACAGTTTGAAGTTAATTCATTGAAATAAGCATTGAATAATACAACCACAAGATCCAGTATATTTCAAAGTACATTATATGGAAATTACAAGGAGTTAAATATATATATATATATATATATATATATATATATATATATATATATATATATATATATATATGGTGAGTGGATATAATTAAGAAGGAACATATTAAAATAGTTGGATAACCAAGGCTTAGTAAGAAGATATCGAGTGGTGATAATAACTTTAATTTTGGAAAAAACTTTAAGCGTTCAGTGAAAGAAGGTACCAAATTTTGTTATAAATTAAATAATTGTAAGAATTTCAAATTTTAGATAGATTGTTTTAAATTGATATTGCTTATATTAGATAGATAGGTTTGTTTCATAATAGTTATAATAAAGATAATTTAAAAAAGTACTTACAAACTAATTCTTTGAGAACCGCGATAAAAACCCTATACTTACAAATATCATTCAAATTTACTCATTGCTCATACAACAACAACACATCATAACAATATATATATATATATATATATATATATATAGTTTCCTTTCTCCTAGTTCCTTTCTCTACCATTAACTAGGTACGTAGAGAATTGTAGAATTATATGAAAATTTTATACACATAAATTGATATTTCGGGTTTGAAAACTTCCCATCTTATTATTGTTCTGAAGCTATTTTCTTGTGGCATTGTAAATTAATTACTATTTTACTGGGAATAAGCCAAAATTAAAGATAAAAGATAAAAATACGTTTATTGACTTTCAATTTCCAATTCGGAAATCGTTCTTAAAATACAAACAGTAAATTAAACAAATTTTGTGTTTTGTTACATAGTGAAAAATTCTTCTAATAATTTAATTTTATCTGACTCATTTATATTGACAATTCAGACATACATTATGCATTTTAAAGTAGACGACTTTAAAATGATATTGCCAATATTGTTGAGTTGCGCTCCTAGGACGACTTTACTTATGAGATAGTTCATTCGATTACATGAAATCAACTTTAATTTGAGCATATCCGTCAGAAAAAAATCATAGCATGTAATTCGTCTTTAAAAAGACAAACACATGACATGATAACAGTAAAATTCTCCTGTTAGTGATTCCATAGTAAATTATGAGGGAAAAACCAGGAAAAAAACCTCATAATACTATCCCGACATTGTAAGTATTTGTTCGTGAATTTAGTTTACCTTCAACAAACATCAAAAGTCTGATTTCATATGTTACGTTATTTAAAAAACATAAATGATGTACCCTCTATATGTTACTGACTTACTAATACTGGTATTTTCTTATTAATAACTTCCTCTTTCAATATTGGTAACCAGATCCTACTATATTCTGCCGAGGAATTTGCAACACAATTGGCCTCATTTAGCATAATTAGAGCCGCTTCTTTGATTTTTCTTTTTTTACCATTCGTTTCTTTTAGTACTACATTTGAATTATTCCATTGAACCTTATGTTCATGATCCCATGCGTGTTTACATATTTGAGATCTATCAAATTCTCTATTTTTAATATAAGATTGATGTTCACTTATTCTAACATTTAATGGCCTTGATGATTCACCTAAATAAAACTGATCGCATTCACAAGGTATATTATAAATGAATTCTTTGGCCTTTCTTGTTCATTGTTAGGTTTGGTTTTGGACAAAATAGATCTCAACGTGTTTGTTGTTTTGAATGTTGTTGAAATGTTGAATTTATTTCCTATCCTTTTAAGTTTTTCTGATTATCCTTTTATGTACGGTATTGTTATTTTCCTCATATTATTCCTTGTGTATGCTGTAGGATCTCGTTCTTAGTTGTTCTGTTCTATTCGATCGACTGTTGAAAATTCCTTATTTATAAACGATAAAGGATAATCATTTTTTAATAAAACAGATGTTAACAAATGTTTTTCTTCCAAGAACGAATTTTCGTTAGAACAAGTAATTTTGGCTCTATCGTATAAGGATTTAATTATTCCCTTTTTTACATGAATATTGTGATTTGATTTGAAATTTAAATATCTATTGGTGTGTGTTGGTGTTCTATACACCTGAGTCTCATATCCAGTATCGTTCTTAGAGATAAAAACATCCAGGAAAGGTAACGTGTAATTAAATAGTAATAATAATTTTAATACCCAGTTAAATAGTAATTAATTTCCATCCTATTTTTTTTACATTTTTTTTTTCACGGGTGTTTACTTTTGTTTTCTTTAAAGTGGCCAAAATACTTTATGCATGTATTATATGGGGTGTTCTTTTATTTCGGGAGTAAAATGGTGGATTTAGAGTTTAGAGATGGAATTCTGTATAGACTTTAAAAACAGAACCGAAAACCAAGTCCATCAAATAGTTAGCTGGTCGTACTGCCGATGAAAATACCTTAAGAGAACTGTACAGCTTTGTAATTCCTGGTTTTAGTAGAATCCAAAGTAGATGCCCAAAAAAATTTCCGTGGAGTTATTCACAAAAATACTCTGTGCTCCTCCAACCTTTGCCATTTTCCTGCTTCTTGAAAAATAGTAAAAACACAATAATGATATCCATAAAACGAAAATCCTGGTTCTAATTTAAATCATCACTGAGTAGCAGTTTATGTTATTCAGTTAAAATGTTGTGCACAATGTTATATAACGTCGTATCTGCGATTTTAATAATTATTTTGCTTAAAGGTCATGTGTCAACATCATACGGTTATTTTTTCAATCATATCCAAGACAGTTGCAATTTTTAGATTTATATAATTATGTACACGCTCACTTTGCAAAAATGTCATAATCTAACTAATTGACAGATCACGTTCTATTGTCATGTTTAACCCAATAAAATATGATTGTACACAAAAGTAAATTTCTTGAAATTGGTTCGAATTATGTGCTAGACTTCTTAGTTATTCAACAGTGCTTTATTGACCATGATTATCTTGGCCCTTATCTTTATACGTGGTCGGCCCTTAAGGTTTCTATCTTCTCATATCAATATTAATCCTCCTTACATTATGGTCTTGTCTAACCATTTTTTTTATTTGAAACTGCTTCAACCAAAAGGGTTATTACCAATGGTCGATTTAAAAGATAATATAAATATAAAAAAAATAAAAAATACAATTACATTTTGTTAATTAGTCCTGAGGAAACCAAAAACAAGTATGGTACGATTGCGGGTACTATGTTCACTTAGAATGTCTTTTATTGTTGTAAATAACTACTCTTCATATTGTCTTTCAAATGCGTTCAACGGACACTCCACTAATATGTGATGTACTGTTAGATCACTATCAGATGCATAACACAAATGTTTGGGTTACTATCTGGGCATCTAACCGTAGTCTATATATGAAGTTTTTAAGATTGTGATACGAATTTCGTTTGAAATGTGTTACTTGTAAACGTAGGATGGATGGATGACATTTATTCATAAGAATTTTAAGATCTTCTAAATCGGTATCATACCCATTTAGGCTCCATTGAATAATATAATTAAACATAGTTTAATTAATAAGTCTCCGGAGAGAAATCGCTAAGATCATCGGTAGGAGTATTACTTAAAATTTGTTCTGTAATTTTGTTTTTAATTCTAGAACAACGAGATATAATATATCTTGGACTTAACATAGAATGTATTCTCTTTAAAAAGTCTATCAATAGTTCGATATCATTCGAGTAAGTTCTGGGGACACTAAGAGGATCTGAAGAACCATGCGCATTTTCAAAGAAGTCAATAAGTTCTGCCTGTGTTAGGTATCCATTGTTGGAGTTTTCGTTGAAGAACTGACTGGTACATTTAGTACGATCTTCTACTAGCTTTCTGTTGTTTTCTTGTTGAGTTCTTGGTTTTTTGCTTCGTGGCTTCAGTTTAGTGAAAGCATTTTCGTTATCTCTTATTGGAAGAGAATTTTATTTCAGATAGGTTTCGTTCAGGGTGCTGGGATGAGGATGTATCTTGATTAAAGGTATCCATTTGAGTCTCGTTGGGTAGGTCGCAGCTTATCGGAGTATGCTTATTTGATTGGGAGGTAATGATTTTTCTAGACGTTTCAGCCTCACTAAGAGAGGATTGTATAGAGGAATTTATCGACAAAAGAACTGATTGTTGTTCTGCAGTTTCAGTCTTAGTAGAAGAGTTTCAGTCTTATGTAAAAGAAATTGTCGAAAGGGGAGATGATTGGTGTACTTCCTGTAGAGTGTTTAGATGAACACTATTTTAGGTGTTGATTTAAAGAAGTCTGATTATTATTATTGGAACACTGAGATACAAAATGTCCTTATTGTTTGCAGAAGTAGCAAGATTGCTTTTCGATGAAAAATAGAAAATTCGAAAGTTGTTATCCTTACGGTTAATTAACATAAAATCAGGTAATTTATCTATTAAGTTAGTTAGCGCTATAAAAGTGTATCATTGGAAACTCAAGACATGCTTGAATATTGGATTTAAAGTCCCTATCTTGAGAAAGTTAATTGGAGTTATTAGATATATACTTAAGTTTTTCAGTTGTTCTTCTATGACGCAGTGCGGAATACTTAGACATGCGTTGGAAAAAATAAATCATTCATTTGGAGTTACTAGTCTTCGTTCTTAATTAATTACTACAATTCCATTATCGTTGCTAGAAACTCATCGACTGTCTGTTCACTGGTAAAAAAGATATAAATACAATCATTTATAATTTTAAAACTAAAATGTATTTTTCTGGGATCCACTTTACAAGTTACTGCATTAAGGTATATCGGTATTGATATTAGAACAACTTAGAGTAAAGGATAGATTGCTTAAAGAAATACAACAGAGATATTTGCAGTATTTTGGACACATTGCTAGAAGAACAGGTAGGATGGAAAAACTAATAGTCAAGGGTAGATTTGAGGGAAAGATACCAAGGAGAAGTTCTCCAAGCCGTTGGATAGATCAAACAAAAATATTGATTAACCAAGAATTACATGAAGCCAAATAACTAGTCCAAGACAAGGAATGATGAAGGGAAATCGTAAAAAAACTGTAAAGGCCTGATGGTGTTAGGTGTTACTACATCCCAAAAGGGATTTAAGGAGGAGGCCTTAAGGTAAACTTCAATATTAGAGTTTGGGAGTGAGTAAAGTATAAGTGATTGTATGAACATTTTATTTGTAGGTTAATTAAGAGCTGCAGAATATAATTTTAATGGTTGGTTTACAAGTAGATTGCCAGAACTTTCCATGGTGGAAATTTCCGCTGATAAATCGATTTCCATGCTTGGACTAAATAACCTGAATACGGCCCTGGTGCTTATATTGAATCATTACCGTAAGGACTGGTAATTAACTTCACGCCAAATCGGAAAAATAGTTGTTTACCCTTGATTTGTTATAGATGAAATAGGAAAATCAAACTTACAGTTTTTAGTCCAGACAAAGTAACACTTTGACTCTGTACCTTTGTTTAAATTTTAGATATAAACAAAATTCTACATTTGAATAACAAAATTTCCTTATTTGGTCCAAACTAACAAGCAAACAAATAAATATGAATTATCGTTAATTGCTAATATGTTTACTGTTCGGAGGTTCGATGCAGAATCTCTAATCTCTAACCATTTTGTTTAACACCATATTTTCTTTGGGCTTACCCTCTTACTTAGTATAATTTCAATGTTTTACGATAGTCTTCTTTATTGTTCACATTTTTTTTAGAGTAGAGCAGCACTGTAGACTTGTAGAGTGCGGATGTTTTAAAACTATTTTTCTTTGCTAAATAATAATTATCATTATTTATCAAATTACCATTAAAATCTTATTCTTGCGTAGTATTTTATGTGATTTGAAAAAATTTCATATTTTAATAAAATTATTTAGCTTTGTAAAATATATGTACAATAGTGCAATAAAAAAATTATTATTGTGGTGCTAAGCTGTGAAAATTGACGATGAACTACCCCTGGACAAGTGTGGAACAGTGAATAATCGAGAATCAAACGTAGATATGATTACGTTTAACACCATGAAAACCAACAATCAAGATAATAAAAACACCTTTACAGATTTTAAAGATAAGAACACACCTTCAGATATCAAGAAAAAAAGTATGGTTTTCAAAAACCCAACCTGTATTTAGATTTTGACTACGTATTTATTGAAAATACAATTATTGAAAGTATTGCTAACTTACGTCCTATAGGAGTTGGTCATATTCTCCATAAAAAATTTAATATTCAAAATATTGTAAGAATTGATAGAGTAGACAAAAATAGAAATAGGGTTTAATTAAAAACAATTAAAAATGCCAGTAAATGAGTGGCTAATAAACAATTAAAAAACACAAATCTAATTGCTTATATTCCATCTAATTTATTATCAAGGAAGTGGTTGTTAAAAATGATGTTACTTTTGGGGAGCAATATCTTTTTACAAATATTCTGTCTGCGGTAATTATTACTGAAATTCGTAAAATAAAGTGGCACATCGGCACTTTGCATAGTCTGTAGTAAAATAAAATATGATACTCATTCATGTCGGAATCCAAAATGTCTAAATCTTGTCCAACATATATAAAAGAAAGTGAAATAAAGAAGAAAATGGCTGAGGAGAATTTAATTGAAGTGAGTACAGGTGACACATATTGGTCACAGATTTTCGATTTAAGGCAAATGGGTAGGTCTGATTTAAATACATAATTTACTTTACCAAACGTTGCCCAGGCTACTCCTATGTGATGTAGGAGCTCACATGTCCTAAGTATTTAATACGAAGCGGTCTGCACAATATACCTTCCATCAACAGCAATTTTTCGATTTAGCACCAGATTAACACTGCGTTAGTGTGCCTAGATAAATTAGCACGAGATGTGTTCCGGGGTATGTCATACCCCAAACTAAACTAAAGCAGGAAGTTAAAATGTTTAAATTTAATGTTAAATTAAATGTATTAGTTTTATAATATATATTATATATATATATATATATATATATATATATATATATATATATATTATATATTATATATATATATATATATAACTTGAGCATTCACTCCAGATGTATTCAAAAACGAAAAAAATAGTGTCAAAGTCCAACGACGATTATTTCTTGATACGCTGTAATTAGCAGATAGCTCATCCAATGTGTCTACACCGCCTTTGGTTAAATTGTAAAAGTCGATAATTTTAGGTGATTTCTTTTCACCAATTTCTTTAATTATAGTATTATCATGATGCAATGTAGAAAAGAGGATTACATTTTTTGACTTTTTTTGCACATATGAGAGAGCCGTTATATCTTCTTTGAAGGCAAATTTTGAACTGCGAATTTCTCTTCCTCGTGTGTCTAGAAGTGCTGTTAGAATTTGCTTTTTGTTGTTCCTGTCTATCCCAACCGATTAAGATGATGAGTCTGAAGTAGATTGATCATGAGCGGATAACTGGTAAATCAGTTATCGAAAGTAATATTAAGTTTAGTACCTGAAACTGGCCCAATCAAAGATTCAACTATATTTTGCAGATTGTTACTTTGTCGGAAAGGTCGTTCTGACTGTGTGCCGACGTAAACTTCCAGGTTTGGACAGTAGTAAGTTTTGGCATCCACTAGCGCAAATACTTTTAAGCCATAGTTCGCTGGTTTATTCGGTATGTATTGAAAAAATGACACACGTCCCTTGAACGATTCCAGTTTTTCGTCGATTGTAAGATGTTGACTTGGTATATAGTGTGTATTACAGTTGACAACAAGTTGATCTAATTGCTGCCAATTTTTCGATCTGTTTCCCTTCTACTCATGGAACATACTATTTTGCACATTGTCGAATCGCAAACATTGCAACAACATGGAATTTTTTTGTTGTGACCTTGTTGTTCGAATGAGATCAATACCACTTCCATCAGTATTCCAAAGATCTGAAATATTTTGTCGGTTAAACTTGTAAAGTCCCGTCAAATGGAGCAGGCCTGCAACTTTAATTTCTAGTTTGTCAGTCTCTTTGACTAAATACTTAAATACTGATGTGCATCGTATTGTGGGACTTTCGTCGCTATTTTTACGTTTGTATAGTCAACAGTGTCATCTAGCATTTATTCTGTAAATAATAACAACCAACAAACAAGAACACTGCCTTTCTCGTAATATTCCTTTTACACCAGGTAAATATGTAATTAGATTGTGTAACATTTTTTTTATTATTAATATATCAAATTATTTTTAATTCCTTTTACCCCCGTGCGATACGCCGATGATTAGGAATCCCCGTGTTTACGATAGGAAAATATTATTGTAGATACCAAGCTAAAATGAAATTCCCTAATTAAGAAAGGTTTTTAATTCTTCCGTCTTAATACTCTGTATGAAAAGAACAAATGCTTTCCGGTATGGTATGGCCGTATCTTTTGACAATAATATAATCCTAAGGATTTTAATATTCGCAGGTCCAATTGTTAATACCGATTATTTTACCTCAAACTTTCCAATAGTCGGTAAGGCCTTACCTTCTGAGAAACACATACAACTGTCCTATCATTCTTGAGTGGGGGAATATTTTCTTCTTCCTTTTTCAGGGACAGTTGGTGAAACTTTTAGTGGAACCAACTTATTTCTCGGTGAGCTCCTGTTGAGTGAGGTAATATCTCGTGTTACTTGTTGGTGGGTCGTTGTTGAGTTAAAACCAATATCTCGTGTTACGCTTTGCTCACTTTATTTCTTATCGTATCGTCTTTGTGAATTATTTTCTAAGTGTGTATACACTTTATATTTGAGTTTTCTTTCCTTAGACTATATTAAATTATATATAGTTCTAAACTACCTTTAATGGTTATTAAATTCAGTGTTTAGTACCACAAAAGTATTAAATTCAGTGAATTAATAGCTGCCTTCGTCAAGATCTACTGTAAGTAATATTTATCTACAATTATCTGGGCGAGTAATATGGTATGGTACCATATCACCTGCCATTATCTGGACGTATCATCTATATCTTCACCTGTAGATTGCCGATTTTTGAATGTAATTGAACCATTTAAGAAATTTCTATAAATATTACCTATGAACATACAAGTCTCAGTTTGTTATTAAATAATAGTGCGAGATAGTTAATTGACTTAACCAAGTGCGGTTTGGTTTATGTTTTTATTCCTGTAACCTTTTTTTTGTAAATTTAGAGTTAAGTAATTTTTGCTATCTTTTGTATTTCCTATAATTTTTGTTCATTGTCTTTCCTATGATATCTCGAGATACGCCAAACTATATTTGTATATGATTGCCTTATATATCTTAGTAAAGGTATTTTCTTATTACATTATTGCTTAATTTTATACATATATAACACCATTTCATAGTTGTGTATTTTTATTACTTGTGTTGCATTTAGCAGAATCATAATTTTGTGTTTAATATATTGTTATTGTTTTATGCATGTATTTTATTGGTCGGCTCCTAACAAGTTCCCTGATAATATAATAGCTCTGAACAATTACTATCTTTAAATATTGCTATGCTTTTGAACTGTAGAAAGATCAGGCTGATTAAATTTCGTAGGTAAGTAAGTGTAATACTTAATATATTTATTATTTGTTTATGTATTGCGTTGACCAGATTTATTTGATAATTTACTGTTGGTATCTTTCCTTGGGTTTGATCTCTGAACCTAAATATCTTTTCTTATCTCTTTTCTTTTCTAAGGTTTTCTTAATTTTCTCCTTAACCCCAAAAAATTGAGTGGTTCCCTGTTTCTATCTTCTCTTATCTTTGGTAATTTTACCCATCTATCTTTTTGTTTATTTCTGTATCTTTTCTAATATCTCTTATCCTATCTTAACCTATTTCTTTCGTTGGATCCATTCCCGGTTCCAAAAGCTAGTTTTGAACCCACGACTCGCTCTCCACCAACCATCTGGCTGCCGTCCGCAGTATCTCCATTGGTTATCTTTCTAGCACCACCCAAAAAAGATTTCCGAGGTTACAATTGTTCGGTCTTGTTCTCACTTGTTTGTTTTTTGGAATCTTGACTCACTTTGATTTGTCTTTATCTAAAAAGTATCTCTCACCATTATTCTCACTACCCTTTCTGAACCACTTTAAAATTCACTTTATTCTTCAGCCTCCACTTCTTCGAATCCTCCCCTTTGTCTTCTGTCTCTTCTTCTTCCAATATATTTGCCTCTTGGTTTTTCCAACTTAAATCACAAATTAAGGATCAGAAATAATGCTAGAAATAACTTAACACGAAATCAAAACGGCACTTTTAGAAATGAAACATAGCAAATCATCTGGCGATGAATGCATATACCAATGAAAATCTCCTTCTCGATGGAACAATGCATTGTTTTAGTCTACAAGCAAGGAGATATAACAGATCTAAAAAACTACCGTCCTATCAGTTTGCTCTCACACATATATAAAAATTTAGATTTAGATAGAGATTTATACAAGTTGGACTTTTATCAGTTTAGATAACAAGCTGAATTTAAATCGGGATAAAGCACAAACGACCACTTACTAGTGATAAAAAACCTGGTAGAGAAGTCTGCAGAATACAACAAACCATCGGCACTGATATTCGTGAACTACGAGAAAGCATTCGATACCATAAGCCACCAGAAAATGTTAAAAACATGGACAGAATATCAAATAGACTATCGCTACACTAACATAATCAAATATATCTGCAAAAATGCCAGAGCTAGCATAAGACTATCCGAACACAAAACAAATAAATTCTGTATACAGTGAAGAGTACGGTAAGGAGACACTGTCTCTCCAAAGTTATTTACAACGCTTTTAGAACATACTTGTAAGAAGCCAGATCTGAACGAACATGGTATCAACATAAATGGAGAGAAGCAACATTTGAGATTTGTAGATGAAATCGCTCTTATTGCCGATCGTATGGATGATGCAATAATGTTTAAAAAAATTTATCATGCTTCCTTGAAAATCGGACTAAAGATTAATATTAACAAAACGCAAATAATGCTTAACCCTCGGTTAGTATTCTGGGGTATACCATACCCCAGGCACCACTTTTATTTCTGTAAAATCGAAAGTAGATGAAATAACGCCTTCTAGAGCTTAATAGCTGTAGTTTACAGCATTATTCGAACTTTCAAAGCGATAGGTCGTAAATAATCAGTGCCCAGTGTCTTTTTCTACTAATTAACTCGATTTTAAATTAGTACAGGTGATTCGAAGTTTGACATTAACTCAGTGTAATAAATAAGTATATAAACGACTCCCCCATGGGGGAGGCAATTTCCCCAGAGACGCCAATAGGTGATTTAAACTTTTCATGTGTTAGTGAGAATAGTGAAATGCCTATTAATGAATCCAGTTTAATCAAAAATTTTGATGATTCGACAGCGAAAAATGCGAATAAAACCAGTGACTGTACTACAATCTTGCCAGAACCTGAAGCGCAAAAAACAGTAGCTACAAAATTTTTCAACATTAAATCAGATAAGTACAATTTTAATAATGTTTATGTTTACATAGAAAAAACAAACAATGAAAATATAGGTCGTCTACATCCTTTAACAGTTGCCCATATTTTGCATAAAAAATTGAATATTCCTAATATTATTGAAATTAAAGGCATTGGAAAAAACAGAATTAAAGTTTTGTTAAGATCAGTTTCTGATGCAAATAATTTGGTTAAAAATTTAAAGTTAAAAATGAAAATTTGGTAGCTTACATTCCTAATCATCTACTAGAAATCAAAGGTCTAATCACAGATGTTGATACCCAATACGATGAAAGTTATTTATTAGATAACAGTGAATCTCCCTCCCCCATATTAGGTTACAAACGAACTTTTAGAAGGGTTGATACGGAAGGAAAAACTAACTATGTACCGAAGAGGACTGTAATAGTCACCTTTGAGGGAAATATTTTACCTAGCTATATTGCAATAAATAGTGTATTTTTTCCTGTGGAAACCTATATTGGCAAGGTTACTCAGTGTTATAATTGTTTGAGATTTGGACATATCTCCAAGCAGTGTCGGAGTACAGAGGCACATTGCATAAAATGCGGAAAAAACCAAAAATGAAGGTCATGCTTGCCAGGATAATGCTATTCAGTGCATCCATTGCAATAGTAAGGATCATGTATCCATTTCCAAGAAATGTCCAAGTATGAACTGCAGAAGAAGATCAAAACCGTTATGATTGAGCAAAAAACTTCTTTCATCGAGGCAAAAACTTATTGTGAATCATCCTTTTCGGGATTATTCACTCAGAATAGATATTCCACACTAGAAAATAACGGAAACAGTTTTCCTCCCCTGCCAACATTCACAAAAAATTCAACCCATTCTGCTGCCACACAAGTAATCACGCGTAGAAACCAAAACTTATCATCAAATAACACATCACAACCCTCCTCAAGTCGCTATAGCATAGCGAAAAAAACGAAAAATTAATCTCTCCTACCCCCAGTCCCCCCATACCACACCTATGTTTCCTTTTAATTTTGGGCCCTCTAGACCCCTTCCTGCTAATTTAAACATCCCTAATTCTCAAAATAAACAAGATCAGTCAGATCTTCAAACACTTATTTCCAATTACATTTTCAATTTAATCACAAATATCCAAACTGTAGATGATATAAAAACAATAAGTCAAGATAGTATTTACCATGGAATAAAAACAATTTTGGAGGATATTATCAATAAATAACATCTTCACAGAACTTAAATCATTAAAAATTTTGCAATGGAACGCTCGATCCGTTGTTTCGAATAAACACAGCTTAGTTTATTTTTTAACAACTGAAAATATTGACATTGCCTTATTAAGCGAAACTTGGTTCAAACCAAATCAGAATTATATATTTAAAGATTACAATGTAATTCGCCAAGATAGATATGACGGGTACGCAGGTGTTGCAATCTTAATTAAAACAACCATACCATTTTGTCAAATAAATATTAGAAACAATTTTAACGATGAAATTTTAGTCTGCGGTGCTACGTTAAAATTAATACAACAGAATTAAGTTTTCTATCTATATATAGACCACCTAAAATTCGTACTTCCAAAAATGATTGGATAAATATCTTCTCACAAGTCAAATCACCTTTTATAATAGGAGGAGATATGAATGCTCATAATTCACTATGGGGCTCATTAAAAAATGATGCAGTTGGTCAACAAATTGTTAGTAGTGTTGAGGATCTAGATCTGGTAATTTTAAATAATGGTGAAGCTACCTATGTTCCTAGATATGGTACCGAAAAATCGATGATTGACATATCACTTTGCACAGCTAATATAGCTAGTAAAATCACTTGGTCAGTTTTATCTGACACCTTAGGCTCCAATCATTTTGCAATAACTATGAATTTTTCAATAACTTACACATCGCAGGAAACAATTCATCCAAAAAGCAAGTGGAACATCAAAAAGGCCAATTGGCCGCTGTATACATCTTTAATTGAAAACATGTTATCTAATAAAAGTAACTATCTGAATACTTATGAAAATTATAACTTTCTAATAGATTGCATTAATCATGCTGCTATTAAATCTATTCCTCAATATAAAATTTTTAAATCCAAAAATCGATCCCCTCCGCCATGGTGGGACCCAGAATGTGATCTGATAATTAATAACAGAAAAGAAGCATTAGCAGTTTATAAACGTTCACCAAGCCTTGATAATTATCTAAAATGTCAGAAAATTACTGCTCATACTAAAAAGCAGCTGAAACAAAAAGCCAAAGCTAGTTGGATTAAATGGTGTTCTAATTTAAGCAAAAATATTTCTTCTAAAGAAATATGGTCTCAAGCTAACAAAATGAACCGAAAATCACATAATAGTACAAAACCCTTCAATGATACTTTATTAGAAGACTTCTTTAATAGAGTATCTCCTCCATGGGTTCAACATTCGCCTACACAATCTACACAATGTCATCATTCAAATAATCACTTTCTATTAAAACCTTTTACCAAAACTGAACTAGACTTCGCCCTTTAAAACCATATTAATACTTCTCCTGGAATCGATCATGTAAAATACCCCATGTTAATCAACCTACCAACGGTTGCAAAAAACCATCTTTTACATATCTTCAATGATATCATCCAAAATAACATAGTTATCGAGTCCTTTAAAAATATCTTAGTCGTTCCTATCCTTAAACCCGGAAAGGATCCAAATATTGTGAGTTCATATAGACCAATATCCTTACTCTCGTGCGTATTCAAAACCCTAGAAAGGCTTATAAAATTTAGATTAGATTGGTGGATACAAAAAGAGAATTTATTACCAGTAAACCAGTTTGGCTACAAAAGAGGTTTTGGAACTCAAGACGCTTTAACAACACTTGTTGTTGATGTACAGAACAACTTAACTAGGAATAACTATTTAGCAGCCCTAGTCTTGGATATTGAAGGAGCATATGAATCAGTTTGTTTGTCAATATTAAAATTCAAAATGATAAATTTCTTTCATTTGCCAATTGCTTTCGTTAACACAATTATCGGTTTCTATACAGACAGGGTAATCTACGTCAGAGACCATAATAAGCTAATAGGACCTAGACACAACTATCACGGCATACCACAAGGCTCGGTATTATCGCCAATTTTATTTAATATGTACACGTCTGACATACATAATATGCAAATAAACAACATCCCATTTAAAATAATACAATATGCAGATGACTTTTTTATCTATACAGAAAGTAAGAAATATGAAAACGGTATGCAAAACCTAGGTAGAGTATGTAGTTCTCTTTTCCCATGGTACTTAGAGAACGGCTTAAATTTATCAATTGACAAATCAGCAGTATCTGTCTTCACAAGACACAACCTTCCTCCAAATCAAAATATACTTCTTGATAATCAATCTTTTACATTCAAAAACCATATCAAATATCTGGGCCTTATACTGGATAAAAAATTGACTTGGAAACAACACATACAATATATGCTAGGTAGATGCAAAAAATGTAGTAATTTTCTTCGAATGACAACCAAAGTGTGGTGGGGTTGCGATGTTGAAACATCCTTATTGTTTTACAGAGCTTATATACGATCCATTATAGATTATGGTGCTACTCTTTACGGTTCTGCATCTAGAAATCTTCTAAGAAAAATTGACATTTTTCAAAATTCTGTCTTAAGGGTCTGTTTAGGTGCTATGAGATCTACCCCTATACAACCACTACATGTTGAAGCTTATGAACCTCCTCTTTCGATTAGAAGAAATTTAATAAGCGAAAAATGGGTACTCAAAGCCCACTCAACATATCCCAAATTATTTTCCAGTATACGTCAACTTAACGAATCAGATCTCACTCATAAATATTGGATTAAGAAGCCGTCTCCACCTTTGTGCACTGCTTTACAGAACAATTCAATTTTTTCAAAAAATTTGGCCAAAGTGGAAAAAAATTTAGACTTCTTTGCTCTCTTCCATAAAGCTGAAGTTATAATTCCCACATATAGTCACAACAACAAATTGAGCAACAATATTCTGAGATCTGTTTTGAACTGTTATAGTGATGCCACAGTTATATACACGGACGCATCCAAATCAATAGAAGGGACTGGCTGTGCCTATTTTCTACCCTCAGGAGGTTCTGAATTTAAGTACAAACTTTCCAAGGAGTTTTCAATTTTCTCGGCGGAATCATTGGCTATACTCGAAGCTTTGAAATATGTTAAAAACTCTTATATTAAAAAATCGTTAATTCTTTCAGACTGCCTTTCAGTTCTACAGAACATAAAAAACACTTTTTTGCCCAAAACATTTAGTAATCCTTATATTTTTCTAATAAAAGATCAATTAAAGCACTTAGTAGACTCTGGCTTTAATATAAAATTTATTTGGGTTAAGGCACATATTGGACTCAAAGATAATGAATATGTAGATTACTTAGCTAAAACCAGTATAATATCAGGCACTTTATTACCATATTCTTTATGTGTATCAGATGCCATTATGATATTTAAAAGAAACCAGCTAGCGACATGGAAAGATCAATGGAATCTTTACTGCCTTACAAACCAAACAAGATACACTACTTTACAAGCAGTTATTCCACAAACTACTTGGTTTAAGAATTTTAAATCTCCACGTAAATATATAACCACCATAAATAGACTACGCTTTGGACATGCGTGTTATCCAAGTCATTTATATAAAATAAATGTGATTGAAGATGATAATTGCAAACATTGCGGAAAACTGGGTGATCTTGATCACATCTTTTTTGAATGCCCTAAGTTTCAACAGCATTCAAACTCTCTCTACAAAAAATTAATCGAATTTAATATGTATGCACCATTCAATATTCAGTCGCTACTGGCGACAGGCTCACAAAATATATATAATATCATTATAGATTTCTTGTCAGACACATGCATGGTTCTATAGAATTTGTACTCGAGCATGAAATGTTTCATGATCGTGTGGAAATTTAGATTTGTATCCTTTGTTTACCCTAAATGTTATAACACCTTATCCGTGGTCCAGTTTTGTTTGTCTACTAAGAATGTCTTGATGGGCCCCTAGACGAGAAGCAAGTGACCCTGTAAGTTTCCTTGTCGTATATTCTTCTATTAATTATCCGTTAGTTTTCGATTAGGGATAGAGTTGTGCATTTGTCTGATTGGAGAATCTATTGCAACTGGCTGAATGACTAATGTCAATGCCATTAAAAAAAAAAAAAAAAAGCTGTAGTTTATACATATTTTCTCTTGATGACCTTGTTACCAGTTGTACATACAACTTTAGTTTGAATTAGGAGTTGGTCAAAGACGGTTGGGGTGTGTGATACCCCGGTACACTACTTTTGTAACTTTTAGTCGTTTTATGTTGTAGAGGTAAATTTACATAATATTTTTGATATTTTTTCGAGATGTACTATCATCTTTATTTTTATTTTAGCGATACTGAATTAACGAATAATTATGTCTTACAAACAAGAGCAGGAAATGTTAAAACGTTTATGGGCTGAGTTTGGTAGTATTTCTGACGATGCTAAATCGTTCATTAATAGTGAATCTAAGGAAGAACAATTTTACAGCAACTTGTCTTGCATAAATCCATGATATGTATTGAGTATATACTCTTAACCAAATAAAATCATTTATTTTTTTAGCTGTGTTTGCCAGTAATTTAATTTTCTTCTATACATATTCTTTTATTTCTCTTAATGGCTCTTTACCATTAGTTATATATAGTCGTGATCTTCATTACCTGTTTTTAGTATCAAGAAACTTTCTGCTAAAGTAAAAGTTAGATAAAAACGATTATTCACAGGGATGTACAAGAAATAATATACTTCTTGTAGCAAAACCTGCAAAACTTTTAATCAAAATTGCTCTGCCTTATTCGGAAAGCCTCCAGTAGTAATTACTCAGTATTACAACACGCAAATCTATCCGACTCATCTTTAATAATTTATTTAGTTTGAAATATTTAACTAGCTGTCTAATTGCTACCTAACGAAAGTCATTTTAAATTATTTTAATTGCAAAGCAAGAGCTATCACGAAGCTTCTTGTATTTGCTTGTCTCTGTTCCCAGGAGCTTTTATAATGTCATTAAATGCCATTAAAAAAAAAAAAAAAAAAGCTGTAGTTTATACATATTTTCTCTTGATGACCTTGTTACCAGTTGTACATACAACTTTAGTTTGAATTAGGAGTTGGTCAAAGACGGTTGGGGTGTGTGATACCCCGGTACACTACTTTTGTAACTTTTAGTCGTTTTATGTTGTAGAGGTAAATTTACATAATATTTTTGATATTTTTTCGAGATGTACTATCATCTTTATTTTTATTTTAGCGATACTGAATTAACGAATAATTATGTCTTACAAACAAGAGCAGGAAATGTTAAAACGTTTATGGGCTGAGTTTGGTAGTATTTCTGACGATGCTAAATCGTTCATTAATAGTGAATCTAAGGAAGAACAATTTTACAGCAACTTGTCTTGCATAAATCCATGATATGTATTGAGTATATACTCTTAACCAAATAAAATCATTTATTTTTTTAGCTGTGTTTGCCAGTAATTTAATTTTCTTCTATACATATTCTTTTATTTCTCTTAATGGCTCTTTACCATTAGTTATATATAGTCGTGATCTTCATTACCTGTTTTTAGTATCAAGAAACTTTCTGCTAAAGTAAAAGTTAGATAAAAACGATTATTCACAGGGATGTACAAGAAATAATATACTTCTTGTAGCAAAACCTGCAAAACTTTTAATCAAAATTGCTCTGCCTTATTCGGAAAGCCTCCAGTAGTAATTACTCAGTATTACAACACGCAAATCTATCCGACTCATCTTTAATAATTTATTTAGTTTGAAATATTTAACTAGCTGTCTAATTGCTACCTAACGAAAGTCATTTTAAATTATTTTAATTGCAAAGCAAGAGCTATCACGAAGCTTCTTGTATTTGCTTGTCTCTGTTCCCAGGAGCTTTTATAATTTTATAATTGATCGAATAGTGAAAATATCCAATGGCGTGCCCCGATGCGAGAGATTATTATATGAGAGAATGAAGTTTTACATTAATAATGCCACTCAATTGAAAATAAATATAATGTGTTGAATTGTTGCATAAGTGCAGATAAACACATGAGTCAATAATTAATTTTATTAACTATCGTGGGAAAATATAAGTTAATAGGTTAACTGCGTATCTGTAATTAACCACCACACCTTTGGCAACAATTGACAATAATGCAATAAAGACTAAAGTTCCTTTTACAAATCTATGTATTGGAAAAATCTCAATATTCCTTGATCAGGCAAATCTGGATAAAACTAATTTGTGTAAAACACTAGTTCGAGTTAAAAAAACTGCTAATACGTTCTTCTTCTAAATGTGCCTATCTTCTAAAGATGATGGCGACCACATTAACCCATCTTATTCTATTCTAAGCAGCTCGAAATAGATTAGTTGACGTTAGACCAGTCGATTTCCTAAGATTGGCCAGACTGATATACGTCTACGTCCAGGGCCTCTCTTACCCTCAATCTTGCCTTATAAAATCAATTGTAGAAGTCGGTATTTATCATTACGCATAATGTAGCCGAAGTAAACCAATTTTCTGTTTTTTATGGTGTTAATAATTATTTCTTTGTCTTTTCTTAGCCTCTGTGAGAATAATTATGTTACTTGTGTGGTGTATATAAGATACCCTCAACAGACGTCGGTAGCACTACATTTTAAATGCCTATAATCGTTTTATGGCATCTTCTGTAAGGCTACAGCTTTCTACTCCATAGAGGAGGCTACTAAAAACGTAACATCTGAGAATTCTTATGCGTATATTAATACTTAAAGATAAGTTGGAGACAATCTTTCTAAGGCTGTTGAAAAAGCTTCTGGCTGTTTCAATGCGAGTTTTCTTTCGTAGCTGTGGTTCCAAGTATCCCTAATATTGCAGCTCAACTAGCATATTTTTTCCACTCCTTCTAATGGTGTATCGCATATTTTAATTTGGGCATTTTTGTTGGTGTTCTTACTAATGATCATTATTTTTTGTCTTCTTACAATTTAGTTTTAGGCCGTATTTGTTACATGTCTCTTCAACGTTATTAATTATAATTTGAAGCCCCTGCGTACTATCTACCATCAACACTGTTTCGTATGCATATCTTATATTGTTTATAAGTTGACCATTTACAGTAATCCTATCTTCAGATTCGTCCATGACTTTTCCAAAGATGTTTTCAGAGTATATATTAAATAATACTGGTGACAATATGTAACCCTGCCTAACTTCTTTTTTGATTGTGAAGATCTCGGACAGTTTATATTCTAATCGTACTGTTGCTTTGTGGGTATGTGGGTATACCGCCGCATGTTGAGAATATCCTGGATTGATCATCGCACTAACGTATCGATATTAGAACAACTTAAAGTAAAGGATGGATTGCTTAAACAAATACAACAGAGATATTTGCAGTATTTTGGACACATTGTTAGAAGAACAGACACGATAAAAAAACTGAAAGTCGAGGGTAGAGTTGAAGGAAAGATACCTAGGGGAAGATCTAGAAGCCGTTGGGTAAACCAAACAAAAACCATGATTACCCAAGGATTACATAATGGCTCAATATATGGCTCAATAAACTAATTCATCTATGTTCTTCACATATTCTAGCGTTCAGTTTTTTAGGAAGCGGAATGAATATTGATAGTAGCCAGTCTTTTGGCAAGTAACCAGTCTTGTAGATGTTAAATAGTTTTGTAAGAGCTGTGATTTGGTGTGTCTCTAATAGCTTTAAAATTTCACCATGCACCTTATCAGATCCTGACAATTTCCCATCAAATCTAGGGATTGTTTACTTCAGTCGGACTTAGTGCTGCATCTTCGAATAAGTCTTGCATATATTCTGCTCATCTTTGTAATTTATCTTCAATGGTAGTCAAAATCTGGCCATTAATGTCTACAACTATGCCTGTATTGCGTTGTTTTCTGGTATGATGTATCTCTTTAATTTTTTTGTGCATATGTAAATCGTTATGTTTGGGTTTTATTGTTTCAACTTCCGTACATTTTTGCCTCATTCATGCTCCTTTTGCTCTTTTTATCTGCTTTAGTATAGTCTTATGCAACTTTCTGTATTCTTTGTCAATTTTACCTTTTAATTTTGTTCGCTCTTTTATCATCTGCAATTTTTTATGTCATCCATTCTTGCGCTTTTTCTCTTTTTAATTTTAAAAATTCATGTAAAATTGTGGTAATAGATTTCTTTATTTCGTTTCGCTGTTCTTCTATACGTCTAGTAGTGTCCTTAACTATTTTTGAAAAATTCTTATTAATCTCTGTTTTTACTTGTTTCTGGGTGTCATTTTCTTTTAGTTGTCTTATGCTAAGTTTAAGAAAATCGAGAAAAAAGAAAAGAATAATAACTTATTTCACCGCACTATAACACTATGCTCCGTTTCTCCAAATTTGCTAAAAGTGCAAAGGGTCTGGTTGTTTTAATCTTTTTTCGTGTGAATTGCTGAGCAGTTTCGTGGCCAACGGATTTAGATGGCAAGATAGTTTGGTCTTGTATGCATAGTTTACAGTAGATATTGTTCAACTGTGGTTCTTAATTCGATGCGTGGGGCATCGCAAATCTCGCGCAGTACTTTCGATTGGTACATTTCCGGTAGATTAATCTGAGATTAAGGCTTTTTTTCAGATGTGGATGATCCAATTAAGTTTGCTATCCAAATATTTACAGGTATTTAACAACAGTATTAACTAGTAGTGGAGTGTTTTTTATAGAAATTGATAGCGTGTTACCTTTTTTTAAGTAAACATTATTTGTGCTGATTTTAAACTGTTGGACTCGCCACAGTTTAGCCAGCTCTTTAGTTT
Source organism: Diabrotica balteata (assembly GCA_918026665.1). Classification (NCBI taxonomy): domain Eukaryota; kingdom Metazoa; phylum Arthropoda; class Insecta; order Coleoptera; family Chrysomelidae; genus Diabrotica; species Diabrotica balteata. The sequence goes on from OU898276.1 coordinate 83,040,560, forward strand.
AAGAAGGTGATTTTGCAATACCTGGCAAGCTTTAGGCTGTACAGTAGAGAGAGGTACTAAATGATTCTTATTAATACTTTTTATTAAAACACAAGGAAACTAAGTTCCTGTAGTTGGCTGTATACCATGAAGCACAAAAATTTTATTAAAAAAATTTGTTTATAAAAGGTGTAATATTAAAAACCCTATCGAACTACATCACAGAACGTTTTTGGAATAACTATTTCATCATCAGTGCTATCATAATCTTTTAATAATTTAAAACTGTGATATTTAAGTTACAAAAGGAGTTAATCACATGACAACATAAGACTCCACTGGGGTTGCTAGTTCTTAGACAAAGTGTCTATGAAGACTTGATGATATCAATTCAAATTTTAAAATAGTCGATATTGGGTTCAAAAATGAACAGCTGCAGAGCTTGGTTGCAATATCGGCCAACTTCATTTTCTTTGTTGATTTTAGGGAATAAATCATAAATATATATATAAATATATATATAAATATATATATATATATATATATATATATATATATATATATATATATATATATATATATATATAGCAAGTGTTTGCAACTTTAATTTTGCCGCTTCTCGCATCCCAATCGCCATAATTTCTTATCAGCCCAGTCTCCTTCTTGAAGACCTCTATTTTCCATTTCTATATAAATATTGGATATCCATTTCTTTCTTGGCCTTCCCCTTTTATTTCTCTGTGTAGTTTCGTGGTATCCTTTCTTCGTTCATCTGTCTCAGGTGTCCATACCATTTTTTTTTGTTTTTCGGCTATCGTATCCATTATTGTGTTCTTTACTTTCATTCTCTCTCTTATGTTTTCATTTCTTATGTGGTCAAACAAAGTTAACCCGGAACATCTTCTCAAGTACATCATTTCCGTTGAGAGGAGTTTTTGTGACATATTCTTGTTAAAGACCCACACTTCTGACCCATACGTCAGCACCGGCTGAATCATAGCCTGACATATATTTTTCTTTGTTTTCTTAAAATCCTAAATATATTTTCGTCATTTAAAAGTATTAAGGGACGCTACAGATATATTAATTATGAAAATTTCTGAATAATCTAAAACCAAGAATACTTAGGTGTCTTCTCCTCTCGGCGTTCTTCCCGAGAACTTAGTAATTTTCATACACCATAACACGGGGTTACTTTGCACCATTTTTTACTTTTACCATTTTCTAAAAGTAGATATAACGTCACTCGAAAGAAGATTTGAACTATTTATTATAAATATCTAGTGAGCTGGTTGGAATTCAGCTCTTAATATAGCTATTTTTTGGACATATTGAATAATTAAGACAACAACCTAGTTTTATTATTGGTGCAAAGTATACCGTAGAAAAATAATACTTTGCATCACTTGATAATTTAATAAATATTTTGCTACAAAATGCTTGCTGGTGCATAGTAATTATACGGGATTTTAAACTTTGCACCAATTAAATTTGCAAAAAAATATTTGTCGGCCCAGTTTTTTAATCGAAACCTAACCACATCTCTGAAAGAAGCTTAAAGCAGAGAGAATATTGCCACGTTTTAAATAAACAAACGTTATTATAACGTATAACGACAATAGTAAAAATACAAAGTTTGAAAATAATCCCACCACAATTAGTTGCATATACAATCCTCGTCTGGAAATTTTCTTGGAAGGGTATATAGTGCCAATTATTTATTATAGTGTCAGTATTATTTCGTCGCGTCTTTCTATCCATTTCGAAAACTTTAACAGTTTCGCCATGGCAAGGATTATTGCTTCATCGTTGTCACTCCAGGGTAAACATAAACGTACTTTTCTTTATAGAAAAATAAAACGGACTCACCAATATGTTTTAACATTATCTAATTCAGAGTTTTTAACTTTTTCAGCAATATTTGTTCCAAGAGAACCTGATGCTAGTTTTTAGGCTCAACAGCTTGATGAGGTGTGAAAGTAGACGCTTGAGTTAGATTTTTTAAACTAATTTCAGAATTCACTTTGTCCTGCTAGAACAGTTATTTTCTTTTTTTTTCCCACATATATTAAGCTGTGTGGCTTCCTGTCTGTTATCTTCTTAGTACCGAAAGATAGTGTTTTCGATATCCGATGAACTTGATTTACTAGTATTTATTGTATCATTAACAGTTATCACATTAGATTGCTTAGTTGTTTCTAACTACTCCAAGAGCGGTGTTACACCGCAAGGAACGATACCACATTTTCTAAACCCCACTTTAATATCTCATTGCCATTCTTTTGTATTTTTTCGATTAAGGACCGCAACACCGTTGGAAAATTCTGTTTCTTAAGTACATTTGATCTACTTAACTAGTTAGTAGCTCACCAGCTGCATTTTCACACATGGTACGAAACATTGTACTCTTTGGAGAGTTACAAATTTGTTCATAATATTTAACCCCACGTTCAGTAAATACCTTTTATTTTGTGGGATCAACTGTTAAGTTAGTCTCATCATAATTAAAAAATAGCATGTGGCTTCACATCAGTTAATGTTTGATTTAAATTTTCTATGTATTTAATTATTTGGTCTGCATTGAGTGCTGGTCTACTTATTTTTATGTTTGAGGCTATTCTTATAGTAAGGTCCTTAGGACGACTAAAAATCATTTGGCCCAATCCATACATGAAGTACTATTCTTAAAGCAAGTGAAAGTCTTGACTACTTGTCCAGTTCCAGCAAAACCAGCATCACTGAGGTTATAACTGCATTGTACGAAGCATCTTTCGTCTTTATAAGAGAATATTGATGGGTATCCAGATTTTTTTGGCATGTACTCCTTTTAATTTGTAAAAATAGTTCTCTTTAGAATATTAAACGATTCAGCGGTAATTCTTGTACTTATACAATCTTTTATTGGTAACAAACATGCCTTCAAATCTTCTTCTGAGTCGTCTGCATATTTGCAAGACCCTAGTTTTCTTTAGAACGTCTGGTTTACTGAAAACCATTTTTCTATTTAACTTTTACTCTTGAGGATACTTTGAATCACTTGCAAGTTAGCGGTGCAAAGTATACCCTATTCCACGTTTAAAGTGCACATGTAAACAATGTTTTTTTTTTGTTATTTCTATCCTGGATTAAAACCGTTATTTTAACAACTAAAAACCGCAATATATTAAATTATTCCAATCAAGCTACTGTAGTATCGACCATTTCAGATTAATCAAACCTATTCTATTAACGCAACTATCTAAAGAGATATGATTAATTAAAATACTTTTCTGCCCTTTTAACTTCGTAATATACATTTAGAGCACACATGCCTCATTTAAATATCCAAATTACGTTTACCGGTGCTCGCTGTGTTTTTTCTATTTAGATTTTTTGTTGATGACGATTTAGACATCACAAGATTTTTGAGTAGCAGGTGGACGGACAGTCGGTATATTATCATAGTCGTTAAAATAAATGTAATGTCATGATATTTCGTCTAAGTAAATGAGAAGCAGCCTTGATGTTATGTCTTAGATTGGTAACGTAATAATCTGGGTTGATTACGATTTAATGACGAATATTAAGGGAACTGTAAGTTATTCACACTGGGGGTCACACAAAATTTTTTGAACTGTGAATTTATTTTACCATTTTAAAAAGAAGTACTTGTATTTTGTAAAAATAGTTTATAGGATAAAAAACTATATTTTTTGATAAAAAAATCCTTTGTTATTTATAATTAAAAATTGTACAACGTAGAAAAAACATAATAAGACAAAGCAGCATTAAAACTAATTAAAACAACAAAAACATGACTAAAATAAGAAATAGGTAAAAAATAAAATATTTTAAAAGCATTTAATAGAAAAAGTGCATTAAAATGTCTCTTAGCTTCGGTGGTTAACTGTTCAAGACTCAATAAGTAGATCTAAGTTTGAATATTTTTTTTATTGTATTAGCCAGCCTAGTTGTGGTAAGTTAGTGTATCCTTTTTTTGTATACAATAAATTTACTAACATATTACATTTTAAATATTAATGATGTTATCAAAAATTTTTCTGTTAAATCTAAATATTATTTTTTTGTTTATTCCTTTTTCAGTTTTATTTCTATTTTAATGGGATTTTTTTAATACATTTAAGGAATTTCTATATGAATTTCTTTGATCACAAAGAAATTCATAAAGGTACCTGGGTATCACCAGATGGACAAACAGTAAACCAAATATATCATTTACTAACAGAAGTCAAACATATGAGAGCCATAAAAGATAGCCGAAGTTACAGAGGTGCTGATACAAATTTGGACCACTTTTTGGTCAAAGTTAAAACGGAGCAAATAATACCCTATTTTATATATTAATAACATTAGTTGTAAAAAAATAAAAAGATAATGGTGCACTACTTCAGGAGGGAAAAGTTAAGAAAAAATTCAGGCAGCAAATTGAAGAGAAACTGAAAATTTAGACAACAGTAAATGATATAGAAAGCATATGGGTACAACTATAAGAAAAAATTCTAGAAGTAGCCGACTCAGTATTATCAAGAAACAGACAATGTAAACAAACGGATTCGTATGATGAGGATTGTAAGAAAGCTGTTAGTGACCGAAATAAAGCTAGAATAAATAGCATAATAAGAAATAATGAAGAGAGTAAAAAAGCTTATGCCGCAAAAAGACGGGAAGCAAAGAAGATTTGTAGAAGGAAGAAGCGGTCAAGTTTAGAGCAGAAACTAGTTCGTATTGAAGAAGATTTTTTACATAAACAAGTGAGGAATTTCTACCAAGAAATAAAACGAGACCAAACCCAGTACAAAACCACATCAAGATATAAAGATAAAGAGGGGAATCTGTTAGGTGGAACAGATGAAAAATTAAGAAGGTGGGCCAATTATTTCGAGAACATAATATGTACGGACGACCAAGATAAAAGATAACAAACGCAACTACAACATAAAGAAGTAAGGGACCCAGATGTAAATGAAGAAGTACCTATCAAGGAAGAAATTATAGAGATCATAAAAAAATTTAAAAAACAACAAAGCACCTGGTGAAAATTGTATCATTGCTGTTTATGTACATGCACGGCAATTACATAAAAAGAAATAAAGTATATGAAGCACTAGAATACTTTGAATTTCCACCAAAAATAGTAAGACTGACTAAATGCATAGTCAATGATACTAAAAGTAAAGTCATTTTAGAAGGGCGGGTTTCGGATAACTTTATTGTCACCGCGGGGGAACAAATAGCGGTCTATTATCCTTCTATTGGATCCGGGTGCTCTGTAGAGGGCTTCGGAGACGTCAACGAAAGCACCTCTACCCAAGTCCACTTACAGGTTATGGACTTGTACAAGTTTTCTCATCTGATGACTCGTCTTGAAAATGACGAATTATTTCTTACATGACGAAAATTCTCCGTTGAAATAAACCATCAGGTTGTCTTCTTTGGTGACTTGCCTTGAAAAAGACAAGTTATTTCTTACATGACTTATATTAAGTTGAAATAAAACACCAAATTGTAGTAGAATAAATACTCAGCCACTGAGTATAGAAAGCTAAAAAGGAAGCAGAGCCCCGGGAACACTAAGCTCTCGGAGAGCCCGTGAAGGACTGACTTGGTTGACCTGAAAATCGCCTATTTTTATACACGCTGAAGTAGCGATAAATAGGGATTTCAAGGTCAGGGACCAATAGGAAAAATGAGGGGCGGGGCGATGCGTCTCGAGCGCGAACTGGTAGCGTCCGAGAACATTATCACCAATAGAGGTCTGCGACAAGGTGACCCGTTATCAACAGATTTTTTAAATTTGATCTTAGAGAAGATTTTATATAATCTAATATCTACACTAGAGGCACAATATTTATCATCACAGGCATCAATGTGTAGCATATGCAAATGATGTTACCTTAATAACAAGGAGACCTGCAGAATTAAGAAAAATCTTTACTAGAATAGCCAGGGAATATTGTTCAGAAATAAACGAAGAAAAAACAAAATATATGGTGATGAGGAGAAACGAAAATCATCTAGGACAGTCCTTTAAGATACAAAGCCCAAGTAAAGAATATAACTTTGAAGTTGTTAGCCAATTCGATTACTTGGGAGTGACACTAACAAATAGGAATGAAGAGAACCAAGAAATCATAAGAAGAATGGCCAAAGGTAGTAAGAGTGCTGGGAGCCTGACTAAGATACTGAGGTTTTGCTTCAGAACAGCAAAAAAAACGAATATATACATCAGTTATCCGACCTACAGTACTCTATGGTAGTGAGATCTGGACACTAAATAAAGATATGGAAGTAAAATTAGATAGATGGGAACGAAAAATTCTTAGAAGGATATACGCAGGTGTAAAAGAGGGAAACATCTGGCGAAGAAGAATGAATAAAGAAATAATGCAAATATATGGGCAACCAAAAATAACAAGACTCGCTAAAACTCAAATATGAAAATGTCTCGGGCATATAGCAAGAATGAAAGAAGAAAAAGTTCCCAATGAATTAATAAACACGGAGGCTGGTACAAAAAGAAAAAGAAGCCGCCCCCGAAGAAAATAGCTGGAGTCGGCAAAAGAAGAGCTGAAGTCGCTGCGGGTACAAGATTGGAAAAATTTAGCACAAGATAGAAAGAAATAGAAGAAAACCGTTAAAGCCTTGGGCCTTTGAGGCCTGTTGAGCTGAACTATATATAAGCCTATCTATTCTTGTACAAGGATATAATGAAATATAGATATAACCACTTCGTATAAAAAATATTAAAATTAATGTTATCAAATGCAGAGGTTACATCTATAAATGTTGGAGTTGTTGACGCTTTATTTGTTAAATTGACCTAAACAGAAGAAACTAGTGAAGTGAGAGCATCTTGTGTAGACATTGAGATTTGAGGAGGATATCTTTGAACTTAAACCAGTATTCAAGCCTAGTTTTATTAAATTTTTCTAAATGTATCTTTTTAAAGATAAAATGGGCTTTCCGAAGACTGGTAGTTGGCAATAAAGGTATGCAATTCGACCAAACTTCGTTCGAAAGATAGATGCCAATCCTAATCCGTCTTTAATACTGGCTGGGATGGTATGGGCCAGTGAGTAGTCATCTGGAAGTGCAAGTAGATCTTGGCTTTCTTTACTGTTAACACCATTCACTGGTTTTTTCATATGTCCCCATAAATTCCTTAAACGTGAGGTCAGGTAATACTTGGGTTTAGTTTGCCTCTACTTCTTTATTTCGATCTATTTCGAATGACGCCAGCCGGTTATGGTGTACTTTCATCGGTTTTCCTCTTGGAATATTGCTTATTTGATAGATTATATCGTTTATCTTCTCCCTAATAAGGTATGAACTTTTCCAAAACTGCTGTATTTTAGGAGAATAACATTCTATCTCTAGCAATCTGATGATGAGAGGAGACTAACTTGCACAGATCATCCAGCTTATTCGTAACTATGTAGCCTACATAGTTTTTATCTGCTACATCTTCTCCAGGTCGCATCCAAACTCTAGATGACAAGGTTGTCATAACTCGCAGCCAAATAGGACTTTTGCTGGTGTTTGGTCCGTTGATTCATTAACAACAGATCTTTAGGCCCGTACAAAGAACGAACGTTACTTTTCTTAGTCTCACTGGTGATTGGACCCCATTTTTGTTAAATATTTGTCAACTATATTTCATTTTGTCACTCGCTCTACATTCATGCCAATCTATCGTATATTCGCTGAAATAGAATGCTTGGTTTCACCCTTTTATACTATGGATCTTCAAGGCACTTGAAATCGGCTGATGCACTCTTTGATTAACACCTCGGCAATACTAGCAGCCTACTAGTCTAGAATTCTGGAGTCTAAGAGATCTTGACACACTTCTTGAAGTAAGCCATCACGACAAACATCTACTTGTATTCATTTTTACTTTTTTGAAAATGGTCGGGCAATGTCCAAAGCTATGCTTTAAGAGGACTTCCAATACTGTATTGTGTCATAGGGGCCTTTCTATTTTGGTAATGTCCATTACTCATTACACGTAACTGACGAGTTATATCTCTTTGGAATTACCAACTGTGTTCTCTTCTCAGAATCATCATTATTTCTCAATATTTCGATATACCAATAAAACCAATCTTTACTTTAATAATTGGGATACATTGAGATTATACAGACAATTTGCAATTTTAATTTTAAATATGTTTTTTCTTTAGTAGAGGATTAGGTGAAACAGAAAGTTTGCAAGGGGCAATTTATTAAAAACCATGTATTCTTAAATATTTATCTTTACCAAATCTGAAAAATCTACAACGTACTAAGACATTTTAAACAAAATTCACGATTCTAATTTATTAATAATATGGTGTCACTTAATTCATCTTTAATTTTTTTTGTATCTAGACTGATGACTAAACTATTCTTATTAACACTATCTGCCATCAAACAGGTGGTTATTTTTTTAAAATGTGTTCCACCTGCGCTATTTGATGATAGATTGAGTACCCCACGCATTTTAGGATTTTTTGTCGGCTACCTATCTATTCCAATTTCCACAATTTGTCGGTTTATTAACATTTGTCTCCTTCCCATATCCGTTCTATTATCCGTTTCTTTACAAGCTCATTATGTAATTATAGATACCACCTTAAGTTTTTTATGCAGTTATATTTAAAAATACGAAGAACGTGCTGAACCAGGATAAGTTTTTTGTCAACAAATATGGTTTAACTTAAAAAAAAATTAAATAACATAAAATAATATTATTCTACAGGTAGTAAAATTTACATGATTAATAGACTTAATAGTTATCTAATACTCCAGTCATCAGAGACAAAAAGATCACGAAAACTCTAAAAATTATACGAACAATCTGAATTTTTTAGAGTATATTAATTTTAAGATCACAAAAAAATACAAAAAACTTTAGCACACTTACCCCTAGGCTTCCCCTATAACTTCCCTCGAAAGGGAAAGCGGAACAGAAAACATTGATTTACTAAGAATATTTAGGCCATGAACAAAAATATTTCAAACTAGAAATGTAGCTAAGATAATTTTGAATAAAAATTGTAACTAGCACTTTTTATGTTGAATAAACTGGTCTCTCAGAAGCAACGCTTGAAGCGACCGGGGTTTCTGAATGTCAGGTACGAGCGTAAAATCAATTTTTTAGTGATTGTAAAATGTAATAATATATTCATATTCTTGCGTAGAGATAACAGTTTAAATTCATTATCCTATACAATATGATACCAGATAACAAATATGAAACCTACCTAAAACGAGAATAAAGAACAATGCTACTTCTTACACAAGATAATTTGTTTGACAATTATGTTATCTAATTTCTAAATGTCAGTGATCCTTAGCTTTATACAACCTAAAACTATTTTTGTGTAAAAAGTACAACACACTCTGTTGTCTTATTAAAATAAACATAGGTTTATTTTTACATACCCCTAAAAAGAGGTATGGTATACCATTTATGATTTATATCACAAGGCAGTAGTTTTGAAACATGAAAATAATTTAAATCTTTCCTTTTGTATTCAATATCTACTTTATATAATGTATTTTAAATTTTTTTTTTTTTTTTTAATGAACCTAGACCTACTTGGTCAAATTTTTTTCTATTTATTTTTTATTTATTTTTCATTTTACTTAATTTCCCTCTTTTTCAATCATAGAGCCATATATATTTATATTACAGTTTTTTATTATATTCATGATGTACCGAATTTTTAAATGCTATCTGTTTATTTTTCTGTTAGTTTGTCACTTCACATAGGAAATTTGAAACAATCGCATGGGCTTTTCCAAAAAGTAAATATTTTGAACTATAGCCTGTTACAGAGTGATCTGTTTTATTGATAATCTATACATTCCTCGGCTATTTTGGTCTATGCTCCAATTTTGGTTTCATTTTGTTTGCATCTTCTGTATTCTGTTTCTTTCGAAGGCTGGCGATCCAAATAACAACTGTAGCCTTGGAAACTGCTGCGCGAAAGATATCTCCACAGGTCTTAAAGCCATGAATTCTGGCGTCTTCCAACTCATCTTTTGCCCTACACTTTACTTTAATCTGTTCCTACGTATTTCGGTTTAATGTTCATAATTTAGCTCCATAGTAGAGTACACTGTGTACATAGCATTTAATTAGCCGTATTCTGAAGGCCAATGTCAGATTTTTGCTGCGTAAAATATTTTTCATTTTTACGAAATTGGCACGTGCATTTTCAGTTTTGACTAATTTCTGCAGTATAATCGTTATTTTCTGTGACTATCGTTCCCAAGTAAGTATATCTTTTTACTCTCTCAATCCGCTGGCCGCATACCGTTAATATTTCATTTGTATTGTTGTTCTTGCTAATTTTCATAAATTTGGTTTTTTTGATGTTAAGAGGGAGTCGGTATTCTCCACTCTATCTTAATATTTTGTTTATTATTCTTTCTTTCTTTCTTTATAAGTCTTTTAAGCTGTCGGCTATTATGACTATACCGTCGGCATACCTAATATATGACGACGTAATTAAACTTCTGTTCACTTTTATGCCGACTGTCTCGTTTACCAAAGCTTGTGTATAATTTCTTCAGAATAAACATTAAACAATAACGGCGACAGTATGCATCCTTGCGTGACCCCTTTCTTTATCTCCACTTCTTCTGACACTTCTCTTCCAATTTTCCTATTTGATCGTTGGCTGTAGTATAAATTTGATATCAATGTTACATCCCTCACACCTAGATTCTTGTTTTTGAGTACTTCTGTAACTCGGCCATGTTTCACTTTATCGAATGCCTGGTTGTAGTCTATAAAGCATTCTTTTATTTATTTATGTTTCATTACGTCTTTCGTTTAAGCCATTCGAGAATGGGCAGTAAAGATAAATTGAATACTTAAATGTTTCATGTCATTTCTAAACATATTGGAGTTCTTTAAAGGATACTGATGTAATAATAATGTATTTAAAATTTTATATAATAAGCACCTTATGGGGTGCTAATCTTTAATTTTAGCAACTTATTTTATGAAATCATCTGTCATCTGACTTTTAGAATAAACTGCAAACGCATATCTGGTAACGTAGTCTACAAGTAAGTGTAGGTAGTCTTTAGACAAATGATTGCCTCCAAATTATCCTATTGTATCAGAAAATTATCTCAAAATGTTCTTTTAGCGGTCCCAATTGTAACAATAGACCATATTTTGGACCTGTTTTTGTTTTATTTTTACAACAAATCTCACATTTTTTGCAAATATTCTTTATTACTAAATCCGTATCCTTAACATAATAAAAATGTCTAATTTTGTTTGTTATTTTACCAGCAAAAATATGACCATAAATTTTGTGAATTATTGTTATTAATTCTATTTTACACTCTTGGATAAAATTATTATTTTTTCATTCTTCCTTAAGTTATAAAATATCTCTTGGTTCAATATTATTCCCCTTATTTCATCTATCATTTATCGATCATTATTTTGATTTTGTTTTACACAACACTGATAGTCCCCGTTTTCACATATGGATCAGAGGCATGGACGCTAACGAAAACAGATGAATCCGCTCTATCCATTTTTGAAAGAAAGGTGCTACGCAAGATATTCGGAGCGGTCTGTGAGAACGAAATATGGAGGCGTAACATGAACTTCAGAATATCTACAAGCATACGTTTGGTGGTTAAGATATTACCACTATAATTAAGCGAAACCGCCGGCAGGACATGTAGTCCGGGCCCCTGAATCGAACATGATAAAAAAGATTCTAACAGCGCAACGCGTAGAAATGAGAAGACGGGGTAGACCAAAGCTGAGATGGATGGATGGGGTAACACAAGATGCGGAGAAGATCGGAGTCGGCAACTGGAAAATGCAGGCAAGGGACAGAACAGAATGGCGTAGAAAGCTTGAGAAGTTTGGGGCCCTCTAAGCACCAAGATGATGATGATGATGTTACTAGGTCTACTGTTCTTATAAGTTAATTACTATTAAACTGGGAATAAGCCACAATTAAAGATAAAAATACGTTTATTTTATTGACGTTTCAATTTCTACTTCGGAAATCGTTCTCAAAATACAAACAGTGTATTATAAGTGTTTATGTTTATGTTCTTATAAGTGTTCCGAGTTCCATATAAGTGTTCCATATAAATTATGTATTCCGAGAAGAAATGTGTCATATCTACCAATTCTTCATCTGGTCTTGTACGAAGTTTTTTTTTTCTCAGCAGGCTTTATTTGCTAGGTATTCTAAAAATATGGCTTTTTATGCTTTTAATATTTGTTTAATCATTTTTAAAAGTAAGCTACTGGTTTTATTTCTCCATTTCTTTGTTTTTGCTTCAGAACTGCAACCAACCCCTAAAATACTAGCATCTGTACATATAGTTGTAGGAGCATTTGGATCAAAAATAGCTAGAAGAGGTTTCGAGAATTGGATATCCTTAACCCTATCAAAACCTCTTTGGTACCTTAAAGATCAGTAAAATTGGATATCTTTTCTAAGTAACTTATGTAATGACTCTAATAACCTAGCTGAATATTTTATAGATTCTTTATCTGGTCTTAAACGAAACTTTTTGATTGATTGAAATTGATATTAAATTGTCATGTAGTGGACAATCTGAATTGTTTTCCACAATATGTCCCAAATAGTATACCTCTTCTCTCGCAAAGTTATATTTTAGAAGTTTTAGCCCAAATCTCTCTTCGAGAATTGCTTCCATATATCTTTTTATATTATCAAAGTATCCTTCAAACGCTAATAAAAATATTCAAATGTCATATAGTTTATACAAAATGAATTTAAATGAAGATTTTTGATAATATTACTTAAAATTGTTTTAAAACATTTCTATGGATGTTTTAAGTCCAACGAGTAAGCATTTTCGTTGCCAATGACTATTTTGTGTATCAAAGGCATTCGAACAGAAAAATATTCAAATTATAATACAAAAAAAAGCAGAATTTATGTCTAAAGTAGCTAAGATTATAGTATTTCTTGTTTTGGCTAAAATATCGTCAATTAACCGAAAAGCTTGCGGTTCAGGAATAATTAATTTGTCTAATTTGAGAAAACCAATACACAATCTGGTTTTACGTCCTTTATCTTTTTTAAAAGCCAATGTAACCGGGGTTGTAAATGGTGAAGATTATTCTTCTGTCAAATTTGATTATAACAATTGTCCTATTTAAAATTCTATTTCCTTTTGGTCCTCTATTGAGCATCTATAAGACTGTTTTGCAACAAATTTATGTTCTAAAAGTTTAATTTGTGCTTTATATTTTTGAAGCTGCTTAATGCAAAATTTATGTTTTGCAAAAATATTTTTATATATTATATTTAAAAATATTTGTATTTTTCTGATCTGTCGATAAATGTTCTAATTTGGCTTCGAAAAGCTCTGTGGGAATTCCCTAATTAAAATTTTTAATGATTATTAATTTTTTAAAAATTTCAAGCTTTTAAAGTATCTGTATAGTTTAAAAAATTATTAATTAGAAATTTAGATTCTACTCGGCTCTTTCAAATGTTTACGTCTTTCGTATGCTTGGCCGTCCTGGTGAGTGTATGGACACGGTACATGTATATTCTGTAGCTTCGCGTACAATATTTTTTGATATGTGTACTTTTGGTATTTTTATTTACTGTTAAACTGGGAATAAGCCACAATTAAAGATAAAAATACGTTTATTGACGTTTCAATTTCCACTTCGGAAATCGTTCTCAAAATACAAACAGTCAATAACGTTGATAATTTATTTTATAAATTATTCGATTTTAACGATTTAAATTTAGATATAAAAAATATAGACATAAACACTTGGGAACATTCAGAATCATTTAGTAGCCCCACAAAAAATAACAATTTAGATAGCTCTGATGGATTTAAATGGACTTGGATTTAACTTGGATTTAATTAACAGTCAACTACTTGGTGATAATAGTGAAAATAGTGAAAACTTCGACGACATCGTAACGGACAGCGAAAGAGTACATACGACCGCCATTTCTCATTGTAGCGACCACAAAACTAAAATAAAGGCATCAAACAGTAAAAGATTGCTCACCTTTGACGATTCAGTGCCATCAAAGCCACGGAAAAGAAGTAAGATAACGTAAACATTGCGAAAACCAACCAGATCGCCAAATCAATCGAAAGATTAAACAAAGTTATTGAAAAAATAAACCACGACCATGAAATAAGAATTGATAGCACGCACGTTCAAACGACTGAGCTGAATTATGCTATCAATGAAAGGAAAAATGAAAACAAAAAATCTAAAAGATTTTTTGATTTCATTTTTCAACAAAAACAGCAAAATTATTTCAGCTCATTAGTCAACATAAATAACAGATAAGCAGTTTCACAAAAAGGATATTTCCTAAGTAAAGAAACAAACGGAACAATGGAAACCAAAAAATCCTTAAAACCACAAGGAAACACAAAAAAGATGAAAATAACTATTGAAGTTACAAAGCAGAAACTAGGTAAAAACCAACAATATTGAGTACATCCGAAAGACAGACTAATTAATCAACAGAAAACAGAAAATGAGTGCGTTCCAAAAGAAATGCAAAGAAAAAACATCATTGACGCAAACCAACACGGAAACCGAAAAATCCATAAACAGTGTCAAAACCATCGACTCAAACCAATGCAGAAATGACAAAATCAACAAAGATATCACCAAAACCATCGAAAATCGTACTAAAAATAGAAAAAAGCCAGAAACTACTACATAAACGCACAAATATATCATAATATAATGAAAGTGTTAGGAAAGTGAAAGTGCAAGGAAGATTATAAGAGATTAAAGAAAAAAAATAAAAGAGTAGTCTTAAAAAGACTATCGAAAACAACGAGATACTAAATATATCTATTATGATATTAAAAAAAGAAGTCAAAACATTTCTTCCACTGTTCCTGATAATACTAACGTATAAAGATAATAAAAAAAAGTCCAGAAAATTAAAAGCATCACTGATCTCTGTTATACGGGAATTTACATTGAAGAAGAAATTAAAAAAAGAAAAGAAGTAATGGTTTTTTTAGATGGATCCTCTTTAAATAATTTTCATTGATGGTACTTTATATTTCTAGTGTGATATGTATTTTTTGATTTGTAGAGGTGATTTTACTAGCTTCCTAGTACCTGGGGATAAGGTAAAGATACAATTAGTTGCCGACCTTCCAGCAGGGTATAAAATGTAAAGAAGAAGACTCTATAAAAATATAACTCCTATTACTTAAAATTAAAAAATCTACAAATCTTATTTAACTTTAAAATCCGGTATTAATTGTTTACTGTAGGAACAAAAATATTACTTATACTTATACTATCTGCAAATGGTAAGAAAGCATGCTCAAAAAAATAAAGGAGGCTGTAGTTGTAATAAGTGAAAAGGAAGCTAATATATTGTTATGCTATTTAAATTGTATTATATTGTTTATTTAGAAAAAATCCTGTCTATATTTATTAAATGATCTAATCTCCAATTAATCACAATAAATCAGCATTAATTAATTACAATCTCAGGCTATTTAACTTGTACTATTTACCTTTGATCGTGGATTCAAAATATTTTCCAATTGGCTTCCTAATTGGGATAGGTAATACGACCTGAATAAAATACATAGAATTTCAACTGAACTATATGTGAGATGTCCTTTATTTTAATGAAATTTTATATAACAATCAATCCTGTAATATTTGCAATATACTAACTTTAAATATATGAGAAGTTGTTTTCTATCATGGACCCAAATGTTATTTTACATTGATTTTTAATATGTGTTATAACTAAGCTCTTTTTATAATTTTTTTTAATGATCGCAAAATTAACTGTCTCTATTATTTATTCAATTTATTTAATTAATAAATGAAAACCACACTCCTGCTCTAATGAAAATTGACTGACCTTTCTTTCTCTGCCGGTGCAATTCTATGGCCACGCCAAAAAAAAAAACCTTTCTCTGCTTCTGCTCCTATTGTGGTCCAGATGACGTACACCTTTCTCCTATCTGTCCTTGTATCTGCAACCCAACAACTCGTGTTATTCTATGCAGCCTCCTTTTGAGCCAATCTCCGTGCCTGTTTATAACTCCAAATGTTTCCGGCTTCGTCTGATATTAATATTCTTATACCCTTTGGTTTTTCTATCTCTCTGTACCCCGTTCCTCACACTGGTCAGCTTTTACACAGCAAATAAACACACCCGGTAAATTACGTCTTCGGGACTTCAAACAAACACAAATCACAAAGCTCCTTCCTTCTTGGACGACAAAAACTGACTAACTAACTTTTTTCCTCTCTCCTATCTCATAGCCAAAACCACCACCTCCTTGCATTCAAAAATTGACCAATAAAAATCATCCACCTCTGTGACGTATATCGTTACCAACCAACTCTCTCTATAAAACGTCATTCGGGTAATTCCAGAAAACAACATTCTTTAATTATTTTAACTAAATCTATCTGCTTTACAAATATTTCTTACTAATAGCTAC
Source organism: Diabrotica balteata (assembly GCA_918026665.1). Taxonomy (NCBI): domain Eukaryota; kingdom Metazoa; phylum Arthropoda; class Insecta; order Coleoptera; family Chrysomelidae; genus Diabrotica; species Diabrotica balteata. The sequence continues at coordinate 83,057,021 of OU898276.1, forward strand.
AAACGATACCTGTTTCTCAATTCAATGTCTTTTGTTAATAAACTTTTACCGATATAATCTTTCGGGGAGAAAAACCACCGCAAATCCCGGTCTATTGTTTAAACACTTTCTATATACACTTTTATTCCTGGTAAATCCATTCCACAATAACCGACTTATTTAAATTTCTTATCGATAATATTTGAAAGTCTTGTCTCTGAGGCCCAATGAACAATTCTTCGAACAACTTAAACTACATATTTTGTCTTATACAGGATGTTTGAAAATTTATATGACCGTGTCTTTATGAAATATCAATATTCTAATTTTTATTTAAGTAATAAAAATTTGTATATCGGTTTTTTATTGCTTATGGACATTCAAAAGTACAACATTATATATTATTTTTTTATGTTTTCGGGTATATTCCAATTTTGCTAATAAACTACGAAATTAGGCCTTCCATGTAGCTATTTTCCGGAGCCTTTTCTTTGCCTAATATTAAGAACCGCACTATGTTTTATAAAATAAAATGCTTAAAAGAAACTATCTTTAAGTAACTCTGCTATTAAAAGCAAAACAATAATAAAATATTAAAAGGAGAATAAAAAATAAATAAGTTGCAAACGTTGAATTTTGAAGTAAATTTTGACCACTGATAAACACAATCCTTTAACAATGTTTTCTTAATACAATTAGTCAATTAGGAATTTTTAAATGAAAGACAATCTATTGATTCAACTGATTTATAAATTTCAGGAGAAATGTTTCATTTCAAATATGGAAGAAGAATATGCTCAGTGAATGAAGGTGCCACTTAATTTTAAATATTGATATATTGTACGTGTACGTAATTAATGTATTGCGTATTATAGTACGGAAATCACAGACAAATATTCGCTTATTATTAAATTTGATACACATCATCGCTTTATACTTTTTGACTACATTTAAGTATAACGAAGAGTCAGTCATCTATTAGGTATGCCACATATTTAATTTTGAGTATAGTAATTCCTTTACCAATAGCTCCTGAACTGCATTTTAACGATACTCCATAAACTACGAACGAGGCATGACTTAACCAGTATAAATCATCTTTCAAGCAGGTTATAAAATAAGAATTATTGTAAGCAAGTTGCAGAAGCTGCAATATCGGTGTTTATTCACTGAGATATTTGTTAGTGCGTATATTTTCTTATTTGTTCCCGTTGGGGCATTCAAGTTTCTTGTAATTTGTGCGACATGCAGGGTTTTTGTTGTGTTAGGAGACCTGTGATTATTGTAGTGAATTTATTAAGATATACGACGATGAGAGTGCCAGATATGGTACAGAGGTATTCAAAGGGAGAACATTATAGTTCTGAATGCTATACAGATGGGATATCTCTATTTATATGATTCCATTGGTAATTTAGACATTATAATTTATACTTATTTCCTTTGAATATGTTTATTTATGAAACTAAAATTATAAAAAAACAGCAAACTTTACTAATATTTCGAATTAAATGATGAATGAACTGAATAATTTTACGCATTTTCCAAAAATGCATAAAATATTAAACTGTGTTATTTATATACACATAATTATAACGTACATAAGCAAAAATGGACTATTTTTTTAATAATAAAACACCCCTTAAGAGGCAATCTAATCAGATACTCTGCAATCAAATCAGAAAGATCAATAAGCAGTTTTGTTCCGTCCTGAATTAATAATAATAAATCTTAAAATAATAGTTACATTTATTAATGTTTTTACAGGGCCATTTTTACTTACAGTAATTATTTTCACAAACATTAGAAAAAGCCGCAAAGACAATGGGACTGCAGGTCAACGTATCCAAAACAAAATACATGAAGGTGTCACGAATAGTACAAATAGCGGCACCACAAGATCTGGTGACAGAAGCACACATTCGAAGTGTAAAACACATTAATATCACACATTGATGGGGTAAAAGAATGTGTAATGTCAACTGTTCTAGCTGGAGTTAAGCAGTATAGCCTACGTACTTTAACCAATACCCCACAAAAAGACGGGTCAGCATCACTCACATTTTATGAAATTACATTTTCTTAATTTTAGTTGTTACAGTTATTCCGCTGATACTCACTCGTGAGACCATCGTTTGTAATAGCAGTGTTTACCAACGTAAGTGCGCGGTTAACATTTGAGTAGGTGAGACTATTTGAGACGCAACACTACCCCATTAGAATCTCATTAAACAAAACTAATACCACTTTACACATGGCAGCAGACTAGATTGAATACCATAACTTGGTGTGATGATTTGAATTAGATATAAAAATCTTGTTTGTTTCAAAAAAGTGAAGAAGGCTCATATGAAGGCTAAGCCCTCGAGGCCGGTAAGTTTAATGTCATTTGTTCTAAAGACTCTGAAAAAACTGCTGGATAGGCACATTATGAGTATTATTTAAAAGCTCAGTATATCAGAACCAATATGAGGATAAAAAAAATTCTTTACGGAAACGGTACTCCATCATTTCGTATAGAGAGTGAAGCACGTTCTAGAGAACGAAAGGTGAAGGGGACATTTAAAATTACCTAGAGCTATTACCAGGCTAATTTGTGTAAAACGAATAGGCAAAACAAGCTGCAGATAGATAGCCTACCGTGTTATATACGCACCATCATTGGGAGATATAGTGTCGGTACAGGTAGTAAGGGGATGTGCGCAGATAAACTTTAAGTAATGGCATATGCATATGATTTAGTCATCATAGCAAGGACGAAGATGACACTTGAAGAGCGAAAATTAGATAAAAAAGCAAAGATAATAGGGCTAGAGATAAACCAGCACAAAACAAAATACATGACGATAGGGAAGGACGACACAACGACTAAGAAATTTTTAGTAACACAGAACCACCTAGCTACTTGGAAGTAACAATAGGAACAACCAGAAAATAGAACACAGAGGAAAGAATTCTAAAAAGCAAAATAACATACAGAATGAGTAGAAACTCAAATTGAAGAAGTATTAAGGGAAGAAAATATAGTCAGATACATAAAATCTCTTTGCAAGGTGGTATGTCACAATGTTAAAATTTATATACTTTTTAGGTACAGTTATCGCCACTATTTCAAAACCAATCTTCAACTTATGACTATGTACGTAAACTGTAAACTTTCTATTTTAATGATATCTAGTTAAAATTTCCAAAGAAAGCAGTAATTTTTTTATAACTGTACTTAAATGAATCCATGTCATAACTTACGTGGTAACGTGCCTAAAAATTGGTATTGTGTAATAATTTTTGAACTTAGGTACAAAATAACTACTTTAAATGATTAACTATCCAAAAACCCTTATTTTAAGCGAATGTTCGTTATCCATAGTGCCGTAATTTTTAAATTAACTGTACCTAAAGATAAAATTACAATTAAAAGCTGCAAACTAGGGATTTTGTTGATGTCACCGTTATAAGTTGGCATTTTGCTAGTGAGAAATTAGTTCCGCTATCACTTAATAGATGTGAAAATAAGTTCACGTGTCATTTAGTAGAAGGCAGCAGTAATGTATTAAATAGCGACAAATGCGTGTTTGCCAAATTTAAGAAAAAATCTGCAATACATTGAAACCTAGTTTTGTGGTTATGCCAATTGTCTATTTGTTGTGCAGTAACCATGGTAATACGAATCACGTGGTTGTGTTTAGCAAAGCGGCCCCTACCAGTTAATATTTTGGCTTCGTTTGACTGTCAATTATCAATCATGATCGCATAACATCACAGTGTTTTAAAAATACAAGAATACCAGTAATTATTACAGTTTCATTCACGTTTTGGCACATTTAATTTTTATAGACAAAACAATATAATGTAATCATTGATTAAATTTTGTCGATTAATTATTTCCGTAAATGAAAAAGATTATTGAAATTTACTTGAGTCATAATTAGAAATCAGATGAAATCTGAAATTTTCTAAGTAAAAAACTTCTACTGTTAACATTCGATATGAAAATTGTCGTAAATATTTCCAAATGAATGAACGTTTTGTGTATATGTATTAGCAAAAAAATGTCAAGTAATTAATATGTTTACTTAAAAAAATCACCAATCAGCACATCCGCTGGGTGCTGGTGTAAGATAATTAAATTTTACGACTTTTCCGTCTGAGAATGTAATGATGAGTATCATGTATCATATTAATAATATGTATTAGAATTGCATACATATATTTAGTCGAATTTTTACAACCAGAGCAAGCTGTATTATAAAACCACACTTGTGTAATTTAATACAAAAGTAAATTTTTCTGTACTTAAAATTTAATTTTGTATTATTTCGCGAAAGATAACTGCGGGATATGATAGGACTTATATACGGGAAGTTAGTTGTTTTCGCCTATATTAGTGCAAACTTTTTTCCGGCAGTCACCAAACAAAGGAACAGAAAGTTGTAGACAAAACACCACACAGAAATTTCTGCGCATGAAATCTCTTTCACATCAGCTTGACCTAAAGCATACCTTACAAATAATTCTCTTCTTATCAATAATCCAAAATTTTCAATTGATTGCCCATATATCAGCTGCCGATATATCTTCTGACCATCGACCCTTTTTTTATTACTGCCAGAAAATATGATTCGACTATGGCATCTTATTGTTTTCGTGTCCATGGAAAATATTGGAAAAACTGCAGAAGTTACAACTTTAAAAACACACTTTAGAGTGGGTTAATGACATTTTTACAGAGTGAAGTTTAAAATGAAAAAAAAAAATGATTTAGCAACGGAAGGTTTTCGTTTACTGGCTGAAAATGAATATAAATTCAATAGTCTTATTGCCAAGATAAATGTAAAATTACAAAGAACTGATCAGTACTTAGCGTCCGCTGATGGGTTAATAAATTATGAGGTTTACAGGTGTATATTTTTATTATAAGTAATTTTTTGTACTTGAAATAAGTTTAGTTTTTTACAAAACTAATATGCACAATTTAAAATGTTTACAAAACTAAAAAAACAACACAAAAAAAAAAACAAAACAACAATTTAACTTCAAAGGTAAATGAACCTCAACGCAACACGATACAAAAATTAAAAAATTATGTTGAATGATGCAATCCAAAAATTAGAATTTGTGAAACTTCAAAAATAATACGATAGCTAATTTCAACCACCGCACCGTTCAACTTACATTGCAGAAGACTGCCGACCGTGAGCGAACTATACCGATTCTCCCGATAGTATATTATATTTTCAGTTTCAGTACTCGGCCTCATTGGCAACACTGTCGCTGTTCAGGTAATAAATTTCGAGAAAATCAAAATATTTAAAATATTGATGCACGTGCTGCCATCTATTTAAAAATTGTTAAACGTTAGTTTATTTGAACACCGCTCATTTTAACTGCGGCGTGAACATACCCCTTAAAATAGGAGCGATTAATTACAGGGACCCGATCCGTCAACTGCGCATGTGCAATCTTTGAAATGTCATCAAAAGTGACAACGAGGGACAATCTCCAACCTAAAAAAATCTGAGCAAGTTTATAAAAACGATTAGGAATAAAAATAGAAAATTTTACAATATTTCTTTCTACAGGTACATAGTTGTTACATTCATAACTAAAATATAGAGAATAAATAACTTGTACTCTGAGTAATAAGAAAGAAAATCACATTAACCTAATGTATATTGACGACTTTATATTAACCTTCCAAGATTGTTTATTTTGTTGTAGTAGCTTACGGAAATTATTAACTTTGCACCAGATAGTTTAAAATATTTAACGTAATACATGTTTATGAGTGAAGATAAGGATTATAATAAATTATTATATAAGTATTATTATAAACTTAAATTTATTTATTGTTGTTGAAAGTAAACAAAGTATTAATGAACTAAATTTAAATGACATATTACGGTTAATGGGTTAATCTTGTATGAATTGGCAAAATCGTTGTCTTCAGGTGGATGTTTTCAAAATTTGTCTCGTTCTAAAACGTGTTTAAAATAGTTTAATTCTTCAATACTCTTCCATAAAAAAGTGAAGTAATGGCGGACATAAAACAGAGTGTTTGTATTTTTCCAACAACTTTCATAATTTCTGTAAAATAAACTTCATTAATGTAGAAGTCCTTTCGGCTTGAAAAAAAAGCTACTGCTTCCAGACACTTATTTAAATGCACATTTTCTCCACATTACATCGGCGTAGAAAGCTTAGACTGATTTGAGAAAACTTTACCACATTCAAAACAGTTCACTGATATATTTACTAATTACGTAAATAGGGAACTATTCAAAACAATTTTTATTTGACAATGCAAGGTACCGCTTAAAATTTTCATTTGAAGGTTCGAAATATTTCGAATGCAGTCGTTTCGCACATGCGCAGTTGACGAATCGGGTCCCTGTAATTAATCGCTCCTCTTAAAATGCATAGGACATATACAGAGACGCCCACACTTAGATATGCTGAAAATGATAACTAACTGCACAGCGCTTTGGCTCAGGTGTGGAGAATAAGAAGGCTGGGTGACGTAGAAGATATTATAAAAACAATGAATGTAAAAGATTGAAAAGTTCTGTACAAGGACTCTACCGAGCCCTAAAACATGCAAGCCTATCAAAACATACGTTCATCATCATCATCATTCAGCCCATACTCGTCCACTGCTGAACATAGGCCTCCCGTAGTTCATCCCACAAATTTCTGTCCTGAGCCGCCTGCATCCAATTTTGATGTGTCCGTTTCAGGTCATCCGTCCATCTTGTTGGTGGTCGTCCTCTATTTCTAAAGGCATCTTGTCTGGGTCTCCACTCAAGAATGCGTTTTGTCCATCTGCCGTCCTTCGTTCTCGCGACGTGCCCTGCCCAGTTCCATTTTAAGGTTGATATTCTTTTGATTGCGTCGGTTACTCCCGATCTACGGCGCAATTCTGTGTTGGGTATTCGGTCTCTCAGGGTTAATCCCAACATGGACCGTTCCATTGCCCTCTGTGTTGTTCGAATTTTGTTTGCGGACGTCTTAGTAAGTGTTAGCGTCTCCGCACCATAGGTTAGAACTGGCAGCACACATTGATCGAAGACTTTTCTCTTTAAGCAGATGGGAAGGGCTGATTGGAAAACATCTCTTAGCTTTCCATAAGCTGCCCATGTCAACCCTATTCTACGTAATAGTTCATTGGTCTGGTTATCTCTACTTAAGCGAATTTCGTGTCCCAGATATTTGTATGCTGATGTTTGTTCTATACTTGTTCTAGCTATGTTGATGTTCTCACTCAGAACAAGGTTTGTCATCACTTGTGTTTTTGAGTTATTGATCTTTAAACCCACTTGTGTAGAGGCATGGTAGAGTCTTTCGCACATTTCGATGGCATGATCTATGCGGTCTGTTATCAGGACTATATCGTCCGCGAACCTGAGGTGACTAAGCTGCTCTCCATTTATGTTTATGCCCTTTTCGTCTAGGTTTGCACGCTTACACATGTATTCCAATAATGTTGTAAACAGTTTTGGCGAAATGGTGTCGCCCTGGCGAACTCCGCGATGAATTTTGAACTTGTGGGTATCTTCATGAAGTCTGACGCATGCCGTGGCATTATCATAGATATTTTTGATGACAGTGGTGTAGCGGTGATCTATTCGGCACTCTTTTAAAGCTTCTAGCATTTTCTGGTGGTTTACTGTGTCGAATGCTTTCTCATAATCCACAAAAATTAGGACGAGGGGTTTATTGTACTCTATACATTTTTCGATGAGGCTTTTAATAACTTTAATAACAAAACATACGTTAGGGAAGATAATAAAAAGTAAACTACAAATTGTCCAAGAAACCAACATAACTTCTAAATTTATATGGATTTCATCGCATATAGGAATTATTGGCAAAGAAGAGGCAAACACAAGTGCTCGTAATGCAGCAACATGTGTTGAATTTGTATTAGTGAGATCACTAAAATCGGATACATGATAGTGAAAACTAGTATTAGCAGGGTTTATCAAAAAAATTTCTACTGTGTCTACGTGTAAAAGACACCTACTTTTGGGCACTGAACGCTCCTTGTACGACCTATTTACTTTACTTTATATTTTTTAACAAACCTAAATTTATGGTTAAACTTTTTTTACTGAGTAACGCCGCTAATTACCTATTAGTGGATGTGTCAACTTTGATTTAATAAAAAAATATTTTTGTTTGAATACCAAAGGATACGAGTACACTACTTTATGTTTTTTAAGATCAAGCATGGACTGATATGGACGTTTCAGTAACAACAGACTGTGTTATATTATGTCTTGGGTTGAACAGAGTAAAGATGTAAAGTACGGAGTGGGCAACTCAAGAAATAAGTAGTAAAAGTACTGAAACATGGAAATAAATTTTAAACTCTTTATGGAAAAACCATTAATAATTTACAACGAAATGATAAAACGTATAAAAATAAAACGTATAACAATTGTAATATTGAGACTACTGTAGTTTTAAGCAAAATATGACTTCTTTGGTCTGGTACTGTTCTACTATTATCCTACTGATTACTGCAATTATTTTTCTAAATATAAAACACATACCATTTTTTCCTTATTGTATTAGGTTCTCTGAATTATAATTTTATTATATATATTTTAAAAACGTTTAAATTCTAATTCCTCCCTTCTATTGATCTAAAACAACAGTATATAGTTCAGTTATCTGACATAGTCGATATAAAAATACATTCGCGGTGTTAGGGATCACAATGATCATTGTATGTCTCATATTTATAACTTCTCATCGAAGTCGGCCGTGCAATCAAATCTTCCAAGACCAGCAATTAAGGCCGTTGTGAAGATCCTCACTCATTATAACTATGAGCTTTTGAATTGAACAGAATAACGCACTTGTAATCACATAAGTGATAGCTTTCGACAGTGATATAGTGACCGTTTATTGTTAACGATGACTCTTTTATTTAGTCTCGCTTGTAATCAGTGGCGCTGAAAATTTATTTCTTAATAGTGCAAAATTAACTTATAGCAGAAAAAGTAACAAATGTTAAATGGGCATTCAAAATTTAAAGATAAAAAATGATTCTGTTCTGCAAAATTTAATAAAAATTACTAACTGATCGTCAAAAAATAGAAATTCTGTTAAAATGTGTTTAAACAAAATTAATTTTCACACTAAAATAGGCACTCCTTTATTTTATACCAAAAATATGCAAAGTTTCTTCAGAAAAAGTGGCAAAATTCTGTACTGCATTTTATAAATCAAGAATATTTTTTTTGATAGGTAATAAAATTTCAACGAGTTTCAGTTACTACTTGACAATGTATTGCTTCTTCTTTAAGTGCCACCTCGGCGACATCATCATGGCCATTCTGACCTTCGAGGCAGCTGCTATGGATAATTGCCTTGAGCTGCGACCAAACCACGCTCTTCCAGGTTCTTCAACCTGGAAACTCGTCTTCTTCCTACATTTCTCCTACCCTTTATTTTTCCTTGAATTATGAGTCTCAAGATGTTGTTTCTTTTGCCTCTTATCACATGTCCGAGATATTGCAATTTTCTTACTTTTATTGTATTTTCCATTTCCCCCTCTCCGCCTATTCTACTAACACTTCTATATTCGTGACTCTATCTACCCATGGAATCCTTGACAGTCTTCTAAATGTCACATTTCAAACGCGTTAAGTCGATTTATTGTATTCTGGTTTAATGTCCATGATTTAGCTCCATAGTAGAGTACAGTGTGTACATACCATTTAATTAACCTTATTCTGAGGGCCAATGTCAGATCTTTGCTGCACAAAATCTTTTTCATTTTCACGAAGTTGGCACGTGCTTTTTCAATTTTGACTCTTATTTCTGCAGTATAATCGTTTTTAAAAAAAATAAGTATATCTTTTTACTCTGTCAATCTGCTGGCGCCTACCGTTAATATTTCGTTTGTATTGTTGAACGTGCTCATTTTCAATATTTTTGGTTTTTTGATGTTAAGAGGGCGTCCGTATGCTCCAATATATCTTAATATTTTGTTCATTATTCTCTCTAAGTCTTCAAAGTTGTTGGCTATTATGACTGTATCGTCGGCATACCTAATGTTGTTAATTAAACTTCCGTTCACTTTTATTCCGACTGTCTCGTTTACCAAAGCTTCTTGTATGATTTCTTCAGAATAAGCATTAAACAATAACGGCGACAGTATGTAACCTTGCCAGACCCCTCGCCTTATCTCCACTTCTTCTGGCACTTCTCTTAAAGATCAAATAAATTTGATATCAATCTTACATCCCTCACATTTAGATTTTTGTTTTTGAGTACATCTGTAAGTCGGTCATGTTTTACCTTATCGAATGCCTTGTTGTAGTCTATAAAGCATACATAAAGATCTCGATTAACATCCAAACATCTTTGAGTCAGCACGTTAAAAGAAAAGAGTGCCTCTCTTGTGCCCACTCCACTCCGAAATCTAAACAGGGAATCACTAATATCCATCTCCAGCTTAGCGTGTATTATGGAAGATTTTTAGCAGGGTTTTTAAGGTATGTGACATTAGACTGATCGTTCGATAATCACTACATTCTTTGGCATTTACTTTCTTTGGTAGATAAATTAATGTTGTTGTCAGCATTTCACGTGCAATTATTCCTGTGGAATAGATTGTGTTCAGCAGTTGGACTAAAATATCTATGATTTTTTTATTAACCAGTTTTAGCAATTCACTTCAGCTTTATTATTTTTTATGGACTTCACTGCATGCGTACCTTTGTTATTTCGGATTCCTCGTCTTTACTCTGATTATCTTCATATATATTTTTCTGTCTCTGGTCATAGAATAATTCCTATAAATATTCTTTTTATCTTGCTAATTTTTATCCCGTCACCACTTAAATGTTTCCTTGTTCGTCTAATAGTATGCTTGAGGTTTTTTGTTTTTCTGCCCTAGCTAATTCTTTAACTTTCTTATGGAGATTGAAGTTATCATATTTGTTTTGTAAGTCTTCTATTTCTTGGCATTTTCCAGCGAAATAAGTCTCTTTAGCTTCTCTTATTTTTCTTCTTATTTGATTATGCAGCTGTTGATACTGAGTTATGTTGATATTCTTTTGCCTCCTTTTGTCCTCCATCATTTCCAAGATTTCTTCTGTCATCCATTCTTTTTTCTTGCATCTGGTTGTTGTAAGTTCTCTGTATCTTAGTTACATAATTGCATTTTTAAAGAATTGCCACTGTTGATCTTTATCACCATCAATTGATTCAGGTGTGGATTCTAGGTTTGCATTAATTTTTTGTTTCAGTTTTTCTTTGACGTATTTTGATTTTAATTTTTGTATGTGTAGTGAACTTTTGTAGCATTTTTGTATCTTTTTTAAGTGAAGTTGGAATTTTGTTACAAGAGGATTATGGTCCGACGCCACGACTGCACCTGAATACGCTTTGACCGATTGTATTGCGTTTCGGTATCTATAGTTTATTAAAATATAGTCAATTTGGTTTCTAACGATTTTATCGAGCTTGTCAGCTGGCAATTTTCAAGTGTAAAGGCGTCGTTTAGGCAGGTTGAAGAAAGTATGTATTACCGCAAGATTATCTTCTAGGCAGAATTCTATAAGGCGTACTCCTCTCTCATTTCGAACACCGAGTCCATATGGTTCTAAAGTAGACTCACATCTTCCTTCTTCAACTTTAGCGTTAAAATCACCCATGGCTACTATTATATCTCTAGATGTTATATTTTGTTGGGTTTTTTGAAGGTCATCGTAAAATTTTTCAATTTCTTTCTGTTTTATCGGTGGTTGGCGCATAAATCTGAATAAGGTTTAATTTCTCATACGTTGTCATTATTATTTGTATTAGCATAATTCTTTCCGATATTGGTATAAAGCCTACAACTGATTTTGCAACTCTTTTACTAACATTTGTTCCTACTTCATACCGATGTTGGCTGTCGGTACAATTAGACTAGAAAAGTCGATCATTGGTTGTACTTAGTTCGCCGGAGTCGAGCCATCTTGTGTCACTTATTCCCAATATATCGATAATAAGTCACATCATTTTTTGTTCTATTTTCCTTAGTTTACCAGGCTCATACATGCTTCTAACATTCCATGTCACTATTTTAAAAGTTGAATTTTGTATTTTTGGTACGCAGGGATTTCGTTGGTTAACGACCTGAGGCGCCTTGTCATCATTGTTATTTCCCCCCTGTCAAATCTTGGCATGCGAGAACCATGATTAGTACTAACTGCCATGCGTGCTTGTCACTAACTGCCATTACTATTTCTAGGGGTACTCTACGAGTCTTTATTGCAGTGGTTCCCCGTTGCCTTCTGCATCCTTATGCCGCTCACCGTTCCTTGGTTTACCCGCCTTCGAGATGGATTTCTCTATTTCAGGACAAAAGAGTGCCCTTAAATCTACTAGCTCCTCCGCCCGAAACCGTTGGCCAGTATTTAACTTGATTCTATATCAACCCTAATATCGAGGGTTGCCACCTACGCCATTCGCACTGTACCGAAGTTTTGCTTCTCCGCCGTGGCTGCCGTTGTGAACTTTTTCCGTAACCCTGGACAAGGGACCCTAAACAGGTACTAGTTTCCGGGTCAGGAAACACCCGGAATCTGTGAAGGGCAGGGATTGATTCATTTTCCCTGATAGGACTATCTTCAAGAATTTAAAGAGTTCTTATCAGCTACCCTAGTTCCTATCCACTACCCCTACAATGTGTTTGCATAATTTCAATTAAATTCCTAAGCGTATATAATGTTGGATGATTTTGGGTTAACGATCTAAAGATCTAAAGATATTTATAGATAACTTCTAGTATGTTTAATGTAGTTGATAAAGAAAAACTTTGGCAGAGTTATAATTAGAAGATAGGTTGGTATTAAGCTTCACGTACAGTAGAAGGGCAGTACGTACTATGTGGCAACGTTGCCAAGGCAAATAAATTGTTAACTAAAGTGAAAATCAGGGATAACATTTTTATTTATTTCCTCTATATAAATATTATTGATCATATTCGATGAATGACACTTTAACAAATCTCTTCGAAATTTATGAATTTCCTTGATAAGTAGATGATTAATAAGCTTAACACGTACGCGCCAAATGTCAGAATACTTTCCAAAGGAAGATTTATCGGCAACGAGCAGTATTTCTCGTTTAATGTTTGCGTAGGAAAAACCCATTCTTAAAAACAGTCTTGGCATCAAATTGACCTCAGAAAATCTTCTATGTAAAGTTGATATTAAAATTGAATTTCTTGTTGCAATAAAAAACTTATGTCTATAGTTTATATAGACATAAGTTATAAGATATATGTCTGTTTTTCGTTCTATTTTGTATTTGGTATTTTGCAAAAGCGTAGAGTGTAGGAATATGAAGAGATAATTTTTATAGTCCTTGTTTTTTGCCATTTCCTTCGCTTTATGATACAATGCATATCTTCGGAACTTTTTCTTTCTTCTCTTTTATATCAATCTTTTCCCATAATCGTTAAAGGGGTATTTTTTTTCTGTTCATTCTGTGCACGTATCCTAACCAGTCAAGTTTATTTCTTTCTATAAACTGTGTTATTTATTCAATATTCAAGTCTCTCCTAATTATTTTATTACTAAATTTGTCTATTAATATACTTAACTATATAGGAAAGTCTGAAAATCTTACAAGAAACAGTAAGAGAAATAAAAGAACAACACCTGAAGAAAGATACAGGAAAACGGTAATCGTGGATGACGGATAAAATACTTGAACTTCTGGAACAGAGAAAAAAATAAAGAAACTTTCCAAGAATATAAGAAAATACATACCATCGTCAGAAGTAAGATAAGAAAAGCTAAAGAGAAACAAAAAACAGAACAATGTCAAGAAATAGAGGAGTATCAGGGTTGATATGATAACTTCAATAGTAAATAGTAACTTTTTCAAAGGTAAATGAAATAGCTGGAAAGTTCCAAAAACTCAACAGCGGCAAAATAACACACGATGAAGGCAATCTTGCGATAATCAAAGAAGATAAAAACTATGGGAAGAATGCTTGAAGAAATTTTTCCACGACCTTAGAACAATACAAGAACAATTGAAGAACGACCATTGAAGAAAATTCATTTCTCGAAATCCTACCAGAAGAAATAACGGCAGGAATCAGACTAATAAAGGATGAAAAGGTACGGGAACTTGATGATATTCCTGCAGAACTGTTGAAGCTATTAGATGCAAAACAAATAAAAATAATAACTGAAATATTTAATGAAATATACACGGCAGAAAAAATACCAGTAGAGTGGTTCAAATCGGAGTTCGTACCATTGCCCAAAAAACCAGGAGCAAAAGTTTGTGAAGACTATAGAACCATAAGCCTAATGAGCCATCTGATAAAGCTGTTTTTAAAAGTCATCCACAAAAGAATTAACCGGAAATGCGAGGAACAAATTGCACCCAATCAGTTTGGATCTGGGAACGCCATTGGTGCAAGGGAAGCTTTATTTAGCGTGCATGTATTGTTTCAGAAATGAAGAGATGTCAGCTGTGATATTTATGCATACCAGATTGACTACACAAAGGCTTTAGATAGAGTCATGCATGAACTAATGATGGAAGTACTGAAGAGAACAGGGATTGGCGAAAGAGACCTAAAAATAATAGCTAGCCTGTATTCGAATCAATCAGAGGTGCTCGAAATAGATGGAAAATATACAGATCAGATCAAAATCTTAAGGGAAGTGAGACAGGATTGCATAAGTTTACTCCTGATATTTAAACTGTACTCGGAGCACATTTTTAAAGACTCTCTATAAGATACTGATTAAGGCCTCTCAATAAACGGAGTCAAGCTCAATAACCTGCGGTATGCAAATGATACAATAGTGTTTTCCAATACTACAGAAGAGATGGAAAACTTAACTTAATAAACAAAATAACAGAAACAAGTAGAACATAGGCACTGGATATAAACACCAGCAAAACCAAGCTAATAATTATCAGCAAGAAAAACATAACTGGAGAAAATCTGTATGTGAACCAAATGAGAATTAAAAGAGTTTCACAGAACAACTGCTTGGGAACTATAAAAACTGTCTTCGAACTTTAGACGTTCGTTTTGATTTACTGTATCATTACTGTCTTCTAAACATTCTATTTGAGTTTGAATATCATCAAAGGCTTAAAATAGAGGTTCAATTTTAGATAATCTAACTACAAGTTGAGTAAAGTCAGGATTGTTTTTTGATTTTTCTTTGTCTAAATAATTTTTAAATTTTATTATCTGAGATTTATAATTTTCACGAGCAATATGAAGCTTTTTAAGTTCAGAAGCAAGCTCCTCGTTTGACATTTTGAATGATTAATAGTGTTCTATTTTGTTAACTTGTAAACCTACCTTAATATTAGTGAAATGTTCAATTAAAGAAGAGCTAGAAAGTGGAAATGAAGGAAATAAGGTTTAAAAATAGTTCAAATGCTAGTGTTATATTATAACAAATATAAGGGAATGGCTAAAATGTAAGATAAGGATATCTTAGGATAAAAATCATAGGAGAAGGTAAATGAACGCTAAGTACTGACCTTTGACTCTTATTTGGTTGATCTGCATCTTATCATCGAAAAATGCAGGCACGGATGTGTCTGCATGCGGTGTACTTTTTTCGGTTTCCAGTTTACACGATAACTTATTATAATTGCACTAGTTATCCGGCTCGAAGGGCCAATTTATTATGTATGAATTGTTATACATATTATTATTATTCCAAAACTTTAATTGAATAGATAAAACGTAAAATTATAAAGTATAACTGAATTTACAATTGCACTGAAATTGAATACAAGTCTTTTTTTCAAGCTGAATGTGAAATTCGAAAGTTACAATATTTCTATCATGTAATGAGACATCCAGAGAGGTATAACCTTCTACACCTCATAATACAGGGTAATATTGCCGAAAGGAGAGGCCCAGGCCGACGAAGAACATCCTGGCTTAGAAATCTAAAAAAGTGGTATCAAGAGACCACCGCTAATTAATTAAGAGCCGCCGTAAACAAAGTTGATATTGCTAATATGATCGCCAACGTTCAATAATCGGACAGGGTACTGAAAGAAGAAGAAGAAAGACTCATCCAAGGTTATGATGTCAAAGGAAAAAGAATATTAAAAACACAAAAGGACGTAGACCTCCTACTTGTCTACCAGATCTAATTGCCGGTGTCTTGATACACGTTTTGCCTCCCATTTCATGGTATAAACATTTCTAAGAGCAGAGTTATTGTCTTTCCATTCCTTAGCCTTCTTTTAACTTCTTTCAGTTCCTCATATACTAAGGTCTTAACAATTTTTAATTTCATTGTTTATTTCATAATTCATACTTTCCCCATTACTCTTCCAAGAAAAGTACTTGGAGAATCAGCCTTCCGTGTTGGCATAATTTTTACTTTGAGAGTGAGAATCACCCGGTATTTATATTGCTAATAGAGAGTTTTTAAGCCCCTTATTTCAGTAACGTTAAACGTTATACGTTATTTTGCTCATGCGCATTAACAGAAAAATAACGGATTACTTTATTAGAGGATAAGGTATTCCCTTATTTAGGTAAAGATAAGGTTAACGTTATTAAGGGATTACGTGTTTGTAATGTTGTCAAATGTCAGATATATAAATCATAAAAAACAAAAAAAGAGTCATATGAGCAGCTCTCTTTCCTTGTCTAAGAGCAGAACCAAAGATAACTATGATAGAATAAAAAAAAATAGAAAATTTAGGTCAGCATCTTTCTCTTCAATTGTTTCCAACAAAAAATGTAGTCTTGATGCAACAGGTATTACAGGATCAAAAATATTGTGAAGAATTAAGCCTCTTATCAAATTGTAATATATTACTTCTCTGTGTCTTCGTCATCTATTTTCTTAGATTATAGCAAATTATTCAAATAAAATAGGTTATAGAGTATTCACGATTGAAAACAAAGTATCTGACCCTTGGCGGAATAAATTTAAACTACTATAAATGGTATAAACAAACCAGACAGCTGTTGATTTGAATAGAATTATTAAATTTTTTTAGTAAATTTCAACATTATGACTAAATTAAATGACAAAAATCAATAACCCTGCTATGACACAAATTGGAATGGACAGAATCCAAAGAAGAAATATACAGATATTTACTTCACAATATTTTAAACTGTATTTAACATTGTTGTAGGGAGAAATGTTGGAAAATTGTAGTAAAAATCATCCAAGTACATCAGCAATGTATTCTAGTATATATTTTTGTCCAGAATTATCTGAAATTAAACCATTTGGTTGTCTTATGAATGATTGTATTGGTCACTATATTTTGTAAATAAAAGATTTATTTTGTTTCAATAATCCATTATTAATAAAAAAAACTACCTTGTGAATGCCTTCGTTTTTATTTAGGTAAAACATAAAGATCAATAAATGTTAAAATAAGTGAACAACAAATGTATAATTTATTAAAAAGTCAGTTCCAAACACTGAAGTTAAAATTTAAGAATTCATCACTTGAAAACTGCTTCCCCTTCAACCAATGGCCTCTGCTTCACCACCACAATACACAAAGATATCATTAAGGCTAATTTCCTTTTTTAAATGATAAAAATAATGATTTTTTAAATGATAAAACTAAACTTTGAAAAGCAATGGTATTTTCGACTGTCATGTTTGTTTATACCATTTATATCGACCTATAACTGACTGCCGTTTCGTTTTATAGGTTACGTTCGTCAAATGTCAATTAACGATAATCTGTCATAGCTTAATTTCAGAAAGGATTCAAAAACTATTTTAAGTAAAAACGTTATCCCTTATTTATTATTCAAGGCGCATGACAAGTATAACGTTTTACGTTTAACGTCCATCGAAAAATAAAGGGCCTAAAAACTCTCTATTATGTCTAAATTTTTTTTCACTTCTAAATTTTTGGAGCGTTTTAAAAATTTCTTATTTATAAATAACTTACTTGATAACGCCCCGTTTGATGTTGTGGTTTTGATTATAATCTAAATATCTATGTATATAGTAAATAATACTCATTTAAAAATATTAAAATAAAGTAACTTGACGTTGTATATTAATGGTCTTATAAATGACACCGATAAATTGCATTTAATCCATATAAGTACAGCCAGCATGTAGGTAAATTATTTGTTAATTTATGAAAATTATGCACAATCTTTACGCAATATTAAAAAAAACGTCTCGTCAATTTGTTTTGAAGCAGATGTTGAGTATGATAAATTAATATTTCAACAGGAAATATTTATTCAACAAAGTATGTAAGCCACGAATCACTTTTTAATCAGATGTCTGTGCTCTAGAATAAAAGTGGTCTATCCAGACAGAGAAGGACTGAAAATCTTTTCCGACAGATCTGTATTTATTGAAAATAATTAACAAATATAATATAATATCATTTTTATAATGTATTGATATTAAATCTAATTACAAATTTACTTTTTAAGTAACATCTGCTCCTTATCTGTTGAAAGTTGATTGTTATACTTTAGTTAGTTAATCGAGAACAGTTCACGTTGACAATCGGATATGGCACGACAGTGTATAAAACCAAGCTGCCCGTGATATTATTTTTTGTTGCTATACTGCAGAATATGATTAACCTGATAATAACAATCGCAGAAAATGATCCAGTCATCTCTGGCTGCTACAGGGCTCATAACAATTTTAAATTAAAATTTGAAAAATTTTGCCTATCAACCCGGGTTGTAACGATAGGTAAGCCAGTATCTAGCCACTGTTAGCTAGATTGTTCCAACACGCAGATGCCTATAGAGTCATAGTTTTCATTAATTTCTTCCATATTCTACGATTCTAGACACATTATCCATGTCTTTCAGGTAGTTAAGGAGATGGTTTTTCTTCACGTATCAAGCATAGTGTTTCTCAATACTCTATTTTGAAATTGTGGATTATTTCTGTATAATTTATATTGATACATCCCTAGAATTGGTTACCAGAAGTTCATACCAGTCTTAATATTTGTTTATAAAATAAAAGATATTTTATTTATAGATAGGATTCCAATACACTTTTGTATTTTACGCAAAGTTGTGTCCTTTCTTTTAAGATAAAGCTTCCGACGTAGTTTTTTTTGTGTTTTGGCTTGGACAATTGTCATTCAGCCAGTCTCAATCAAGATAAGTTTAATAATGTAGTGTGTGTGTGTGTGTGTGTGTGTGTATGTTTGTGTGTGTGGAGTAATTGTCTTGATACTTAGCAAAGTCGACGTCATTGTCTTTGCTAAGAGACGCTAATTGTATCCGAACGTCTGCGGTCCCTCCGGTGTGTACCGATCACACAAGGATATAAATTATTTTTATTTATTAATTTTTTTTTTAATAAATGAAAATTTTCACCCAGGTGGGATTCGAACTCACGACCTTTAGATTTAAAGGCAGGCGCTCTTACCACTGAGCCACAGAGGGGGTGAAAGGAATAATAACCTTAAACGCTGTGCTAACGTTTATTGTGTGCTACTTTACAAAAATTTACAGTAATTTTCATACTTCATGAACCATCTGACAACGCTGCAAATATTCAATATGATATTCACATCTTTATTTGGCTTTCACTGTAGGTACCTGACTGTAAAATGTCAATGACCATTAGTTGTCGAGGCATTAACTCAAAAAAAAATTAAAATTATTCTTGTTTATTTCCCAAAAAATATAATTGTCAAGTTAAAATATACTTTTGAAACCTGATATACTTTTTGATTTGAGTTTGAAATGCAATATTTAAGTTTATCATTGTTTAATAAAGCCGGATCTGTGTTAAAATGTCAATTATATCAATGCATAATATTTTGATATTTACTTGTGACAACTGTGTTTTTAAGTTTCAGTAACGTCTGTTTGGGTTCTTAACCAGGTTGCTAATTGACCAGATGGTTTTTATTAAAAGTTTTTAATAAGTGACATTAAAATAAGTATAATTTTCACATACTAAATACTTTTTACAAGTAATCACTTTAGTAATGAAGTCTGCTAAATATTACAAAACACGCAACACCGAAAAGTTAGAACCTGTTTAAATGTCGGTTATAAATGTTCCACTATAACTATAGGTAGCTGATGAGAAATAAGAAAAGAAATAAAAAATACGATTAACAATACTTTTGTTAAAATTTTTGTAGCATCTTTTATTAACTAAAATCTTCCTAAAATAACTACAATATTGAAGTTTTAATAAAACAATAAAATCATGATCGTAAAATTTATTTAATGCAAAATTAGTAATATAAAGACATGTAACAATAAAACACTGAAAACTTTGTTTTCAAACTTCCACAAAATTTATTTTAAATCTTATCACTACAGCGGTTTCGGCTGATTGCCTTTCTCAAGTGATCTATTTTTGGCTTGGGTTTACAAATTTATAGTCTCTAATGAAATAGGTTGAGGAAAAGAGAACTGTTTGTCTCAAGTCGATCATTCAGAATTATATCTGTATTTTTTAATTTGTTGATTTCCATAGATTCTAACAAAGATAGCTTAAGGCCTTTATTTTGAATGTGAAGAATTTTAAATTTGTCATTAAAAGAATGATTATGATCTAGAAGGTGAAATGCGTATGTCGAATTTGTTTTTCTATTCTTGAAAGCCCTTTTATGTTCTGCTATTCGTTTATCAAAGTTTCTACCAGTTTGACCGATGTAAGTTTTTGGGCAGTCGCCACATTGAAGTTTGTACACACCACTACTTAAGTGTTTTTTATTTTGGCTTTTGTTATTTTAATATATTTGCCTAGGTTGTTATTTGTTCGGAAAGCTGGTGTTATTCCTTTCTTTTTTATATGTTTGGATATTTTTGTTGTTATTTTGCCTGTATATGTAATCGAGTAGAAGGTACTGGGTTTCATGGCTTTCTTGTGTAGTTTTTGATTTAATATTTTATTAATTGTTTCTTCGTTGTATCCGTTGTTTACTGCTATTTGCTTAATTATGTTTAATTCTGTCTCAAAGTTGTATTTTGTCATCGGAATTTTTGTTAATCTATGTAACATACTATGATAAGCTGCCAGTTTATGTTGTCTTTGATGGGATGATGAATTGTGTATGGTCGTGTCAGTGTGGGTAGGTTTATGAAATATGGAGAAGTCATGTTTGTTTTGAAGTCTGCTAATTATTTAATCTAAAAAATGTATGGATTGATTTTGTTCTGTTTCTATTGTAAATTCAATATGATTATGAAGTGAATTATTATACGATAAAAATTGGTCGAGTTGCCTGTTAGTTCCTGTGAAACATACCAGTACGGCGTCTACGTATCTCCACCAATATAAAAACTGTTTGAATACGGGATGTTTTGAAATCTTTGTCTCTAGATGATCCATAAAAATATCTGATAGCAATGGGCTTAGAGGATTACCCATTATAAGTCTTGCACTGTTATTTGCATATATTTTATTATTAAATTTAAAGTAGTCCTAGTGTATGCAAACTTCAAGATGATGTAAAATTTCAGATGCAATTATAGGATTTGTACTATTTTGGTATAAAAGGTTTTTTACTAGAATAAAAGTTTGTGTAGGAGGGATACTAGAAAAAGATTTTTTACGTCAAATGAAATCAATCTGGAGTTGTTAGGTAATTGAAAATGTTGTATTTTATTAACTAGTTCTATTGTATTTTTTATGGTAAATTCAGGTGAAAATTTAGTGTGTTCTAAAATAATCTCTAACAGTTTTTTTTGAAAGTTTATATGACGGAGTTGTATAAAAGAAACTACAGGTCTTATTGGGTGATCTGGTTTGTGTAGTTTAATGAAAGAGTATAATTTAGGAGGCTGTGGGTTCATGATATTGAGGTATTTGCCCTCTAAGCCCATTGCTATCAGATATTTTTATGGATCATCTAAAAACAAAGATTTCAAAACATCCCATATTCAAACAGTTTTTATATTGGTGGATATACGTAGACGACGTACTGGTATATTTCACAGGAACTAACAGGCAACTCGACCAATTTTTATTGTATATTAATTCACTTCATAGTCATATTGAATTTACAATAGAGAAACAGAACAAAATCAATCCATAACTTTTTTAGATTTAAAAATTAGCAGACTTCAAAACAAACTTGACTTCTCTATATTTCATAAACCTACCCATACTGACACGACCATACACAATTCATCATTCCATCCAACACAACATAAACTGGCAGCTTATCCTAGTATGTTACATAGATTAACAGAAATTCCGATGGCAAAATACAACTTGGAGACAGAATTAAATATAATTAAGCAAATAGCAGTAAACAACGGATACAACGAACAAACAATTAATAGAATGTTAAATCAAAAACTACACAAGAAAACCCTGAAATTAGTATTTCCACCACCAGAGAAAAAACCCAGTACCTTCTGCTCGATTACATATACAGGCAAAATAACAACAAAAATATCCAAACATATAAAAAAGAAAGGAATAACACCAGTTTTCCGAACCAATAACAACCTAGGCAAATATATTAAAAATAACAAAAGCCAAAATATAAAACACTTAAATAGTGGTGTGTAAAAACTTCAATGTGGCGACTGACCAAAAACTTACATCGGTCAAACTGGTAGAAATTTTGATAAACGAATAGCAGAACATAAAAGGGCTTTCAAGAATAGAAAAACAGATTCGACATACGCACTTCACCTTCTAGGTCATAATCACTCTTTTAATGACAAATTTAAAATTCTTCACATTCAAAATAAAGGCCTTAAGCTATCTTTGTTAGAATCTATGGAAATAGCAATACCACAAAAGTATTTAGGATGGCGGTGCATAGAGTCATAATCTAGATACGGGTTAAGCTGACCTAACCACTAACAAACCGCAGCAAACAGATATTGAAGATCTCATTCGAACTCAGAATCAACTTCTTCAGTGTCATAAAACATAATTTAGCGCAGGGACCCTGTTGGTAAACTGTGTTAAAGAGTAACAAAAAAAATGAACTAATCAAATGGTAAAAACTAAAGCGCTTGTGGTAAGGAAGCAGACTTAAATGTAGTCGATCCCAATAATATGTTCAAGCATCCAATAGTCCTCTCTGCATTTCTGAAAAAGAGCATAATGAAGTAATTCTCAAAATTTGCCTAAAGAAACAAAATCAAGACCTTAAAACGAAGGACTTGTTAAAAACTAAAAAATCAGAAGACCAGTGAGGACGAGTAAATCCTAGTCTACAAAATCGACGAAACAGAGACCTTTGTGTTTAAATCAAAGTCCTGCAGGCGAACTCCAATATAGTAATTTAGCTCCGAAGAACTTACTGTCGCTATAGGAATGTTCGATGTAGCTTTGATACGAGAACTCTGAGATTATAAAGGCAAAATAAGAGGTCTATCGGGCATTAATAGAGAGCTTATAAGAGCTAAGGATATGACCATCTACTAAAATTACTCTGGTTGCATTGTAGCGTATGGACCGAATTATAATGCAAAAAAAGAGAAAAAAAAATCTTCAAAATATTACAGAGATAAATAATGACAAAGGAAAGGTTCTACGAATGGGATACCTAAATAGTACACTTGAAAAAGACAACAAAGGAATTAAAAGAGCTGTTGTAAATGTTGTTCCCTTTTCGGATAGAATGCTTTTATTAAAAATAAAGTGTAAGCCAGTAAACATTAATATACCGCATGTGTATGCTCCAACTTCAGATACATCAGAAGCTGAAATATAATATTTTTTATGAATAACTCAAACAACTTTTACAATACACCAGAAAGTAAAAAATAACAATATTATTTAATGATTGAAATGCAAAGATAGCAAAAGTGGATAATGTATTAGGTGATTTGATTATATCTAATTTTGTTATGCAATTAGGTTTATGATTATGTAATTAGGTTTGGCTAAATTTTGTTAAGAAAAAAACCTGGCCATTATGAACACATGGTTTCGATTGTCACACCGTAGACTATATATCTGGAGGTCCCCACACGATAGTAAACAAAAGTTCATTGGAAATCTATTTTATACTAACCACTCTAAGATTTAGAAATCCATTACGATTACGATTGAGAGATCCATTAAGCATTAAGATTTACCGTGGAGCAGATGTCTCAGCAGACCATAACCTCCTTCTCTTAAATATGAAACAAAATAAGAAGAAGAAAATATAGAAACAAAAACGCAGATAAATATAGAGAAAAATATAAATTACTAAGGAACAAAATAAGAAAGGCTAAGAAAAAGTGGATCATAGCAACATGCATTGAAATGGAGGAATTGCAAAAAAATAATCATGTGAATTGGTTAAAAAATCACGAAAAAAAAACCTAACCGATTAATTGTTAAAAACAATAAACCTATTGATAATCCAGCTATATTTAAGAGAACACTAGTAACTACTAGTAAAGAGAGTATAAAGAAAACAAGTATAGACTTAATGTATTGAAAATCTGTTCATGGGCACAGAAATATATCCAACACAAATTGCTAATGGGGAAGCTCTGATATTAATAAAATCCAAAGTCCAACATTCTATAAAGAACACAATATCTGGCAGAGCCCTTGAGCCAGATAAAGTTCACATTGAACTAATTAAACTTATACATAAAGATATTGTAAGCGTAATAGCTGTTGTCTTTAACAACATATACAAATCTGGTAAGATACCTTTAGAAAAACCCCAAACACTGTTATAACATATATACAACTATACAATGTTACAACCGGTCAGCAATTGACAATATCGTAGACTTAGAAAGTGCTAATCTTTAAACGTTAGCAATGAATCAAATGTCCATAGCTATTTTCTTCGATCTAAATAAAGCCTTCAATACATGTTGGAGATTCAACATCATTAAAAAATTGCACGCATCCAATATTAGAGGACACTGCTTAGCCTATATCGAAAAAAAGATTTATTTTTCCAAGTAAGAGTTAATAACGTTTATTCCGATTTTTATACTGCAGAAAACGGTACCCCACAAGGCTCAGTACTTAGTCGTACCCTATTACTACCCTTAGTCGTACCCTATAAACAACATATTATTAAACAAATTACATAAACCTCTTAAAGCTCGCTTCTATGCCGACAATTTACGATGGTGTATATTAAAGGAGTACAAAAAGAATCTATGTGCATAATAGTACAGACATTTTTAACCCAACTAGATGAATGGACAGCTCGTACAGGCTTCAAATTCTCTATTACAAAGACAACTGGTATGGTGTTTACGAAAAAATCATCTATTAGGCCAGTCCTTTATCTTCATTACAGCATCATTCTCTCACAAAACTCCGTGAATTTCTTTGGTATCTGGCTGGATCAAGAACTTTCCTGGAAAAAACACATACAACACTTGACGCTAACACGCCACAAAAGACTCAATTTGCTTAAAACCATATTAAATCGTTTTTGGGATTATGACTTCTCTACACTACTCGTTTTGTATAAAATACACTCTAATAATACAAGAGTACACTAAAACCGTTAGATACAATCCACAATGCCGCACTTCGGATCATTCTCGGAGCTTTTCACACTTCACCCATAGAAAGCTTATATTCTGAAACTGGAGAACCATAATTGCAGTATAGGCGGGCACTTTTAACACTTTCACACGTTTTTTATGTAGCTGCTAATAAGAATTATCCACACTTCGCAAATAATTTTGCTAAAAATAATCTTGACTTTCTCTTTAATAAACCTCGTACTGGAAAACCTTATTACACACAAGTAAGATCAATTCTGAATAATCTTGACACAACAATCCCAAATGTATTTCACTGTAACATCCAACATCCGGCTCCATGGTTAATAAGCATCCCAAATTGCAGCACCTTTCTAATAGAGTTCTCCAAAAAATGCAATAACAACATACTAATCAAAAACAAACTAAACAAGATTCTTGAACGAGACTACCTTAACTGCACAAATATCTTTACCGATGCCTCTACATTTAATGATGACATTGGTTGTGCATTTGTTACTCCAACGTCTACTTTCAAATTTAAACTACCGCCTAGTTCAAGTGTTTACACCGCTGAATTGTTTGCTGTGTACCGTGACCTAAAACATGCAAACCTCTCAAGAATATTAAAACCTCTGTTTATCACCGACTCGCTCACCTCTCTTCTTGCAATACAGCATCTGTATCCTAAACAGCTCCTGAAGCAACTGATAAAAACTGAACTACAAATCGCCCAAGAGAACCACATAACCCTTAAATTTATATGGATCCCACCGCATATAGGAATTATCGGCAATGAAGAGGCAGACAGTAGTGCTCGTGATGCAGCAACAAGTGCGGAATCTGAATTAGTGCGTGAAAGTGTATGTTAAGATCTCAAAACGTTTTTAAACAAAAAGTGATTGGTCAGTGGAAACGCGAATGATTTCTATCGTAATCCAAATTAAGATCGCTAAAACCAGATACGCGATAGCGGAAAACTAGTGCTAGTACACGGTTTATTCAAACGGTTCTAACGCGCCTACGTATAGGACACACTAAGATCACACACTTATATTTACTTTCAGTCAGTGAACGCCACCTGTGCGACCAATGTGCTACGCCTCTTACCGTCGTTCATTTATTAATTGAGTGTTCAAAATACCATAGAGAACGTTTAATGAAGAATATACCAAATACTATACCAGATTTATTAGGAGAAAACTGTCACGTAAAAACTTATTACGTAAGGTCAATCAATATTTTGTATCAGATTTAAATCAAGTTTTGTTTACTGAGTAACACCGCTAATAACCTGTTGTTGTATGCAGCAATGTTTCTTTTTAATAAAAAAAATGTTACAACTATTAAAAACATTTTTAAAGGTTATACATGCAATGATCTTTGATCTGGTATTAGTGAAGGTACAATTATCTAAGTAGGTATGCTTCCTAGCAATATCACATTAACCATTACAGTATATGATTATAATTCTTGATTCATCATGGTGCTGTTTGTTAATTATAATTTAAACTCTCCGTTAATTCTCAGTTTATTGTCTTTTTTTCCATAGACTGGCATATTTTTTTACTTTCCCGCCTTAATCCTTATATACAGTTGTGATATATTGTGTGTACTGGTATTATTCAAGAACCAACTTCTTTCTTTTATTGTTCGAATTTTTCCATAATAAATAACTAGATAATGTAATTACAGAATTGGGAGTTTTCTAATTTGTTGCTTAGCTTTTTAAGTATTTTTTGAGTTATATGGAACCCGAAATCGATAAAAGGAATATATATAGCTTACAGTATACTTTTCTTTTTCGATCTTTGTTTTCTCGCCTAGATAGATTTCATTTACTTTTTTATTGCCTTTGCGACTGTAACCTTGCTACGGTCTCCTATTTATTTAGAGCACCTACACAATCCCATACTAGCTTAGGATTGACCTATTGGCCTCTACAGAATTG
Organism: Diabrotica balteata; assembly: GCA_918026665.1. NCBI lineage: Eukaryota > Metazoa > Arthropoda > Insecta > Coleoptera > Chrysomelidae > Diabrotica > Diabrotica balteata. The sequence continues at coordinate 83,084,365 of OU898276.1, forward strand.
AGTGCCTTAAGTACTGCCTGGCTATCTATGAATATGACAATTAAACGGTGCGTTCTTTTCTGCCTGTCTATTTTTCCACGCAGTAAACGCATTACCTGGTAAATTGTGACGTCCTTAGATAGACCTACCGGGAAATGTATTCCTTGCTTTGTCCCTATTATACTGGCTCCTACACCATCAGATGTTTTCTCACATATTGTTATCGACAAATATGAATGAAAAAGTTATGAAATAAGAACAAACAGAATATTTTAAAGACCTAAAAGGACTACAAATACTTCTCTTGTAAAATTTTAAGTGTTTAGTGTCACTCCTGTTTTAATTGCGATATTATTTTAATCTTTTTAAACACCTTATTGAAAGTACTTAGTAAGCACGCACTTTGCATATTGATTTCAATATCTACTTGTGTTACCATTAAAAAAGTGGCTCCATAAATTTAAAACACCAATCAACGTCATACAGACACAGACACCAAAATAAATTTTGATGAGCAAGTCCACCTGTGCGGCGATGACGGTGGTTAATGAATTTTTATATGCATACTTGCTGGAAAATCGCAACGCCCGATATTAGTTACGTAACTTTTATCACTGAATCTCATTACTGGCTGCTATAATATTAAAAAAGGGCCATTAAATCAGGAGGTCGTTTCTCATTAAAAATATTGGAAACACCTGATGTTTACAAGTACTGAAATTAAGTTTAACACAATCGTTGTCATAAATTATCTAGCAGAAGTTTTTTACTGCCACTGTATGCAATTAATATATCAAATGTAACATTGTTGTGAGAATATAGTTATTAAATTTTTTGGCCATATCTAGTGCGAAGGTTTTTTTTTAATTTTTTTCATTCTTAATCAGTTGTGGAATTATCTATCTATTTATCTACTATATGTAATGGGAATAAGTCACAATTTGAATTGAAAATACATTATATTTTTATTTTGAGTTTCACCCAGATTTTATTTCTATTTAAAATAGTGGTTGAGTATTTTTAAATATAGTATATAGCTGGTTCCTAAAAAAAACTGATACGACTCTTAAAGTTTAGTTTGTAGAAAATTGAGTGACAGTATTCAGATACTGTTATTACTGATACTGCCAAATATTTTAAATTTATCAGATAATTTATTCTGTTCAACCTCAAAAAATGGCTCCACATTCTAGCAAAGAACTAAAAGCAAGAATGTTAACGAAATTAGAACACGGTTGGTCAATATCTGCCATAGCGAACCATTTTAACGTAAGCAGAACAACAGTTTTTAATATTAATAAAAGATGGAGAGAACAAAAAACTTTCGAAAGAAAGCAAGGCTTTGGAAGACCAAAAATATCTACCGCTCATGAAGATCGTACGCTTTTGGAGAGATTAGAATAGAATCCTTTTTGGAGATGCAAAAACTGCAAGAATTATGTTACAGTTTCCGGAAAGAAAAACAACAACTTGAAGAAGAATTAAAGCATCACGTCTTAGGTACCAAACTGCAGCAAAAAAACAAGCTCTTACACCACAACAGACGCAATCAAGACTTATATTTGCTTTAAACCATCAGCTACAACATCAAGATTTTTGGGACAGACTAATATTTAGAGATGAGATAAATTTTCAATATTCTAAAAAGGGCAAAGCTAGTCATTTTAGCGTCAATGTATGAGGATGGATTTCATCTGGAGGAATGAGAATGGTATGGCGTATTGTAGAAATGTTTCCCAGTGTAGAAAATAATTTTATTCTCCAACAAGATAATTGTCCTGTTCACACTGCAAATATAATAAACAAGTGACTCCAGAATAACAACATCGAAACCTTACCATGGCCCAACGACAGTCCAGATTTAAACCCAATCGAGAATGTGTGGGGGGTTATTATAAAACGGTTGTATAGGCGTAATTTTATACCTCTAAATGCTGAAGAGCTGTGTTACGGTGTACAACAGATTTGGAAAGAGCTCTCTGAAGAAGACAATTTCATAGTTCCTTTTACGCAGATGGACCAAAGACTACAAGCTGTTATCAATACTGATGGAAATTTTAGAAAATATTAATTTTATTTTTACATACCTAAATTTAGTATAGTTTTGGTGTTCCAGACTGTCGTTTTGTTTTTCGAGAGTTTGTTGTTCCCCACATTTTTTATTAATAGAAAAACTGTGGTTCTGCTTATGTTAAAATGTTTTGCTGCCTCTGACTGTGCTCAGTTTTCTTTTAATTTGGTTACAATTCTTGCTTAAATATATTGTTGAGTTAAGTCGTTTGTTTTATTTCCTAATAGTAACAAAAATAATAACAACAACCTTACTTTATGTACAAACCATCATTTATAAACTCTTTATAAAATGCAGGAACTTAAAATAATACCAAAATTTAGACCATAATAAGTATAACAATTTATAAATTAATATCAATTGTTTGTTGTTTGTATGTTTAATTTAATATTTGTCTGTCAAAATCAATATAATATAATGTCAGACCAACAACACACTGATTATTTCCCTATTAACTAATTATATTCATTCTTCACTAGAATATACAATTTTTGCAAGCTTTTACAATTATATTATATAGTTGTGGTGGAATGTATGGATTGGGAGAGCGAAATGAGCGTGGTGAAAGACTAATTCAGATGTGCCAAATACAAGAACTAGTAGTTATGAATACAATGTTTAAATTACCAAATCGCCGGCTCGACACGTGGAAAGCTCCTGGAGACAGCAAAGATAGAATCATAAGAAATCAGATAGATTACATCTTGATAAGGAACAGGTACAAGAACTCTATTACAGTAGTGAAGACTTACCCTGGAGCAGATGTAAACTCGGACCACAACCCAGTAGTAGCAAATATGAATGTACGATTGAGAAAACCATTAATGAAAAGATCTAGACCACAAATATGCATTGATAAGTTAAGAGAACCAAATACATACCAAGAAACTCAAAACAAAATAAATCAGAGTATCCAAGAAATAAAACAACAAGATAAGAACACTACAGATATTGACACAAAGTGGAAGAATATAAAGAACGCAATCGAGACTGTGGGACGGAAAACTTTAACATTTAGAAAAACTGCCAAACAAGAATGGACGACACAAGAAATTCTCGAAAAGATGGACGAAAGAAGAACACATAAAAACAAAGATAAAATTAAATATCAAGAAATTAATAAACAAATAAAACAGAAAATAATACAAGCTAAGGAAACATGGATGTCCATTAAATGTCAAGAAATCGAGGAATGCGAGGCAAGGTATGACACTTTCAACACCTATAAGAAGGTTAAAGAAATGATTTCAGGAAATCGTAACAAACCAATCGGGATATTAAAAAATGCAGATGGTACCACTATAACTGAAACGCAAGACAAACTACGTAGATGGAAAGAATACATTGAACAACTATTTTATGATCAAAAAGTAGAACAATTATTAGAAGTTAACGGAGAAACCACGGGACCAGAAATAATTAAAGAGGAAGTTATGTATGCTATAAAACACACAAAAGGCAGAAAAGCTCTAGGACCCGATGAAACACCAATTGAACTATTGAAGATAATTAATGAAGATAATATTGATGTCTTGGTAGACCTTTTTAACTCCATATACAAGACGGGACATATACCCAAAGAGTGGCTTCTCTCAACTTTTGTGACGATTCCAAAAATCACAAATGCTAAAGATTGCAATGACTATCGAACAATTGCGTTAATGAGCCACACATTGAAAACCTTTCTTAAAATCATACATAACAGAATCCACATGAAATTAGAACAAGAAATAAGTGATTCACAGATGGGTTTCAGAAAGGGTCTAGGAACTAGAGAAGCATTATTTGGAGTCCATGTTCTGACACAACGATGCCTGGATATGAATCAGGACATATATGCTTGCTTTATAGATTTCAAGAAAGCTTTTGATAGAGTTCAACATGAGAAGCTTTTAAGTATTCTTAAGACTAAAAACATTGATAGTAGAGATCTACAAATTATATCGAATCTGTATCAAAACCAGAAAGCAAGAGTAAGAGTCGAAGGGGAACTGACAGAGGAAGTAAGTATACTTAGAGGAGTTCGACAAGGGTGTATCCTTTCACCACTCTTATTCAACGTCTACAGTGAAGTGTTTTTTCAAGAGGCTTTATTGGATATCGTGGAAGGTATTTATGTCAATGGAAATAGCATTAATAATATTAGATATGCCGACGATACTGTCATGTTTGCAAGTGACATGGAAGATCTACAGTACATAATACAACATGTATATAATGCATGTGAAAGTTACGGACTGCAAATGAATCTCAAGAAAACGAAATCAATGATATTGACGTGGATATCGTGGACAATAAAGCAGTCTGAAATCAAAAAATTAAACTCCTTTGAGATGTGGTGCTAACTAATATAGAAGTGTTACAAAGAATGAAGAAAGAATGTGAAGTCATAAAAACTGTTAAAATTAGAAAGATTCAGTATCTGGGACATTTAATGAGGGGTGAGAAGTACGTATTACTGAGGTTGATTATGCAAGGGAAGATAAAAGGGAAGAGAAACCCAGGACAACGCAAAATGTTCTGGCTAAGAAAATTGAGAGAGTGGTTCGGCTGTAGCTCATTAGAATTATTCAGAAATGCGGCCAACAAAGTTAAAATAGCGATGATGATTTCCAACCTCCGCTAGGAGAAGGAACCCGAAGAAGAAGAAGACAATTATATCTTTGATTAATCAGTCGTTGACAAATCTCAAATCAAAGGTAGCTTGAGAAAACCTAAATAATTAGGATTCATTATCTTTTAAACAAAAATTCATATAAAAAAGTGATATTTTGACAAAAAGAAAACAATCATCTTCAACACAGTGGAGCGTTGATATCGATTTGCAGGTTGATTGAATTATGTTATTGGAGGTCACTAAGAACATTTTTTTTAGTTAATTTGGGGAAATTTTATGTTTTTCTTGTTATTACTAATATCCAAACAATAAATCAGTTGAATCCAAAACTACTTCAAAGTTAGTACGTAAATTAAAAAAAAACTAGTGTGTCGTGTAAAGAGAAAATTATCTTTCAAATGATGTGCCACTCGACCACACTTGCTATTAAAAAAAAACTGAAGGTTGATACGAGGCACTCGGGGGTTACATTTAAGGGCATATATTTTGCATAAAAATTTGCCCCCCCTCGAATACAAATTCAGATGTTTTCTTAAATTCTAAAGAAACTCTTAGTTTCTGAGTTTCTGGGAGGATCAAATTTTCGTTGGAACACACTGTATAGAGAATATAGAAATGACGAAAATAGTTTTAATTTTTAGACCATGTAAAATGTTGGGTCGAATTCGTTATTATATTGATATTATTATTATTCGTTATATTATTTTAAGATATGAACTCTTCGTTTTAAAAAACAAATTTAAGATCCATCAAAAAAAAATCAAAGATAAAATTTACTACATTCTCTGTGATTAATTTTACGGTGGTACTTCTTTTATTACTGTATGCTGGGATGTAATATCTAGATCTTTCTTATACAGGCACAAGGTGGAACAAAAGTATTCACCCGATGTTTTTTTTTTCTGTAATTTTAATGAACAACTTTGGCACTTTGGTATATAACATAACAAGCGAGTCTTCTACAGCTGGCGCCGCTTCTCGCATCCTAATTTCCAGCGTTTTCTGTCGAAGCAATCTTCAGTTGTTAGATCTCTGGCGGTTATTACATCGTCGACATCGTCTCTCCAGGATCGTCTTGGTCTACCTCGTTTTCTTCTAGTTGGCGGAGTCCATTCTTCTATTTTTTTTGGCCATCTATTTTCCGGCATTCTCTGAAGGTGTCCATACCAGTTAAGTCTTTTGGCTTCGATTGTGTCTATTATGTCAAGATCGATTTCCATTTTTCTCCGAATATCTTCGTTTCTCACCCTATCTAGTCTAGTGAGCTGGCAACATCGTCTCCAGTAGTTCATTTCCATGGCCTTAATTTTTGATTTGTTTCTTTGGTTTATTTCCCAGAGTTCGGCGCCATACAGTCCAATACTTTCTATTATTGTTTTATAAATTCTTCTTTTATTTTCTTTTGTTATTTTTTTATTCCATAATAGTGCGTGTAGCTGTCTGGTGGCTGATCTTGCTTGGCCAATCCTGGAATGTATTTCTTCGCTACTTCCTGCTTTTGATGTTATTTGGACTCCCAAGTACTTAAAATTGTCTGTTGGTTTTATAGTTCTCATTTCTATTTGTAGGCTTTCTGGTTGTTCTCCTACAGCTAAGTACTCAGTTTTTTGTATATTAATTGTGAGGCCCCATTTGGTGTACTCATCTTCCAGTTTTCTAAGCATGTAGCTTATATCACTCTCGTCTTCAGCTAGAATGGCTTGGTCATCAGCGAAATGTATCGTGTACAATCTATCATCTCCGATTGGGATGCCCATATTGCAGCACTTTCTTCTCCACAGTGAGAGTGCCTCATTTAGATATATTTTGAAGAGTGTAGGTGCTATGCAGCAGCCTTGCTTTAGGCCCTTACTAATAGGAATTTTTCTAGTTAATCTATTTCCAGTTTTAATGTTTGCCGTCATATTTTTGTAGATCTGTTGTACTGCTTGTATATTTTTTTTGCTTATTCCTTGTTTTTCCATTGCTACCCAAAGCATTTAAAGTGGTACACTATCGTATGCCTTTGTCAGATCTATAAAGAATCGAAAAAGACTGTAAGACTTGTACACACTTCTAAATAGGTCTAACTGGTAAGCTGGTTTTGTATGTTTTCAATAAAATTGATAGTGTGTAAAATAATTTAATATTTAAGCTAAGTATACTTTCGACATAATAAATGTCATCATCAGAGCTATCCTAAAATAACGTTAAGTTAAGTAAATTTTTTATATAAAATACAATGATAGAAAAAACTTACGTCAATTAGGCAATAAATACTTCATAGAAGGACAATTGTGCACAAACGACATATTAAAATTCAAAGATCGGGCTCTGTAGGCCACAGATCTTGGGTCTAACCCTTATACATATGTATAATTCACATTTAAAAAGTTTTTATAAAAACATGGTTACCACATACAGTAACGACAACAGCTGTCTTTGACTTACATTTTTGAAGTAAAATGAAAATGAAATAGGAAGCTCGGATATACGGAAATAAATCCTAGAGCGACCTCTGTATTTAAATTATTAATTAAAAATTGAAAATGTCTAAAATGACGTCTGAAGGTTATTGATTATTAATTTTAGCTACTGTAGAATTTTAAATTTAAATATTTTAAATTGATTAGTTAACGTGAAGATTTAAATATACATTTATCAAAATTATCAAAAAACAAAACTTTAAAGTTTGACCAAATAGAAGAAAGTAGATGAAAAACCAACCAAGGAGAAGTATCATTTGCTAAGTTAAGAGTTCACAGCTATTATTGATTATCGGTATTATTAATAAAATAAATAATGAAGAAGAAAATATCAAACATTCTCTATGTAGATGAAATCAATGAAAGAAAGTATAAGAAATTCTCTCTTTTAAATCTCTTTTTTAAAAATAAGGGTCAAAGCTTGATCAAATGATGGTTAATTTTATACTAAGTGTATTATTAAAGAAACTTCTTAAAGATAGGATCAAACTTACAATTTAAGTTAATTTGAGTGTTGACACAATTTTGAGGATTCCTTTTCATTTCTCTACTGATTTCAAGATCTTCTAGTAAATTCATTTTTATATAATTATTATTGGGTATACTGTGTAGGATCTTACTATCTCTATGAGGACTAAAGCCATGCTTTGAAGCATGTATATGATTCCCAAAACTAGATTTATCAATCTTAGACAGATGTTCTTTGATGCGTATATCCAAAGGTCGCATTGTTCTACCCACATAGGTCACCGGGCATTCACCACAGGATAATTTATAAATACCACTTTTTGACGATTTGTTAATTTTGTCTTTAGTGTGGGAAAAAATAGATTTGATATTTTCTTTAACTTTGAAAGAAAGTTTTAGATTAGGGATGTTTTTTAAGATTCTGGCTATATTGTCTGAGGGATAACCTAAGTACGATATTGATCGATAAATAACTGTCGAGTTAGAAATGTTATGGACAGTGTTGTATGCTAGTGATCTATTCCTTTTATTCCTTAATTTGTTGAGTATGTTATCAACCAAAGTAGGGGTGTAACCGTTACTATAAGCAAGTTGTTTAATAATTTCTAATTCTGATTTAAAATTTGAATCTGACAGAGGTAAGCTAAGTAAACGATGGATATAGCAATAAAAGGAGGCCATTTTCTGTTGAAAAGGATGATTAGAAGATCTAGGGATGGTATGGTCAGTCTGAGTTGGTTTTCTGAAGACTGAAAAATTTAATTTATTATCTATTTTTGTTAATGTTAAGTCTAGAAAATTAATAGAATTGTTGGATTCTGTTTCTAAGGTGAATTTTATAGCTGGATGTAAGTTGTTAAGTGAAACTAGGATATTGTCTGCATCTGAGGAATTTCCATCAATGATAGCTAACACATCATCCACATATCTGAACCAATATAAAACTTTTTGAAACGGGTTTTGATTCAGAGAAAGATTGTCAAAGATATTAATCTCCAGGTTATTCAGAAATAGATCTGCTAGCAAAGGTGATAAGGGATTGCCCATTGCCAATCCTTGTGCCTGTTTATAAATAATATTGTTGAAAGAAAAGAAATCTTGTGAAAGACAAAATTTAAGTAAACCCAATATGTGAAAAATTGTATCTCTATTTATGTTGTTTTTAATAAGTAATTTCTCAACTATGGAAATGGTTTCATCTCTAGGTACATTTGTAAACAAATTACTTACATCAAAGGAAACTAGAAAAAAGGCTCTAGGTAAATTTAAAACTGACAATTTATTAACTAAGTCTGTAGAGTTTTTGACAGAAAAAGTGGGTTGAACAGATATTGAGGATTGTAATATAGAATTGATGAATTTGGACAATTTAACAACTGGTGTGTTATAAAAACTAACCACTGGTCTCATAGGGGTGTTAGGTTTATGAATTTTTGGTAAACCATATAGTCTTGGTATTTGCGGATTTGACAAAATGAAGGTTTTCTCTATCCTGTTATGTGATTGTAGGAAATCTTTATGTTTAGATAAAATAGCTTTAAGATTAGTAGCTAGTTTATTTAGAGGATTTCTATCTAGAATGTCAAAGTTATTATTTCTTAGAAATTCTTCTGTTTTTTGAACGTAATCATGATGGTACATGATAATGAGGCAGTTACCTTTATCAGCTTTAGTAATAATAAGATTGTTACTATTCAATTTTGTAGATATTTGTCTAATCAAATGTAGTTGTTTAAAGCATTTGATTTTTATGTTATTAACATTATTATTAAATTTGATAAGATCTTTTTGTAAAGAAAGGAAACAATTGCTTTTTAAGTTGGTTTTAGAAATGTAGTCTAAAGGTAAGCTTTCTATTACAGAATCTATGTCAACTGAAAATTCTTCAACTGTTTTGTTGTTAAATGGTATTAAGGTAGAGAATTTTAATCCGTTAGACAAAAATTCAAATTCTTTATTAGTGAATGAGCAATTTGTTAGATTAACTATGCGTTTGTGAAATTTAAATTTAAAGGAGCCATTCAATCTATTAGTGTTTTGAATATTATTGTTGTGATTACTTTTCTTATTTAGTAAATTGTGTAACTTATTATTTAATCTATTGAATTTGGAATGTTTAATGTATTCTAGGTTATCTAAATGAATAGCTATGGAATCTCTAAAATTATCAAATGAAACCTCTCTTACAATGTTATCATATAGTATTTTAAGCTGAACATTAATCTTATCCAAATGAGCATGATGCCTGCATAGTTCATTTTGAAGGAATTTTCTTTCCATTTGAGACTTAAAGTTAAAAGTAGCAGTGAAAGGTACCTTACATTTTGCAAAAGTTGGTGTTACTTTGAATTTGATGCATTTGTGAATAAACCAGATGTCGATGTTCAGCAATTCCCTCTTCTTTGACAGTCTAAGGTATTTATTAAAGTCAACTACCATACTGTAGATAATGAATTGAAAAAGACTGTAAGACTTGTACACACTTCTAAATAGGTCTAACTGGTAAGCTGGTTTTGTATGTTTTCAATAAAATTGATAGTGTGTAAAATAATTTAATATTTAAGCTAAGTATACTTTCGACATAATAAATGTCATCATCAGAGCTATCCTAAAATAACGTTAAGTTAAGTAAATTTTTTATATAAAATACAATGATAGAAAAAACTTACGTCAATTAGGCAATAAATACTTCATAGAAGGACAATTGTGCACAAACGACATATTAAAATTCAAAGATCGGGCTCTGTAGGCCACAGATCTTGGGTCTAACCCTTATACATATGTATAATTCACATTTAAAAAGTTTTTATAAAAACATGGTTACCACATACAGTAACGACAACAGCTGTCTTTGACTTACATTTTTGAAGTAAAATGAAAATGAAATAGGAAGCTCGGATATACGGAAATAAATCCTAGAGCGACCTCTGTATTTAAATTATTAATTAAAAATTGAAAATGTCTAAAATGACGTCTGAAGGTTATTGATTATTAATTTTAGCTACTGTAGAATTTTAAATTTAAATATTTTAAATTGATTAGTTAACGTGAAGATTTAAATATACATTTATCAAAATTATTAAAAAACAAAACTTTAAAGTTTGACCAAATAGAAGAAAGTAGATGAAAAACCAACCAAGGAAAAGTATCATTTGCTAAGTTAAGAGTTCACAGCTATTATTGATTATCGGTATTATTAATAAAATAAATAATGAAGAAGAAAATATCAAACATTCTCTATGTAGATGAAATCAAAAAATTGTGTCAACACTCAAATTAACTTAAATTGTAAGTTTGATCCTATCTTTAAGAAGTTTCTTTAATAGTACACTTAGTATAAAATTAACCATCATTTGATCAAGCTTTGACCTTATTTTTAAAAAAGAGATTTAAAAGAGAGAATTTCTTGTACTTTCTTTCATTGATTACATCTACATAGAGAATGTTTGATATTTTCTTCTTCATTATTTATTTTATTAATAATACCGATCATCAATAATAGCTGTGAACTCTTAACTTAGCAAATGATACTTCTCCTTGGTTGGTTTTTCATCTACTTTCTTCTATTTGGTCAAACTTTAAAGTTTTGTTTTTTGATAATTTTGATAAATGTATATTTAAATCTTCACGTTAACTAATCAATTTAAAATATTTAAATTTAAAATTCTACAGTAGCTAAAATTAATAATCAATAACCTTCAGACGTCATTTTAGACATTTTCAATTTTTAATTAATAATTTAAATACAGAGGTCACTCTAGGATTTATTTCCGTATATCCGAGCTTCCTATTTCATTTTCATTTTACTTCAAAAATGTAAGTCAAAGACAGCTGTTGTCGTTACTGTATGTGGTAACCATGTTTTTATAAAAACTTTTTAAATGTGAATTATACATATGTATAAGGGTTAGACCCAAGATCTGTGGCCTACAGAGCCCGATCTTTGAATTTTAATATGTCGTTTGTGCACAATTGTCCTTCTATGAAGTATTTATTGCCTAATTGACGTAAGTTTTTTCTATCATTGTATTTTATATAAAAAATTTACTTAACTTAACGTTATTTTAGGATAGCTCTGATGATGACATTTATTATGTCGAAAGTATACTTAGCTTAAATATTAAATTATTTTACACACTATCAATTTTATTGAAAACATACAAAACCAGCTTACCAGTTAGACCCAGATCTATAAAGACTATATGAGTTGAAAGGTTGTGGGCTAATCTTTTTTCGATAACTTGCTTTAGAGAGAATATACTGTCCATGCAGGATCTGCCTGCACGAAAGCCATTCTGTTCTTCTACATCTGTCATCTCTTTTTCAATTTTATTTTTTATTATTTTTCCATACAGCACTTTGGTTGTTTGTGTAAAATTAGTTTATTTAATCCATTAATCCCATTTTATGGCACTTTTCATCACACTTGCCAGAATTTCAAAAAACAGATCCTCGCATTTCTAGAAAATATTCACCTTAAGATCTTTAACAGCCTTAGGCATGTTAAAGTAAACCCAGAGCTAAAAATACCCATTGAAAGAAGAGTAGAATGGTTAAATTGGGCGATGTGACCGGCCAGTGCAACTTACCAAAAAGAAAGATTATGCAACCTGGAAATGCTTCCTTCACAATACCGGTTGTGGCTCAAGCAGTGTGCGCCGTTGCACCATTCTATTGGAAACACATATTCTCCAGTTCAAAATTCATTCAATTGTGGAACAAATATTCGTTTATCATGGCTTTGTAGCGCGCGCCACCCACAATCCTCGTTAGGCCTGCGGTGTTCTTAAATAAATGAAACAAAGAAAGAAATATCCATACGGTCCCATTTTATGGCACTTTTCATCACACTTGCCAGAACTTCGAAAAACAGATCCTCGCATTTCTAGAGAAAATATTCACCTCAAGGTCTTTAACAGCCAGAGGCTTTTAAACACAGGACAAAAAAACCGTAAAAAGAAGTGTAGAATGGTTAAATCGGGTGATATGACCGGCCAGTGCAAATTACCAAAAAGAAAGATTATGCGACCTGAAAATGCTTCCTTCACAATACCGGTTGTGACTCAAGTAGTGTGCGCCGTTGCACCATCCTATTGGAACCACATATTCTCCAGTTCCAATTCATCCAATTAAGGAACAAAAATTCGTTTATTATGGCTTTGTAGCGCGCGCCACCCACAGTCGTCCTTAGATATGTGCCGTTCTTAACGAAATAAAATAAAGAAAGAAATAACCGTATGACTCCTTCAGCGTAAACAGTACATCACGCTGTAATGGCGCTTTGTGGGTAACAGACGGATTTTTGGTGCCCCAGAAACGGTCATTTCGTTTACTCACGTTACCAAGTTGTAAATGAGCCTCATTGCTCATAATATCCTCTTCTTTGATGCGATTAAGGATGGTTCCAGCTAACAGCCAATGTAATGCTTGCACTTTGTAAAGGAACATCTTCAAAACTTTTATCAAAATTCTGTATAAACTTTTTGACATTCTCGGCAAGAGAAGTAATATTCTCAGTTAAAATCGATGCTCCGCCGGCCAAGCCAACACATAAAAACACTTGCATGCCGGAAGCTAAAGTTAAAAAATCAGAAAATATTTGATATATGGTGGCAACGTTTCATAAAAAAAAGTGAGCGTGTTAAATAGATGACAAGTTATGGCCGCAGCTTAAATGACTACCTACTGTTGTGGTTTGAAAATACGGTGTATACGACATATTTCAAATTTGGCGCAATATTCAGTAAGTGGTTAATTTCCAATAAAGATAGTAAATTTTATTATATTAATTATCCGAATATTTCTTCTATAATATTGACTTTTCATTTGTTAATTAAATGAAAAATTGTCGATATTATAAAACAAAATAATCAACCGCGTAGTCCATGAATATATCAAACATCCCAGACCTCCCAACTAATCATAAAGAAGCTGCGAGAATCAAAAACTATTAAGGAATCTTTTTCTGCTACGTCACTTTGGAATGTTAACATTTGATTTTTGGTAAGCTGATACTACCTATGCTCCAACTGTTTGGCTGATACACATACATTAAATATAATTTGACTACTATTCAGTTTGTTAATCTTATCGGAATATATTTTATATCTGCATGTACCGGCTTTAGATCATTTTTAAAGAATAATTAATAACTACTAATAATATTTGTTATTTAATTACATTATGGTTTGTCTAAGTGCTTGAATAAAAATGTAGTCATCTATTATTATTTAACAAATAGCCTAGCTTTTAAGTATGTTAAAGTTAGATTTTGTTGCTGAAGTCATTTCAAATCCACAGCAATATTTGAGACAATGACGACGAGAAACAACCTTTAGAAAAAACTGTACTACTTTATTGAGTAAAACAGTCTTCTTCTTCAAGGGTAATAAACGTCTATAAGTTTTAAATACAGATAACAGATAATATCTCTTAGAAAGCATTTTTTTTTTAAATACAATTAATGGATTTATCACTTGTATGTATTCATACTATATTTAGTTTTTCTTTTATCCATATAATTAAAAAACAAAATACCTTGCAAAACTCAAAATGCAGAAGCCAAAAAATCGCCAGAAGATTTCTGCCTTGTTGGTCATTTTAACGGTTTTTAGATGGAGTAAAAGCATCAGTTATTGGCCTCTTAAGGGCACTGTGGGCTATTACGACTATTTTTGACATCATGGACTTTATTATTTCTGCATGTTTCACAATTTTATTATGTTAAGCTTTCATGTCTGAGAGTATTTTACATGTGTTCTTTTGTAGATGTGCAAATGAATCAGATATTGTTCACACTGATCCAGTTATAGATACGATATGTATTAGTGATTAGCCATCATTTTTTGAAGTTATATTTTACCACTTAACTCGTAATTTAAGATAGATAGTAGCTATTTGGGCAAGCAAGGATTTTGTAATTAGTGTGGACACAAAAAAACAGCATGTCAAAGCACCGTTAAAGTAAAGTTTTATTTTTTATTCTCACAAGATTTGCAAACATAATATACTTGATCTGTGTTCCCATAGAATTTAGTTACGCAAGTTACATGATATGTCCTAAGACATATTTGACATCTAATGCCTTCTTTGTACTCTGTAATATTTAGTATACATAGATAACACACACCTTTAGAAACTTTTTATTTTTAAAATGCGATGGTATGTTTGAAACCCAGTTTGTTTACAGATGGTCGATTTTCGAAATATGAAGTAATATTTGATAATAAATTATGAGACAGAATTTAAATTTTTGTTGAGGACTGTTTTGTATTACCATCAAATAATTTTCGTTTGGGTACAATTTTTTTCTCAGAGCTTGGAGATTTAGTGTGGGCGAGAAATATTTTTGGAGATAATCTTAAATTCTCTTCTGGTGTACGTGAATGCTTAAAAATATCAATTTTATTTAGGTTATTTACAGCGCTTGATGATTTTGTGTGAGAATGAAATTCTGGTGTAGGAACTTTAATAAATTCAGGTAGTAGAGGCTCAAAAACCTCAATATTGTTACTTCTACTTGCCTGGTGTAGAGGTGTTAACACTTTCAATGTTTTTTTTTATTTTTCTTGATATTTTGCAATAGGAAAATGAATTTTTAAACCTTTTTTTATTTTTGTTGAGGTCATTTCTATGGGTTGTCTACTTTCTGCTTTAGACGTATTTATCGTTTTAGATATGTATTTATTTTTTATTATCTGAGCTTTATCTGTAGTATTTACAGGTATATTTTCAGAAATGTTCAGGATTGCTTCCGGTTTTTTGGATAGATCTTTTTTAACCTCTTTGTCACACTTAATTCAACTTAATTTGTATGGTCTTCTATTCCTTGCATGTCCATCATTCTCGGGTTCTATCAAGGTTGCGTTATCGATTTTAGCTACCGTTCAGGTCCAGTTGTTTACAATTTCACTATCATCTATTGTTACAGGTATATCATTTATCTCAAAAATTACTTCTTCTTCTTCTTGTACCATGTCCTTTCAGAACGTTGGTTACCATCATAGCTATTTTAATTTTATTCACTGCCACCCTAAATAGCATGCTTGTATCTACACCATACCAATCTCGCAAATTCTTCAACCATGAGGTTCTTCTTCGTCCTGGACTGCGTTTGCCTGTTATTTTTCCTTGCATGATATTTTGTAGCAATCTATATTTGGGACCTCTCATTACATGTCCGAAATATTCCAGCTTTCTCTGCTTGATGCTTTTTATGATCTCAGTACTCTTGCTGAGACGTTCAAGTATTGTGGAGTTACGAATCTTCTCCACCCAGGAAACTTTTAAAATTCTTCTATAGCACCACATTTCGAAAGCCTCAAGGCGATTTAGATCGATTTTATTCACAGTCCAGGACTCGACAGCATAAAGTAAGACCGAGAACACGTAGCAGCAAAGTAGGCGGATCCTTAATGCCAATTTTAGGTCTCTGTTACATAACACCTTGGACATCCTTCTAAAAGCAGCTCTAGCCTGCTTTATTCTGGATCTAATTTCGCCGTGATTTTCTGCATTACAATTTAATTGCTTTCCAAGGTAGACGATTTTATCAACTTGCTCAAGTTTAGTATTATTTACATATATAGACGGTTTTATATTCTGTTGTTTACTTATTACAAGTATTTTGGTTTTCCTTATGTTAAGATCCAGACCTGCCTCCCTACAACTCTCAACGACACTATCAAGTAGTGTTTGCAGATCTTCTTGACTAGAAGCTAGGAGTACTGTATCGTCCGCATATCGCAAATTATTGATGACTTCGCCGTTCACAAGTATTCCTTCTTGTTTTTCAGAAAGTGCTTTTCTGAAAATTCTTTCGGAGTAAACGTTAAAAAGCAGGGGTGACAAGAGGCATCCCTGCCGTACTCCTCTTTTAATATTGAGAGCCTGTGATTCCACACCATCTACTAAAACTGATGTTGTTTGATTCCAATATAAATTTGCAATTATTCGAACATCTCTGCCGTCTAAGCCAATGTCTTTTAGAGCTTCGATCAAAATTACTTCACTTATTTCTAAAACTTTTACTTTTTCATCTAAAACATTATTTGTTCGTGGTTTGAAGAAATTTTTACTGACGACTTTTCTGCAAATGCTGAAAAGATTTGTTTTAAATATTTGGTAATCATCAGATGAAGTTTTACAATTATTTCGATATATGTGTTTAATTTTGACATTGCCAACTATTTCACAAAATTGTTTAGAAGAAATTGTTGTATTTAGATCAATCAGTGTCGAAAAATCTTGGTGCTCATCCAGATTACCTTTTGTTTCAAATTCTTTCTTTCCAAATTCAAAAAGATATTTTGAATAGTAAGTTCAAACGAATTCCAAGAGAATACATCGCATACCCTAAACCCACTTCTGATAACATTTGGATTTAGCATATCCATAGCAGATTTTTAAACTTCAGCAAACTATACTTTTGTTAACACATTTTGGGGGTTTTCTCTTCTAAACTGAAAGACAGCTTTGTTTCAAAAAGTTTTTAGAGGCTTAAACGCAGAAACATCCGCTGGTTGCATTAATCTCGTGGCATTAAGATATAAAGCTACAAAAATAGGTTTCAAATCTCTGCAAAGTTGACTTGTCTGTACAGTTAAATAAGTTGTATGCCCATCAACAAAAAGTATTACCAGACGTGTAATATTATTTTGATCTAAATAAGGGTTTAATATATTGTAAATGTATTTGTATAAGTTTTTGTTATCCATCCAACCATTTTTTGGTAAACCAATATCCCACGAATTCCGCAAAGCACTTAATATTATATCATTAATATTATCAGATAATGTAAACATAACTGTTAAGTTAACCCTTGGGTTATGTTCAATTTCATAGACATTTCTGGAACCCTTTACAGCCAAAATCTTTTTCATTTTTGGGACATAAATAAAAGCATGTCTCGTCACCACTGAAGATACTTGTTGGGTCTTGAAGAACATCTTCAATTCCTTTTTTATTTAGATAAGATTTTATGTCGTCAAACCATTTGGTAATGTCTCTTTGGTTAATGTTTGAACTTGCTGATGTCACTCCATCTGAAGTCCTTAGGGAAATGTTGAGAATACGCTTCAAAAATGCAGATAGTCATGTTCTATTTAGTCTCTTTTCAACAAATGGATTCACTTCAGGGTTACTGTTCAAAAATGTTTTGAGGGAGTCCTTAATATCGTCAACACACGAACAGAAAATTATCTATTTTGACATTGAAAAATCCAGAGTTTAAATTGTTCCTCTTCATTCTTCGAAAGGAATTGATTTGATGCATGGGTTACCTTGTTGTGAAATTTTTCACGTTTACAGTAACTTATGGTAGTTCTGAGAATATTGAAAATTCTTGAAGCTTCTCGCTCAGTTATACCATTTTGAATTAAAATATTTATTAAAAATCCTTTGTAAAAGGATTTTGAATTAACTCCAACGGTTTTCGGAATACTTTTTTTATACGTGTTTTCAGTTTTAGATCGTTTTGGCATAGTTGCTAAAAAATATAATAATTAGTTTTAGGCCTCACATAAAATACTAGTCATTAACATATGTCAATCACTAGTTTCTTAAAAAATACTGGCTCAGTTATTGGCCAAGATGGCCAATAATTGATATATTGATAATTTCATGCATAAGTACTTATATAGCGTTAAAACACAATAACATAAAATATAAAGTAGAAAGAGAATTTTAGCATATAGCACTTGATAAAACAAGTTTTTTTAGATCAATAACAAAAATTTGCTTGCAAACTACCGGCACATAATGGTGTCTAAATCAACGTCGAATACTAACGGTGTTTACCTTAAAACTAGATGTGTCATACTTTAGCAGACATAATGCCAGCTTTAAAAAATGAAGTCAGATTTAACAAAATACCAACATTTTCCTAATTTTAATCAAAACATATTAGAGGCCAATAACCCAACAACTGGCCAACAACTGGTGCATTTACCCTAAATAATTCTGTTAAATTAGCTGACTCCCAATTTGGCTTAATAAATGATCCATCTTTTTCCGTTATCAAATGTTGATCGCATTTTATTTACTTTTTAAACAATGGCAAACATTGCTCTGAATTATGAAAGTGTTGCAGTTTGATCAAATGTAACAGTCATCGTCACCAGTTCAAACCTAGCTTTCTCATTTACAAAAATTCCTATAAAATGGCAAAAGCTTGTTTTATTTACTACTAGGAAAAATTTACAATTCAATACCCTACCATAAATGTAAAAACACGGAAAAAGTTAGGCGAAATAGGCACTTTGCAAATATTACTAATAAAAACTGTATATACATGATCTTAGCTTTGAGGTAATGCAGAATTTTCAAGCTTTACATATGCATGTAAGAATAAGGAAAAGCATTGTAGACATTTATGAGTTTTATGCTAGAAATTAAGGGTTAAAACAATGCAATCGATGAAAGTTTACATAGTCATTATAGCTGAAAAACAGGATATCTACGCCAATATATTAAAACACCAAAACATCATTATCGAGGCTTCTCCATTACATCTCCATTACATAATACTGCTTTCATTTTGTTAAAAGCAGTTTTGGCTATCTTAATGCGTCGTTTTATTTCAAGGCTGCGGTCCTAGCAGCCTCATTATGCCACTCTTAAGCCGTTGTAATTCTCTATTTTATCGTAAAGTATTAGGAGTAATAAGCTGTCTTTTCTTAGTGTATTATGTGTCCAAGATATTACAGTTTTCGTTTTGTTGTTGTTCTCCCAACTTTTTTGGTTACTCTTTACCTCCCTTTAGAAGGTGTAAGGACAGTATTTTGGCGTCGTAAGTTATAAGTGGAAGCACACATTGATTTACCGCCTTTTTTTTGTTAAATAGTTTGGCATGTTGTTCTTAAAGACGTCTGATAAAGCTTCCTCCATATGAGACCCATGCTGCAATTCTTCTTTGTAGTCCAGCCTTTTGATTGTCCCTGTCAATTTGTGTTTCGTGGCCTAAGTATTTATATTTATAAACTGAAGCTATTTCGTTGCAGTCGATTTTTGGATTTTCTCTTGGTACCAGATTTGTCACATGCTTTCTAAAATATATGTTCACTTCACCAAATGTTTGACAGCATGTTCCAGAACTGCTGTAAAGAGTTTAAGATAACGTGTCTGCAAGATATTATTTTGTATCGTTGTGTATTCTTACGGTCATGGTTGCATTATTGTATATGTTCGCGATTAGTTTGAAGTACAGATAACTTATACGACTTTCCTCTAATGCTCTTACTACGCTGGTAATTACTATCGTATCGAATGCTCTTCGAAAGTCTACCAAAAAGAGGACCAGCTTCGGTTGTATTCGATGAATTTTTCTATAATCCCTTCTATGCGGTGAAGGTCGATAGTGCCAAAGTTTTTTCTAAAACCTGCCTGTTTCTTCATCTTTATCATCCTGTATGCGTCTACTGCTGGACAAAGGTCTCCCTTAGCTCTTTTCGTATGACGCTGTCTTGTGTGACTTGCATCCAGTTATTGCTAACACGCTTCAGGTCGTCAGTCCATCTGGTTGAAGGGCGTTCTCTGCTCCATAGTACTTCTTGTTTTAGTCTCCACTTGACAATACGTTTTGTCCATCAGTTGTCCGATAATCTGACAACGTGTCCTGTGCAATTTCATTTTAGCGAAGCGATTTTTTCGAAGACGTCTGTTGTTTTTATTCTACGACGTATTTCTTCGTTTGCGATTCAATTTCTCAGAAAGACACCCAATATCTGGCGCTCCATGGCTCTCTAGGTTAAGCAAATATTAGTCACTACCTTTTTTGTGGGTTTTAATATTTCCGCTCCATACGTGCGTACAGGTTACACACATTTTTTAAATTTACCCCTTGAGGCATATGGGTAGATCCGATTTAAAGACATCGTTCAATTTACCGAACGCTACCTAGGCTAATCCTATACAACGTGGGAGCTAACATGTCTGGTTCTCTCTGTCTAACTGAATTTCATGTCCTAAGTATTTATACGATACAGTCTGCACACAATACATCTTTCTTAAACAGCAATATTTCGATTTAGCACCAGATTTGTCACTATTTGTGTCTTGTTTATATTATTCTTTAGTCCAGGCTCCAAAGAAGCGTGATATTATTTTTCAAACATTAATATTGCATCATCCATACGATTGGCTATAAGAACGATGTCATCATCAAATCTCAAATAACTGAGCTTCTCTCCACTTATGTTGATGCTATGCTTGTTCAGATCTGCCTTTTTTCAAGTATGTTCTAAAAACTTCGTGAATCATTGAGGATTCACGGTATTTTCTTGTCATACTCCTCGCTGTAGATATAGTTTATTTGTTTCTAAATGGGTCGTTGTATTCCGCACACTTCTCTATAAAGTTCTTTAATAATAGTAAGTGGTAGTTAATGCATGCTGTATACCGGTTTAAATCTTTTTTTTTTTTTTTTTTTTTTTTTGGACTGAGGTGGAAAGGTTCTAAACCGACTAGGGAAAGATGTCCCTAGTACTGTTGGATTCGATCCGGAAAGGAGCACATGCTAGGACATAGCGTCCAAAGTATGGATTATATGCGCCACATGCACCCCTGACCAGTCGCCTACCAACTAAAACCACCCCTTATTCGGACAAGGCACCCCCGGACGAGTTCAATCGGTGAACGAAACATTGAGATGCCTTGTGCAGTCTGAAAATTTGGGAAAAAATTGTAAAAGGGTTCTTACTTAAAAACGATAAGAAGCGCTTAAAATGGTATGCAGCGACGGTATTGTGGGGAAACAAAATATTGGGTCCTAAAAGGTGCAGGTGTGTTTAGCCTGACAAGGAAGGAATGTGAAATAAAAGAGGCATGAGGTCGTGAAGACTACGTACGTAATATAATTACAGATCTGGCTGTAAAAGTGCCGTCTATTCCGTCGTGAGTTGTAAAGCACTTATGACAGCGTATTGTCTAATTTGTTACCTCATCCACCTTGTTCCTGTCTTGCTCTTTCTAGCGTCTCCTTTTTCTTTATAATTTGCGTAATTATGTCGACAGTAACATCGTAGGATTCTTTGTTCTGCGTCGCTTTCTGTATCAGATTGTTGGGCGTTATCGCTCCTAGCCTTGATATTAGGTTATTCCGTTGTCTTTGGAAAGTAGTGCAAGCAAAAATGCAGTGTTCTGCGTCGTCTATGACGCCACAATTTATACACAGATCATTTGTTGTCTTCTTTATTCTATACGTATACGACCTAAAGGAGCCATGGCCGGTGAGAAATTGTGTAAAAAAGTAATTTAACCTTCTGAACCTACATTCAGACCAAGTTACCACATCAGGGATTAACATACCGGTTTAAATCTAGCTTGTTCTCTAGGCTAATATAAGTCTAACTTAGCCTTCAGTCCTTTTTGATATTTATCATGTACTTGTTAAAAGGCTTGACCCCAGCCTGGATAATTTTACATCCACCTATATAGCCTCGAGCACAACTCCGTCTTCGCCAGGAGATTTGCTATTTTTTATTTTTAAAAGTGCCGTTTTTACCTCGAATGGAGTTAGGTATATCTGGCATTAGTTCTGTTCCTTAGGTTAACAAAAATCTTATTTTATTTCCAGTTTTTTTAGTATTCTTGTGAATAAGTTGTAGAGGTAGTTTAACAGGCTTATGGTTCGGTAATTCTTGAGGTCAGTTAAGCCATGTTTATGTAATAAAATGGTAAGTATACTTTGCCATTCTGTAGCTGGTTCACTTTGGTGCAGCCAAGTTAAACAAATCCCTTATATTCTCTAAAAGTCTATCTCCTCCAATCTCTACGGTTGCCTACTTTTAACGGTATTTTCTTCTCCCGCTTTATTTTTTTTATTTTCTTGAGTGCGTTTGTTATTTCGTCTTTTGGCATATCAGGCATCAATTTCGATCCTCGGTTGATATTTTTCCTGAATTTTCCAACTGTTCTATTAGTTGCTGATGATGGTTCTGCTGATTTCTGTGTAATTCTGTATCGAAATGTTCTACATTTAGCAGTTAGTCTGTGTTGGTTATATTTTCATCTTTATTCTGTAATTTCGTTATTTTTTTTAAGGCTCATGTCAACTCATTTAATAATTTATTAAAACTTTAAGGCTCATGTCAACTTCAATCGTTTGTTGGATTAGTTTAGCTTTATACTTTGGGCTATCTCTCCTAAAAGATTTTTGTATCCTTTTACTTATTTCTGTAAGTTGATGGTATTTTTTGCTTCCATTACTTCGTATTTTTCTTCTCTCTTTCATAATTGCTTATGTTTAAAGACTTTGGAAAATCTTTCGTTATAGAATTTCTTTTGGCAGTATATCTTCAGGTTTTCCTCTATGGCATCTATTATATTTTAATTCAGGATGTTATTGCTTTCGAGAATGGTAGTCTATATACGTTCTTTAAGAGCATTTATATTACTAGGCTCTATCCAGGTAGGTGTAGGTCTGTTATTTTTGATCACGCGGTATCTCTGTTTGCCAAAGTCTATTTCTATCGACGTTTTTACCATTCTGTGATCGCTTTTTCTTGAAAACTGGTTTAAGATTATAACATCTTTAAAGATTTGCCTCTTATCAGTAATTTTAAAACTTTTTCAGCTGGAAATTAAGTAAAGTTTTGCCGCGCACGTTGCTGTTTCCCTAACCAAGCTTTCCCAGTGATGTTTCTGTCTCATCTGGCTTTCTCCCCGTTTTCTCGTTAAGGTCACCACATAATAGTGTGTTATTATATCGTTTAGGGCTAAAGTAATCTCATTGTAGAACTCCTCTATTTCATAGTCGACTTGACTACTTGTTGTATACTTGTATGACTTTTAAAGTATTTCTTTTACTAAGTTTTAATATTAAGGAAGCTAATCTAGTAGATGGACGTTTTACTTATATAATGTTTTCATGATTTTTGTGTACGAAGAAGCCAATGCCTGTTATTTCAGTTTCACTACCGACCTGATAAAGTAAGTGACCTGATTTTAATTCAATTTTTTAGACATTCCCTTCGTTATTTTATCTCGCTAACGCCTGTTATATGACATTTAATTTTCGACAGTTCTGCTTCTATACCTATAAATTTTTTCTGTTGCTAGAGGTTTGGCATTATATGTAGCGACTTTGAGATTTAAAGGTTTTTGGTATGTTTTCTTGTCAGAATCTTGTCCCCCAGAATCAGTGTGACAAATTAGCAGTTTAGTGCGAGATTCTGGAAATCATTTCCTACACGCCTGGTGTAATACATTTTGAGATAATGACATTCTCGTTTTATTTTAGATGGTGTTTGGCTTGATTTTAAAACCTGTCGCAGTGGCCAAGGAGTGTTAACCAGTTTTTATTGGAATTAATTTTCCTTTATCCCAGTTATTGCAGTTTTTACAGAGCAGTGCTTAGAATCTTGTAAATGGATCACTCCACACAAAGTTTTTGAAATAAAAAGTAATTCAGTCTAATAATGTACAAAAGATCTTCTCTTGTTAGTATTACTAGTCTGTATTTGTTGTGGTTTTCAGCAGCTACTATATTTGATCATATTTCCAAACCCATTATATATTTTTAATATTATTACATCATTAGCACCTAATTATACCGCTCTAATTTTAAATACTGAGGCCGTACCTGACGCGCTTCCAATTCTTTTTTATTTCTTTATTTTTGTTCAGTCAGATGGTGTGTGAAAAGTATTGGTTACCTACCTTTATTGCCTTTATTCGAACTGATTGCTTTGTCTGTGGGAATGGAATCATCGTATAGGAAAAAGTTTCTGTTGATGAGGTTTTTATTGTGTAATGTGTGATGTTGGCACGATAAAAAGTTATTAGATTCGTCTCTTGTTGACCAGAACTAAATAATACATGTGAATGATTAAGAGGAAAGCGAGTCTGAGGACAACTGTTACAGGTTTTTGTTAGAGTTAGCAATGTTACTACTAAATATCTGACCAGACAATTAACTTAATTATATAAAGGAAAGATTATAAATAATTAAACAAGGAAAGAAATTAATAAGTGAATCAGACGATAAAAAATAATGACGACACAAACAAGTTGTTCTTGTTAGACTACGAGTTTGTTTGTATAAACAATATCAATATATAAATGTACTAATAATAAATCAGAAAAACTAACTGCCGAGTATTTAAACTGTTTATTATGTAAACTCATAGTTTTTAATCATCTTTTTTAAAATCAGCTAATATTGCGGCTACTTTGTTATTTTGCAATTTTTTGTATTGGCAATTTTGTCAGCTAACTCTGCCGTAGCTGGTCGCAAGTCGGTTTGAAAAATGAGGTAGGTTGGATCATCGAGACATCTACGTAACCTGGAAAATAAAAATATAAGCTAACAATCCCAATAAAACCTTGGATATATGGACCGATGGCTATTGGTAGAGTAAAGGTCGCGCAACATTCTTGTGAGCTTTTCCACTCTCTCTGGTTTTGAATCCTTGGTCTCCAGTCTGTAATTTCCATCTTAGATATATTCTCCAGTAGTTGGTCTTTCCTCTTTATTTTTGGTATTCTTTTTGATCTGTTTATTACTGGTTTCCAGTTTTTTATCTTCCGAATTAATGCGTCTTTTTCTCTTAGTATGTGTCCAAACTATCTCAGTCTTTGCACTTTAATAAATTTTACTTTGTCTTTTTCTTCGGTTATATTTCTTATTTCATGGTTCATTAATGTTCTATACTCTCGTTTTTATGTCTTTATTGTACTGTGTGCTCTTCTTATATATATTTTTTAATTATTCTTAGTTTTTCTTAATCTTTTATATAAGACTTCAGCTCCGTACGCTATCTCCGGTCTATGTAGCTTTGTATATTTTAGTCTTTGTTTTTTTTGCTCAGGTTTTTGTGTAAAAGTAATCTGTGGTATTTTTAATACACCCCATTTCCCGCTTTCTTTCGCTTATTTCTACACTCCTTTGACTTTCGTTGTCCACTAACAACCCTATATATTGGAGTAATTAGCCATCTTTAATTTATTTTTACCTATGTATTAATATTTCTGTTGGTCTGTTTATATAGTCTCTTGTACTTATTAAGTATTTTTTTATTCTAGTTGATTATTTGTCCTCTATTCTTTGCTTCTCTTATCAACGTGAGGACTGATTCTTTAAATTTTTTGCCACGTGCTATTAATGATAGATCGACCGCCTATCCTATGATTTGTGTTGAACTTTGAATAATTGTCCTTTTTGCAGCTCACATTATTAGAGACACAATTACTTCTTCTAGTATGTTATTAACTAACGCCGTTGACAGACTATCTTCTTGTCTTACGCCACGTTCTATATTGATGTTGTTTGTATCTGCTTCGGTTGTTTAAGCTCTTGCTGACAAGTTCTTTATGGTCATCCGTCAGTCTTATTAACATTGCTGGAATTTCAATTTATTTTATTCTTTTAATAACTGTTGTCTGTATATGCTATTGAAGGTTTGTTGGAACAACAATACGTGTAGTATAGCTCCATGCCATGTTCATAGCTTTTTTTGATGGTTTGCGTTAGTACGTGTATTGTATCTATTATTGATCCCCCTTTTCTAAATCTCTGTTGATATTGCTCTATTTTTTTTTCTACGTAACAATTTAGCCAGTTTATTATGATTGTGATTAAAATCTTATACGTTGTGTTTTAGTAACATAATAGTTCTATAGTTGTTGCACTTAGTTGGATTCTCCTTTTTTAAAAATAAGTGTAATGTGTCCGTTTTTTGATTCTGAAGGATTGTTTTCGTACTTCCAAATTTTGACCATTAGTTTATGCACCAGTTTGGCAATCTTTTTTGTTTATTTTTAAAAGTTATTTTTCTTAGTACTACATTGTGGTTTAATATATTCGATCAGCCTCTTGGTTTTCTTAGTATTTATTATAATTGTTGCATTTGTTCAGAGATCCATGTTTCTCTTTTTCTTCTAGAGAGTTTTCTGACTTTTTGCTCTTCTGCTAGGAATTGTTCTAGTTGTTCCTGCTTTCCATTTTTTAGCCATTTAGTTCTCGCTATGCTTTTATTTTACTTTTTTGTGACATTCTTTATCAAACCATACTTTTGAGTAATTTTTTGGTTAGTTGCTGGCCTATTTCCTTTCCATACTGTTGTTTTGTTTCTTGTGTTTTTAATTTATCTACGTTCCATTTTTTTCTTTACTTTTTAATATTGGTTTTAATTATTTTTATTCATAATTTTGCTATTAGTAGTATGTGGTAGGCGAATGCTCCTCTATAAAATCTCATCTTGTACTACTTGTGTCCACTTTTTAGCAATCAATACATGGTCTATTTAATTGCCATCCGTTCTTAACGATATCACCCACATCATTTTGTGTTCTTTTTTGTGTTAATGTTTTGTACTGAATATTATGTGTTTGTTGCAAAACTAGCAGTCCCAATAAAAGTCTTGAATCGAAAACGAACAGAATCTAACTCAGCAGCGAAAACTAACTTAGTATCTATTACTATAGAATGTTGAACAAATAGATACAACACGTAACACACACGGAAACATTAAGAAAGATGAAAGAAGAAATAGTAATACTCAATACTATAAACAAAAGAAAAATGAGCTACTTTGCTTACATACTAAGAAATAAAGAATATGAGTTGATGCGATTAAATAAACAAGAGAAGCATTTAAAAACTGTTTTTAATCAATGAAAATTGGTACCTAGAAAATCCCCGGTTAGCAATCATTCAAAAGGGGATTTTAGCTATCTATTAGAAATATATATATATATATATATATATATATATATATATATATATATATATATATATATATATATATATATATATAACAAGCGAGTCTTCTACAGCTGGCGCCGCTTCTCGCATCCTAATTTCCAGCGTTTTCTGTCGAAGCAATCTTCAGTTGTTAGATCTCTGGCGGTCATTGCATCGTCGACATCGTCTCTCCAGGATCGTCTTGGTCTACCTCGTTTTCTTCTAGTTGGCGGAGTCCATTCTTCTATTTTTTTGGCCATCTATTTTCCGGCATTCTCCGAAGGTGTCCATACCAGTTAAGTCTTTTGGCTTCGATTGTGTCTATTATGTCAAGATCGATTTCCATTTCTCTCCGAATATCTTCGTTTCTCACCCTATATAGTCTAGTGAGCTGGCAACATCGTCTCCAGTAGTTCATTTCCATGGCCTTAATTTTTGATTTGTTTCTTTGGTTTATTTCCCAGAGTTCGGCGCCATACAGTCCAATACTTTCTATTATTGTTTTATAAATTCTTCTTTTATTTTCTTTTGTTATTTTTTTATTCCATAATAGTCCGTGTAGCTGTCTGGTGGCTGATCTTGCTTGGCCAATCCTGGAATGTATTTCTTCGCTACTTCCTGCTTTTGATGTTATTTGGACTCTGAAACGAATTAAAATCTGTGAATTGACAAAGTTCAGAAGAACTGAAAGAGAAGGAAGGAAAATATTAAAAATATGGCTAAGCTCAGAGGAACAAAGTTAAACGGCCAAAGAGACACTAAATCTCAAGTGAGTGTTCGGGCTAGCTTCGATGCACTGGATTGCGGCTTTAAAGATACAACAGATAACAAGGATAATGAGCTAATGAGACAAGAAACGAAATGAGACCTGACAATGTCAAACGTGATATAACTAAAGAAGGTCACTGGGAATAAATTTATAGAAAGAGAACACTAAGAAGAGAAAAGAAGGGCGCCAACTCAACGATAGTTGAGATTTTGAAGTAACAAATAAATCTGGAGATAGTAACCTGAAATACAAAAAAAAAACTAAATAATAATCTTATTTTGCTATGTTATATACTGGTTAGTAGAACTGAAATAAAACTCAAAATAGTAACAACAAATATATTTATAAAAAGAATGTATATAGATACATGTGTATAACCAATTTACATATAATGCAAAGCTAAATATACAGTGGTAGTGGGTATAAAGATAAAATGGGACCTAATAGCCCCTCCACAAGCAAATAGTCACTACCACTGGCCAAATAAAATGTAAATATTAGTATTAACAAGAATAGTCCGTTAGGGTAGCCGAAGTCTTAACACTAAGGTTAGTAATCTAAATTTAAATAGTTCTACTAAACTGATAAACTAATCAACGTATTGTACAGGTATCAACAGTGATAACTCTGTTACAATTATCTTAAAAGTGAGTTTTCAATACTCCTTATCTATTTATTTTAAAGTCCACATAAAATTTATTTCCCTCCCCAAAATATTTTAATATTATTACATCAAAGTATGTATTGTATTATAACATGAAATCCAAGAAAATGAGTTATGGTCAGACTCACTAAATTCTTTAGTTAACCTAATAACCTATAAAAATGTCCTTTTTCCTCCCCGAATATTTTATATTAATTAAATTATCAAAGATATTAACCACTCATATGCATATGAATAGCTCACAGTGAATTAAATATACAATAGCAAATGGTCACAACAACTTATCTTTAATAACAATAGGTCCCTCCAAACTCAGCTGGGCACATCAAAACTAGTTCATCATGGTGACAAGTCCCATATTTTGGGGTTACTGCAAAATCCACGGATTCACATAAGCAACCTGCTAACCATACTTTGAAGTGTATATATATATTTTATATTGAATATTTAAGTGACGGAATCTAAAAGGATTAATTAGTTTAATAAATGTGATTCAATAGCTGTAGCAGCATGGATTCAACTTTACCAAAGCACAACATTAAACATTAGGTTAGGTCAACATCATGTCAAAATTCATGAAGTTATTTCCATGGCATGACAGGAAATGAACATGCGCAAAAATATAGAAGGCTGTCCAATAATTGTAGGACCTATTATATTTCACCAAAAAAAGTTAAATAAAAATTGAACCAAAAACTTAATGATAACGACGTGGACTAAAACAGAATTTAAGTTTGACTATATAAAAAAAATGACCTTCTGTTCTTGGCAAGTAAATCAAGGAAATTTTATATTTAAATTATTTCGGAACTTAAAAATAAATCTCTAGGAAATACTACACTGCAATGACTGCCATGAATTTTAGTGGATGATAAAGAGGTAATAAGTATGAAATAATATACTTACTGGAGAACGTGACACGCCAAAAAAATCTTCCTTTTTTAATTGGAACTCTTAAATCATTTTGCTTTTTTTTTTTAAATTAATTATTTTTATACATTTACTGAGATATTATTATTACTTAATTGAATATTATTTTATTCTTCCTAGATTATTTTTATTTGTTCCAATTCCGTCACTTGGATGGACTGGCGTATTATCACGTCTGAGTTTTGACCATAACTGCCGGCACCTTTGCAAAATCCATCGGTCCCCACTTTCAAAGCCACTCCAGCGCGTGAGTAGAGAAAGGTCGATGTAAAATCGAACGCTGGCGGGTCAAAAGAAATTTCTTGAGGGGTTAATCAGTAGCGTAAACGCTACATTCTCCCTCATCTCCAGCAAAAAAAAAAAAGAACTTTTTTTTTTTTTTTTTTTTTTTTTTTCTTCTTCTTCTTTGTGGCAGAACGATCTAGCGCTGGATCAACAATGAACGTTGATACGTTAAAATTAAACATTTTCCTCAACAGTCAACCATTTGCTCAGGAATTGGAACAACATCAAGGACGAAATAAAAAAAAAATGGAACGAAGAATCTGAGACGAAGTCATACATTTTTTTTTCCTTTTTAAAGAGATAGTGTATTTTAATTTAATAAAAACCAAAGGTTAAGGAAAAAGGTATACATTTTAAGTTTAATTCTATAACCTTACAGATTAAGTTAACTTTTAACACTACTTATCTACATTCTCAAGTATTAGTAAAAACAACTATCGTTAAAACTACATTATAAGTGTGTATTAACAACCCCTAACAAAATATTCCCAAGAACCATTCATAACAACGAAATTCAAACAAAGTCCTATGAACTTTACCCAGCGTTGACACTAGAGCGACCAGATTCTATTCGTCACCATAGAGTTCAATGAGGGCCTAATTATTCAGGACTAGTGGAAACTACAAACCTAAACATATATATGGTTCGGGATATCAACATCATATTGAAAATTCAAGGTAAAAGATAATTCAATACACCTACTTGCTTTAGCAGCGGTAGGAAAACACACAATCGGTAAAGGCACAAGTAAGCCTAGATACTAGCAAGCCCACTATACTCATGGTATAGGGTATGCTAAAAAAAGGTAAGTAAGATAACTGCAATCCCAACTCATAGTAAAGGATATGCACTAAAGGTAAAAGATAATTGCAAGTCCAGATCTACTCATGGTAGAGGATATGCACAAAACTCACTTCTACCAACTATACACTTGGTAGAAGGAAAGATAAAAGAGATCCTAACTGTAATACCCAAACTGTACTATTGACGTGGTCCAATTCTTTACTCACGACAAGAACAGTAAAGGACAGATTTTTAGGACTCTATAATCAGGATAAAGATAAGATATATATTCATAAGATATAGATAAGAACTAAACTTATCCAGGTAAAGGTAACTAATTTAAGGTAAAGATATGAGATAAACCAATTAAGGTAAAGGTACGAGATAAACTCAATTAAGGTAAAGATAAAGATACGCTCAAGGTAAAGATACGAGATAAACTCAGTCAAGGTACGAGATAAACTCAAGGTAAAGGTACGAGATAAACTCTACTACAGGTATGAGATAAACTCCATCAAGGTACAGATAAACTCAATTTAGGTGCAGATAAAGGTAACTCACATCTACCAATCCATATGACTAGTAGAGAGACAGGTAAACCAACTTGTATATAATAAGATATGTTAAAACTCAAATACTTTCGAAGATAATAGCATAGGAGATTACCTCCAAGTTAAACAGACTTACTCACTGCTGAATATCGGAACGATCCAATTCTAAATGACACATTCTAATTTCAACCTAAGAGACACTCAAAGAACAACTAATATGTATTGATATTATTTCTGAGTCAAGTGAGGGCACACATCCAGGGTGATCAATCCTGAACCCACGCTAAAACACCGACCCAGTAAGTAAATATGAATGCATAAGCTTTATGGCCATGGTCCACAAAACCATACAATACTATTTAAGAAAATATTTGTAATGTTTTCCGAATTATCCCTGTAAATATCTATTCAACTCAGAACTCAAGATGGGGAAATTCCCATATATCCATCCTGTACTCCTATGATATGCGGTTGGACTTTTAAGAGAAAACAAACAACAAAATTAACAAATCCATAAACTAAGATAATAACTAACATTAAGATAAGATAAAAAAAAAAAATAGAAGGCAAAATAGCACAACATCTAATTATTTTGCTAGGTAAACAAAATAGATAAACAGATCTTAAGCAACCAAACTGATACAGAAGTGATAAGGGACCAGTTAATCTTCATCTGAAGATGAAGAATCAAAATTATCTGACAAGTTATGTGGACCTACTGTCTTATCTTCCAGTAAGTCTTTGACATGAAACCTTCCTAGTTTCCTGCCAGTGGAGGTTTCCTTCAACTCATAAATCAAAGGAGAAATCACCTTAATAACTGTGCAAGGTATGTACTTCTGACATAACTTGGCCGATTGAAAGTTAACTTTATCAGATTTGACAAAGTTCCTCTTTAAAACGGAATCTCCAACTCTGAAAGATAAGGCTCGCTTTCTCAGGTCATACTGGCATTTATTTCTAGCATAAGATGCCTTCAACCGTTTGCGAACATCTACATAAATATCAGGAAGATGCTGAATATCGTCTAGGCGATGTAACTTATCTGATATTGTAGGAAAGTTATTGGCATTCTCGGAAATCTTACCAAAATAATCACCAGAAAGAGGGACATGACGACCAAACATCAAATAAGATGGAGGACATTTGGTTATTTCGTGAGAAGAAGTCCTGATCGCTTGTACTATAGAGTGGATATGAGTATCCCAAGCTCTCTGATCAGGAAAAGAATAAGATCTTAAAGCGGTCACGATTGATTTGTTCACTCTTTCGGTATGGTTGACTTGTGGATGATAGTTCGCATTGTACCAGATCTTTTGGACATTGTATTTAGCCATGAGATCGCGGAAAGCCTTAGCCGTGAACTGTGGTCCATTATCGCAAGACACGATCTGGGGAACACCATAAATTAAGAAAACCTCATTCTCAAGATATTTGATAATGGATGAAGTAGTTGCCTTAGACATAGTATGAACCAAAGGAAATTTGGTGAAATAATCAACAACTACTAAGGCATACTGAGAACCTTTATAAGACCTAGGATAAGGACCAATGAGATCTAAAGATATAAGTTGAAATGGAAAATCAATCCGTCGATAATTACCCATTAAACCTGGTTGGGGAAGATTTGTCGGTTTGCATGTAGCACAGATTTTGCATTTAGCGATATAGCTACGTACAGTTTGACGCATCTTCGGCCAGTAATAGAGTTCCGATATACGACGGAAGGTTTTGTAGAAACCAAAATGAGCTGCAGTAGGATGGTCATGAAAAGTGGCCAAAACCTCTGCTCGATTAGGAGTTGGAACGACTATCTTCCAATCCGACATTCCAGTAAGTGCATCCATGGAACTTAAGACATGTTTATACAAAACACCATGTTCAACTTTAAAATCAGGAAATTTACCTGGTACATTCTGTACATCATACAACATTTTTCGATACCAGTCATCTGGTTGCAAGGAAGATAAATCTAACAAATTAATATCAAAAGTTCTGGAGAGTGCATCAGCGACTACTACACCTGAAGCTTTACGATGAACAATTTTATAATCGTATTGTGCCAATTTTAAAATCCACCTAGCCAAACGAGGAGATGGGTTCTTCATGCTTTGTAACCACACCAAACTACTATGGTCAGTTATGACTGTGAAAGAACGACCTTCAAGAAAATATCTAAAATGTTCAATACCTGTAATTATAGCCAACAACTCTTTTTCAGTTGTAGTATAGTTTTTCTGGGCCTTATTTAACTTCTTGCTGGTGTAGGCTATAGGGTGTTCTTCTCCATCAACAATTTGATAGAGTACCCCACCAGATGCTGTGTTTGAACAATCAGTCATCAAATAGAAAGGCTTAGTAAAATCTGGGGCTACCATAACAGGAGAATTTGTGAGAGCCTCCTTGATTTTAATGAAAGCTTCATTAGCCTCAGGAGTCCACACAATATTTTGTCCCTTTTTCCGATTTTGAAGTAAATCTGTGATAGGAGACAACAAGGTCGAATAAGACTTAACAAATTTTTTATAATAACCCACCATTCCTAACAATCGACGGACCTGAGTGGTATTTTTAGGCACAGGAAAATCACGAATAGCTGATACCTTATCGGGATCAGTACGAAGACCCTGAGAATCTACAACATATCCTAAAAACTTAATAGACTCACGACAAAAGCTACTTTTATCTAAGTTAATAGTCAAATTTGCGTCTTTTAAACGCTGAAACAACTGCTGCAATACAGAGATATGAGTTTCAAAATCAGGAGTAATGACAAGAATGTCATCAAGATAATATTGACAAAATGGATCTAAAGCAGGACCAATTACCAAATCCATCAACCGACACATCGTCTGCGGAGCAGACACAAGACCAAAAGGCATTGTAGTGAATTGATACAATCCTTTTCCATTTACCGCAAAGGCAGTGAGCTTTTTACTCTCTTCGCTGAGTGGAATCTGTAAAAATGCTTTCTTCAAGTCGATAGATGAAATGAATTTAGCATTCTGTAACTTACTCAGGATGATATCTATACGAGGTATAGGATACGCATCTCTGTTCATGGTTATACTGTTAAGTTTACGTCCGTCAAAACAGACACGAAAAGTCCCATCTTTCTTTTTTGTCAGCCACAGAGGGCTACAAAAAGAAGAAGTACTGGGCTCAATAATACCTAACTTAAGCATTTCATCTACTTCCTTTACTAGGCTTTCATGCCAGGCTTGAGGCAAGGGATATTGATATTGCCTGAAAGGCTTGGACGAACCCACATCAATGTGATGTTCGATGAGATGAGTTCTACCCAACTTATTTTTCGAAGATATAGAAGAGAATGATTTGATAACACTATTTAACTGCTCTAATTCCTGAACATTAAGTCGACTCATATCTTTAACAGCATTGACACTAGAGATATTAAATGAAGACACAGATAAGGAAAATTCAGTAAAATTTAACTCACTATTAAAAGTTTTCAGAAAATCCATACCTAGGATGACTGAATTCTTAACTGACGGAATGACAAAGAATGTAACCATTCTTTTACAGAAACTAACACAAATCTCAGTAGTGAATTGACCTAAAATTGGTTGAACTTGACCATCAGCTGTAGTCACTTGCAAACTTTGATCTATTCCTATATTTACATTGGAATTCTGGAGAAATTCCATACCGAGAGAACCTAAAATAGAGATATTGGAACCTGTGTCCAGTAAAGCTAAACAAGAATGTCCTAAGATAGATATTTCAAGATATGGACGATTATCCTTGTTTTTTCGAACCAACAATGAGTTTATATCTAAATCAACAAACGAAGACAAGGGATTACAGGAAGAAACTACAGAAGAATTACGGTGCTCGTGCTCAACTAACGTTGTCCTCTCTTCGGTTGGTATTTGCCGTTCTGTGGTCTTTTGTCTTTCGGTGGAGGGTGAGATGTTTGGCTTGTGGAAGCTTGGGCATCCAGACTCGAGAAACTGGTTCCTTGGTTTTGAGGAGTTTGGACAGTGTTTGTATTCCCTGTATTTTGACGAGGAGTAGGAGCCAGGGCCAACCCACCCCTTCTGTCGTTTCCCGAACAGAATTGGCATTCAAATTTGCGGACACCTTGACGTCCACATCCATAACAAAACCGAATTCTAGGTTCAGAACATTCGTAGTAACCATGTCCTGACTGACGACAATTCCAACAGGTAAGCTTCGAATTAAAAGAAGAGACATTACCAGACCGAGAATAATTAGGCCTACCAGAATAGGATGAGTCGTTATTTCTGAAATTCTGATGGATAGGGGCTCTAGACACGCTGTCAGAAGACCATGACAAAACTTCCTCTAACTTCTTACACTTTTCTGTAAGATCAGCAATCGAGGGAATATCTGTAAGTGCCAGACTAGAATGGTACGATGGCAACAAGTTTTTCTTAATAATCCTGACAATATGAGGTTCAGAAAGAGGAGTCTCCAGACGTTTACACATACTAACAATCTCATTAATAAAAATTGTAACTTTCTCCTGTGGAGCTTGTTTACGAGACTTGATTTCGTCAAGGAGATTATCCTCATAGTTATATGGAAGAAAATCTGATCTGAGTTTGGCAACTAACTCTTGCCAAGAAGCAAAACTACCTCGGTTATTGATGGTACCAAGTAAAAGCTGAATCTTTAAATAAATCTGCAGCAGAAGAGTAACAATCTTCCTCACTGTTACCACGAGCTATACGCATACATTCTACCTTCTCTAAGAAACTAACAACGTTCTCATTATCTTGACCTGAAAAATGCACACCCCATTTATGAATAGGAGCAGACTTAACAAAAGGAAACGAGTTGACTGGAACACTAGCATTATGAGGAGTTGACTGTGCCTGGGGAATCACTTTACAATCAAGTTCACCTTCCAGAATCAAACTCTGAAATTAAGAGACCTCTTCACTTCCTCCTCTTCCTCTGTTGTAGCTTCTAACAGATGGATTCTAGCTGCAACATGACCTAACCGAGAAGTATAACGAGCATAGGCAGTATCACTAGAAGAACCAACAAAAGAATTAATTTTGACCACCAGATCTGCAAGAGTAACCTCTATTTCAGCAATCTCATCCTTAAAATTAAGATGGGAAGCTGACAGAACAGCGAAACTCCGATTGGATGAAGTTTGCTTCAATGCACCACGCAACACTACCCTTTTCCTTTCCACCGTTGTCAAAGATGGATCGTTTAAGTGACGGACTCTCAACTCATACTCTAATTCAGGAGCTAACAGATGCTCTACCTTGAACGCAGACATATTACACAACAGAAATATACAAGAGAATGAGTAAAAGTAGGTAAAGTTTAACTTACTCTCTGTCCTCAAATTAATATTCTGAAGGGATACCTATACCAGTAATGTTTAATTGCTTTGGTCCAGCTATGAAATCCACTGAAATATACTGCTACAACACCCTAAGGAACCTAAAATTTCAAAATTGTTATTTTGAAGTAGTGACTCAACTTATTGGCTACTCCGGACTTGTAAAAATATGTGAAATGGTTAATTTTAAGTTATTTAAATTTTTAATTAATTTATTATTAATCTAAAATAGTTATTTAACAAATCTAAACAAAGCAATTTATTCAGTCTACACAGTATATAGCAAAACAAGTCAATTTAAGATATAGATATAAGGTAATGTCCAAAAAAAAATTGAATTGAAGTATAAAACTAAACGTTAAAATGAAAATCTAAAAGCACAACCAGTGAAAACCACAACAACCCCAGATCAAAACCAAAAGTTTAAGGAGATATATATTTTTTTTTAAAGGAAGAAGTGGAAAAGAAGCCCCACGTTGGGCGCCAATTGAAACGAATTAAAATCTGTGAATTGACAAAGTTCAGAAGAACTGAAAGAGAAGGAAGGAAAATATTAAAAATATGGCTAAGCTCAGAGGAACAAAGTTAAACGGCCAAAGAGACACTAAATCTCAAGTGAGTGTTCGGGCTAGCTTCGATGCACTGGATTGCGGCTTTAAAGATACAACAGATAACAAGGATAATGAGCTAATGAGACAAGAAACGAAATGAGACCTGACAATGTCAAACGTGATATAACTAAAGAAGGTCACTGGGAATAAATTTATAGAAAGAGAACACTAAGAAGAGAAAAGAAGGGCGCCAACTCAACGATAGTTGAGATTTTGAAGTAACAAATAAATCTGGAGATAGTAACCTGAAATACAAAAAAAAAACTAAATAATAATCTTATTTTGCTATGTTATATACTGGTTAGTAGAACTGAAATAAAACTCAAAATAGTAACAACAAATATATTTATAAAAAGAATGTATATAGATACATGTGTATAACCAATTTACATATAATGCAAAGCTAAATATACAGTGGTAGTGGGTATAAAGATAAAATGGGACCTAATAGCCCCTCCACAAGCAAATAGTCACTACCACTGGCCAAATAAAATGTAAATATTAGTATTAACAAGAATAGTCCGTTAGGGTAGCCGAAGTCTTAACACTAAGGTTAGTAATCTAAATTTAAATAGTTCTACTAAACTGATAAACTAATCAACGTATTGTACAGGTATCAACAGTGATAACTCTGTTACAATTATCTTAAAAGTGAGTTTTCAATACTCCTTATCTATTTATTTTAAAGTCCACATAAAATTTATTTCCCTCCCCAAAATATTTTAATATTATTACATCAAAGTATGTATTGTATTATAACATGAAATCCAAGAAAATGAGTTATGGTCAGACTCACTAAATTCTTTAGTTAACCTAATAACCTATAAAAATGTCCTTTTTCCTCCCCGAATATTTTATATTAATTAAATTATCAAAGATATTAACCACTCATATGCATATGAATAGCTCACAGTGAATTAAATATACAATAGCAAATGGTCACAACAACTTATCTTTAATAACAATAGGTCCCTCCAAACTCAGCTGGGCACATCAAAACTAGTTCATCATGGTGACAAGTCCCATATTTTGGGGTTACTGCAAAATCCACGGATTCACATAAGCAACCTGCTAACCATACTTTGAAGTGTATATATATATTTTATATTGAATATTTAAGTGACGGAATCTAAAAGGATTAATTAGTTTAATAAATGTGATTCAATAGCTGTAGCAGCATGGATTCAACTTTACCAAAGCACAACATTAAACATTAGGTTAGGTCAACATCATGTCAAAATTCATGAAGTTATTTCCATGGCATGACAGGAAATGAACATGCGCAAAAATATAGAAGGCTGTCCAATAATTGTAGGACCTATTATATTTCACCAAAAAAAGTTAAATAAAAATTGAACCAAAAACTTAATGATAACGACGTGGACTAAAACAGAATTTAAGTTTGACTATATAAAAAAAAATGACCTTCTGTTCTTGGCAAGTAAATCAAGGAAATTTTATATTTAAATTATTTCGGAACTTAAAAATAAATCTCTAGGAAATACTACACTGCAATGACTGCCATGAATTTTAGTGGATGATAAAGAGGTAATAAGTATGAAATAATATACTTACTGGAGAACGTGACACGCCAAAAAAATCTTCCTTTTTTAATTGGAACTCTTAAATCATTTTGCTTTTTTTTTTTAAATTAATTATTTTTATACATTTACTGAGATATTATTATTACTTAATTGAATATTATTTTATTCTTCCTAGATTATTTTTATTTGTTCCAATTCCGTCACTTGGATGGACTGGCGTATTATCACGTCTGAGTTTTGACCATAACTGCCGGCACCTTTGCAAAATCCATCGGTCCCCACTTTCAAAGCCACTCCAGCGCGTGAGTAGAGAAAGGTCGATGTAAAATCGAACGCTGGCGGGTCAAAAGAAATTTCTTGAGGGGTTAATCAGTAGCGTAAACGCTACAACTCCCAAGTACTTAAAATTGTCTGTTGGTTTTATAGTTCCCATTTCTATTTGTAGGCTTTCTGGTTGTTCTCCTACAACTAAGTACTCAGTTTTTTGTATATTAATTGTGAGGCCCCATTTGGTGTACTCATCTTCCAGTTTTCTAAGCATGTAGCTTATATCACTCTCGTCTTCAGCTAGAATGGCTTGGTCATCAGCGAAATGTATCGTGTACAATCTATCATCTCCGATTGGGATGCCCATATTGCAGCACTTTCTTCTCCACAGTGAGAGTGCCTCATTTAGATATATTTTGAAGAGTGTAGGTGCTATGCAGCAGCCTTGCTTTAGGCCCTTACTAATAGGAATTTCTCTAGTTAATCTATTTCCAGTTTTAATGTTTGTCGTCATATTTTTGTAGAGCTGTTGTACTGCTTGTATATTTTTTTTGCTTATTCCTTGTTTTTCCATTGCTACCCAAAGCATTGAAAGTGGTACACTATAGTATGCCTTTGTCAGATCTATAAAGACTATATGAGTTGAAAGGTTGTGGGCTAATCTTTTTTCGATAACTTGCTTTAGAGAGAATATACTGTCCATGCAGGATCTGCCTGCACGAAAGCTATTCTGTTCTTCTTCTATTAGAAATTTCAAAGACTTTTGCCTGACCCATGATAGGTGAAGCAGTGATAATTTGAAAGTAGTCACGTAGTAAATATCACATTGTATCCCAGCTAAGCTGGTCGCGTCTTGGTTAGAGTTTTCAACTCTCGCATATTAGTCAGTGTCAGTTTAGTATTCGATTAACGGATTTCTGGTTTAAAAGTTTTAGACTTAAAACTCAGGGCTAATCTAAGGCTATATATTTCACAAACCCTCATTATTAATCAAGTATATTATTACTAAAAGAAACATCCTTTGTTTATGTGACAATTTTATTAGTAACATATTTAAACTGTAAAAGTGCTCTCGTGTGGTAATTCGCGGACTCGTGTAAACTGGACAGTGATCGGCGGTTAAGATATAAAATGTGCGCGCTAATACGTTGGCTAGATCTTAACTTAGTTTTAGTAACGAACTTAATTATTTATGCATTCTTTAATGTGCTAATAGAAAAAATGCGACGTCTGCTAGTCAAAGGGATATTATGGTAAAATGATAACAGGAAAAAAGTATTCCTTTTCATCAAACACTAACCAAACCGGAGTTATATAAAATTATAAAAGCTTATAAACTACAAATAGGTAAAGAAATAATAAATAAGACTTACTCACAATCAATTTAATTTAACTATCAGACGACCGGCTTCGCTTTCTACAATATGCAAAGCATCCTCAGGTCTCGATACAGAGTTAAACAAATGCTGAAATAATAAAAACCTATATTAGGGTGTTGTCTAATAACGATAAACAAAGTAGATATTGTAAATTACAATAATTATGCCAATATTACATGTCTGTGGTTTTATTTCAATGAGTAAGTTGAATAAAAGTATAAAAGTTTTAAAAGTTTAAACAGACAAGCTAAGGCCCACAAATTGTTATAAAATAGTCTCTTCGATTGTAATAAATTATTAAATGAGCAAATAAATAAAATAAATATTACTTACATGCCGGTACTCTATTAATTGATGGATGGTAGAACATGGTTAAAACTACTATGTATTGTTGAATGGAGAACTCAATTCTATTATTGCAGTTGTTTGACAGTAAACGGAAAGTTCTTGAGGAGATAGATTTGATCCAATGAAGAAGAGATATGTGTGTGATTGTTTGTTAAATGAAAGTCATGTAATATACCATTGTGTTATTAAAAGTTATTTATACTTATTCGAGAGATATATTTTTGAAATGTGTGTTATTTATTGTGTGTTATTGTCACCTTCATAAAATAATTACTATAATATTATACATAAAATAATAATATAATATTACTATTAATAATATATAATCTCTCGAATAAGTATAAATAACTATTAATAACACAATGGTATTTTACATCACTTTCATTTAACAAACAATCACACACATATCTCTTCTTCATTGGATCAAATCTATCTCCTCAAGAACTTCGTGTTTACTGTCAAACAACTGCAATAATAAAATTGAGTTCTCCATTCAACAATACATAGTAGTTTCAACCATGTTCTACCATCCATCAATTAATAGAGTACCGGCATGTAAGTAATGTTTATTTTATTTATTTGGTCATTTATTAATTTATTACAATCGAAGAGACTATTTTATAACAATTTGTGGGCCTTACCTTGTCTGTTTAAACTATTAAAACTTTTATACTTTTATTCAACTTACTCAATGAAATAAAACCAGACATGTAATATTGGCATAATTATTGTAATTTACAACATCTACTTTGTTTATCGTTATTAGACAACACCCTAATATGGGTTTTTATTATTTCAGCATTTGTTTAACTTTGTATCGAGACCTGAGGATGCTTTGCATATTGTAGAAAGCGAAACCGTTCGTCTGATAGTTAAATTAAATTGATTGTGAGTAAGTCTTATTTATTATTTGTTTACCTATTTGAAATGGACTCACACAAGCAACACATTCATGATTTACTTATAAACTACGTTTTATACCTGTTTATGTATTATATTATGAGCTTGATCAACATGGACATAAAGTACTTCGCTTGCCTCCCTATTATCCGGAGTTAATCCCTATCGAAAAAATATGGGCTTTGGTAAAATGTAGAGTGAAAACTGGTTCATCTGGAGAAAACCTTGCTGCGGATAAAGATAGTGATTCAAATTCAGGAATAAAGATCTTAGAATCATGCGAGGAATCATAACTGCATTCTTGTTTAGATACATACATATATTATTTAATTAGTTAAAATAAACTACTTAATTATATTTTTTTGTAATGTTGAAACCTCTTCTTCGTGATAATTTAATAAATTGTAAATATTGAGGAATTTGTTATTTATTAAAGTACTCCTAATATTTTACTCATTATTTTATCGAGTGTATTTGACTATAAACTTCATAATGATTTTTTTTTATTGGGTTAATGCCTCGACAACTATGATCATTGGCATGGTACAGTCAGGTACCTAGTGTAGTGTGTGTGTGTGTGTGTGTGTGTGTGTGTGTGTGTGTGTGTAGAGTAATTGTCTTGATACTTAGCAAAGTCGACGTCATTGTCTTTGCTAAGAGACGCTAATTGTATCCGAACGTCTGCGGTCCCTCTGGTGAGTACCGATCGCACAAGGATAGAAATTATTTTCATTTATTAATTTTTAATAAACGAAAATTTCCACCCAGATGAGATTCAAACACACGACCTTAAGATTTACAGGTAGGCGCTCTTACCACTAAGTCACAGAGGGGGTACTCTCATAATGATTTAAAACTCTATAAAAATGAAAATTATCAAATTCATTCTTCACTTCAATTGAATGTACTTACAAAAAATTATTTTAAATACACCTGTTTCCGCTTGCCACTGGTAGAAACAGTCCGCCCACCGGCGCTAAACACTACGTCATATTACCAAAATTTGTTGCACTCTATGCTCTCTAAATTGTAGTAAGATCGCCATCCTAATTTCTGGAACAAATCTTCCGTTTATTTTTACCAACTTTCATGCAAAAACTTGATGTACTAACAGTAACGAAATAGTGGGTTCATATGCAGATAATATCTTGAATAGGAATAAAACGAGACTAATTGACTAGTGTCATCATGATTCGTTATGAATATGTAATGCTTTCTTTACACATCCCTCTCTTTAGTTTTGACCCACCGGAGGAAGTGTAGTGGTGATTGTGATATCATTTATTGTAATTCTATAAAGATCTATGTGCCTAGTCATTTATTTTAACTTATGCATAGGTCTTTTGCATATTTCTGTAATTTGGGCGATCTATCTTGTTAAGGATCTTCTTCGAGAGCTTTGGCCTTTTACTTTTCCTTCGACAAATCTTTCCATGTTTTCTGTATCGGCTGTCATAGCATGTCTAAAGTATTTTAATTGTTGGAGATGGACTTTGCTCAAGAAACGTTTGCTGACCTTTAGTTCATTTAGAATTATTATTTATCCTGTAATCAGTCCACAGAATTTGTAACTTCTTTCCCTCACAGAACATTTAAGTGGCGTCTATCTTTCTTTTTTCCGCTTGTCGTAGAGTCCACGATTTACATCCGTATGTCAGTATTGAGAAGTATTAAGCAGTTGACCAATATTGTTTTTAGAGTTCACCAAAGAGAGTTCTTCCATCCATTTTATTTGCCATCTTTCCAACGGCAATTTTTGCTAGAACATACCTACGTTTTGTTTCTTCCTGTAACCCTGTGTTTGTGATAAATGATCCCAGATAGAAAGATGAGCTCACAACCTTGAACCGGTCAATTTTTGTTAAATGTGGATGATTGTTATGCAGTCTATCCATTATTATGATCTTTGTCTTTGATATGTTTAACTACAGATCAAAAATTTCGTCGACTTTTGTTTTTAACCAGTCGTATAAGATCAATTAACTCTTCTTGACTATTTGCATTAGATGATTTCCTGCAATTCACAGAACAATGCAATACCTAATATGAGTACCGATGTTTTA
The DNA here is from genome assembly GCA_918026665.1 of Diabrotica balteata. Classification (NCBI taxonomy): domain Eukaryota; kingdom Metazoa; phylum Arthropoda; class Insecta; order Coleoptera; family Chrysomelidae; genus Diabrotica; species Diabrotica balteata. Next base: position 83,128,088 of record OU898276.1, read on the forward strand.
AAATATGAGCCTATGGAACAGTATATATGTACATTGTTAGTTTTATCATAAGAAGTGATAAATTCGAAACAATGTAATTTTCCGGTATAATTCATCACAACGATTTCAACAAAAGACCAATATACTGCAGATACATTGTATATTTACACCATGTACAAGCTTGTTAGTTAGTATAAGATATTGGTTCATATAATAGACAGATTAAATCTACCATAAATTATTTTTTACGTCAAACAGTGGCGGGTGTACATTTAACTTATGAGTTTTTAGTTATATTTAAAAAAAAAATTCACAGCATAGTATAAAAATGGTTTATTTCTGGAAAAAACAATGATGGGCACAAATTATTGGAAGAAATTTGACAAAATTGATTTTAACTTAATCTTAGGAAGATGAGTTGAGACTTGATTAAATTAAGATTTCTTAGACGATTAACTATAAAGTATACAGAATAATTTTCATTTTGTTTGTAAACGTATAATATTATTCATTAATGAATATTAAAAAAAATATATTTCAAGTTAACAGTTAAATCTGTACGATGTTTTATCAAAACTTAGGCGCTATAAGTTATCATTACACTGCACTTTAATCTGCCTGGAATGAATCATAGTACCTACTAACAGTATACTAAGTTTCAAGTTTGATATTGTTTAATTCACGATTATGCATACATATTTATGGTGGTTCTACAATCACTATCGCATCCCCCATTTGGATCTCCACCTTTTTCGATCTGTTCATTCCTCGGATTCCTTCTTTCCCTTCCAATTCTGGTCTTCCTCTCCTTCTTCGATTTCATGAAATATAGTGTTAGATTTATTTTGGCCATCGTTTGTCTAACATTTACATTACATGCCCTAATCGTCCATAAAAGTTGTTTAGATTCTATTGTATCTACGGTATTGTAAATCGTTCCTGTTTTTCTTATTTCTTCATTTGTAATTTGATCCTGTCTAGATATCCGACACGCCATTCTTATGTAGTCAATTTGGATCTTTCATCGTCATTCGCCAACATTCAGACCCGTACAATAAATTTAGTTCTAGAAACTAATTTTAGAAGAACAAAGTAATGAGTGAAGTATTTGTACCACATTTTAACTCCGCTGTATTTTCTGATGAATGTCCCGTTTTGATGTTCCTGTTTTCGCTATCACCGTTCCTAGGTATTTAAATTCTTCGCATTTGTTATATATTTAATAAAGAGTTGACGGTCTCTTTTTTTCGTTCTTTGTTTTAAGTTATTCCGTCCGTTAATATTGATGATGAGTATACAATTTCTCTATACTTCAATTACCTTTCGAATCATATTATCAATTACTCCTCATTATTTGTCATAATCACTTAATCGTCTTCAAAGAAAATATTTGTTATATACTTTTTCCCTAACTATGTTCACATCCATGCGCATTTTTTCCTAAGTTGTTTAATGCTTCCTGAATATATATTTTAAATAAAGTTGGAAATAGAAATAATTCTTGCTTCAAGCCTTTTGTAAAACAAAATGCGTCTGAAATTTCATTATCCATTTTAACGTATTTAAAATTTTTCATCATATTTTAAATACGGTTGGAAATAGAAATAATTCTTGCTTTAAGCCTTTTGTAAAAGAAAATGCATCTGAAATTTCATTATCCATTTTAACGACACTTCACATTTATGAATATATTCACTACAGAGTGGATATACAAGAATGCATTACTTAGGACTGCCTTCGTCAATATTTCAAACAATCTTTTAAGGATACTATAAAGCTAGATACTAAGCCAACGAATACTAAATAAGTAGGTAGGTTTGTGGTTGTTCTTTTCTCTATAATTTATTAAAGTACAAATATATTATCAACACAAGATCTTCCCCCTCGGAATTCACTCAGGTCTTCTATTTTTTCATGTTGGTTTTCCATTCGTTCTTTTATCAATCGACTGCATAACGTCCACTATGAGCTAATAACGCTTATACCTCTATAATTTTTACATTCCTTTTTTCTCCCTTTTTGTGGCTTAAGGTTATATATGCCAAGCTTCAATATTCTGGAATATTTTCTCGTTTGATCAGACATTTATTAAAGATTGAAATAACTGATTGGTTGTAATTCGTCTACGTCTATAGGTATTAAAGTCTCTGTAATTTATTTCGCAATGTGGTTTCTTGCGTCAATGAGAATTCGTAATATTCTTCCCACTCCTACATACTTATGGGGTATACTCTCCCTGTTCCTTAATGATATTTTCTAAGGTTTCCTATAAACTTTCATGCTTTATTTACTCGAGTTCCATCCATATATCTGTTTATTTCTTTACATTTTTTGTCCCATGTTTTGTTTTCTCTTTTGGTCACAGTTTTCTTAACTTTCGTATTCCAGTAAAAGTGTTTCCTTCCGTCTTGTGGATTTTGTGTTTTGTAGCCAGATTCGATAGGCTTGGTTTCGCATATTTTTCTTTTATCCTATGGCCTCTTGTGCTGCATTACGTATACAGTCTGCCGATAGACAGTAAAGTTCTTCCATCGTCTTGTTTTTTCTTTCTCTAATTCTCTAATTCTTTGCAGTTTCCACGATTAATCAATAATTTTAATTACCACCATGTGCACTTTTACATGAAACCTCTTCTCGTGATTCTGATCGCTGTTTAGTATTTCATCAACTATTTTTATTACGACATAGATCATTTCACAAATTAGTATTGCATTTAAATTTTTATTAAACAAAATGTAGATGATATAAATTATTAGCTGACAGAAAACAGAATCTCCAAATACGTCGCTGCATTTTTAATAAGGACCACCTTATTCTTTGCTGTAATTAATATTTTTGTGTGACAGTTTTATTGACACAATTATATCTGGTATTATTTATAATAGATTGTTAGAATACTCTGAGAATATAATCGGTAATTACTAAAATTGATTCAGACTAAATAAAGCCACTACAGACAATATATTCAAACTAAAAATAATTCAAAAGGAAGCTTATAAATAAGATATAGAATTATATAATATGTGTTATAAACTTTAAAACACAGTTTTTATATTGTGAAAAAGGAAATGTAAGTGTTCAAGGAAATTTATCCTTAGGCATGAAACAATAGATTAAAATAAGTGAAACAAAAACCACGTACATACCGATAACTATCGTCGAATGATGCCTTCACAAATCTGGGCACAGCAATCAATCAAAAGAATTCCGTAAGTAGCTAAATTATTGCACGTATTTTTGAGGTGGAGATCATACCTAATATACTAATAAAAGACTGATGACATCGAAACTGTTAGACAAAAGAACCAACTGACTACCTACACAACATTAATTAGTCCCATAGTACATATAACGACAGGCAAATGCCCATCTGGGGTTATCATGCCAGAAGAAGAAGAAAAGAAACAGTTATCTTGGCTCCAAATTTTTGCTTACCTAATTTATTCATTATTTTATAATTTATGTGTATTTTATTTAAAGCTTTTTAAAATTTGGCAGTCAATCTTTTTGTAGTACGTTTTACCTAGTCTGCAAAAAATATCTTAAAACTAAAAATTTCGATAGGAAAAGAAAACCATATACCAAATACTTACTTTGCAAGGATATAGTCGGTATAGACATCTAGTTTTTCTTGGTTTTCCTCATAATTACTGCTCAATTTTTCACATGCGAAAAACAGTACTATATTTTTTGCTGAATTAAATCTTAAATAATCACACTCGACTTTAAATTAGTTCCTTTGCTAACGTAACCCTTTGTAATAGGCAACATTACATGTTGCCCGAAGGCAACATAAATTATGCTTGGTTCGTTTTTCTTATTTTGGTCCTGCAGAGAACAGAAGTGTTTTTCGCCATTTTTCTGATTTTTGTTTCCATAAAGAACAGATGTGTTTTTGCTGTTTTCTAATTTTGGTGCCTGTAATGCCTGAATGCCTGTATGCGCGTTTTTTTGTCGCCTCTATCTGATATTTGTTCCCGCATACAAAATACGTATTTTTTGCGGTCCCTCCGAGTTTCGTTGCCGTAACCTACAGATTCTTTTTCCACCTCTTTTATTAAACGACTATACATAAAGAAAGAAGTACCGTAAATACAGTGAAAAATTGCGGCGAATAGGTTATAGACATACACAGCTAATTTGTTAAAGACAATTGAAACTCATGCGAAAATTTACTGGGTCATACAAAATACCGCGAGTGTATATAAAGCTAATATTGCTAAGTTTTTTATGAACTTAATTAACCTATTGTTCTGTATAACATTTAATTACCTCTCCTAATTATTTTAAACCACACCTATGATCCAGTCTTGAATAGTGTTGCTAATGCAAGAACAAGACGAGACTAAGTTTGCGTTCACAACGAGGCGCCGACTCTGGACCGAACCATAGGAAGGGATCATTTTAGCATCGCTACGTAAAATAAATGCATTATTTTAAATGCAAGCGTTCACTTTCAGTGCTATGCTCTAGGCGAGGATACCATGCGTTGGTGTCCGAACGCGCCCTTGGGGGCTTTCATAACTAAGACCATGGCATCGTATAAATCGAAAATCGATAAGATGATACCATCCCATAGTTCGAGCATGGGTCGGCGCCTCGTTATGAACAAACTCTTAGACAGTCTTGGTATTGGTATTACGCTTCCGATCTTGGCTTTGGTCTTGCAGCAAGAGTCTTGTAGGTCTAACAGTTTCCAATTGGCCTATTGCTATTTACTAAACGTTAATTTACTAAACGTACTCAACTAACTTAGTTAGATCTTAGAACAACGTAGCAGAGTAGGTACATTTTAAGCTTGAATTAACATAGCTATAAAAAAGACAAACCAAATTAATAAATGTTTAAACAACTGATACTGGGTGGAATTTAAACCCACGATCTAAAGGATCCGTACCCATGCTCTAACTAACTGAGCTATCTACTAAACGTTAGAATTTAATAAGCTTGCACGTGCTAAAACATGGTTAAAACACAGAAAAAACCAAGTTACTAACATAAACTTGACTGTATTTTGACATTATAGATCCAAAACAATTATTACATTAGATTCGAAGGAAAGCTCAATTGGGAATGAATTTTAGTAGAGTCAAAAAAGTAGCTGCTCGTTACTTTATATTCGTTGCTAGTCAATACCATAATTATGGAATACCAAATCGAGAATTATATATCTTACTTAGTTACTTTAAATATTTTGGTATTTTGTTTACACAGTATCGTCATTATCTGTTATATCTGTTATTTATTAGTTTTTTTCGTTACTTTTGAATAGTAGTTGCACTCTTTCAGCAAATTTTGTTTAATCGAATGTTCCTATAGCACACTCAGCAGAAACGATGTTTAGTTTTTTAGGCCGATAAGATTTGTGGTACAGATTCCTCCTAACTAAATTATTAGCAGGGAAAAAATTGAATTATTAAGTGGGTGTTCGTAACAATAGGTATGCCAACCCTATTATCGTTTTATCAGCTACGGTAACATAATTTTAAAAAGTTTACATACGATATTACTGGCGTATTTTTGATTCGCTATGTATTTTTATGGTACTGTTTGTAATGTGCATAAGTCTAATTTTTCAATTTTGTACAGAACTATTATCAAGCCCATCGTCACCTACGTGTCAGAAACATAGGCGATGACAAAGAGCGATGAAGAATATTTAAGATGCTTTGAACGTAAAATCCTCTGGCATATCTATGGAGGAGTACAGGAGGGGATTATGGTGTAGACGCTATAATTTCAAACTTTACCGCGTGTATGACAAACCTGATATTATTAGGTCCATCAAAATAAACCGGCTGCTATGGTTAGGTCACATAGAGAGAATGCATGAGGTGGAGCCGCCAAAACATATTTGTAACCAAAGAATAGATGGAGTGAGAATGAGAGGCTGACCCAGAGCACTATTTAAGGAACAGTTGGAGGAAGAGGTGAATGTTGAGAGTACGAAACTGGAAAGCCAAGGCGAACAATAAGAGAGAATGGAGATTAATTCTTGAGCAGGCCAAGACACACCATGGTTGTGGAGCCAATAATGATGATGATATGCTGTTATTATAGAATAAATGCAATGAGTTGGATTAATAAAGACTGGTGACTTGCTATCCTAACTTTATCGATAGAGTTTCTCTTGAATTTATAGTTAATTGCATGTAATTAACTAAATTTTGACTGAAAATCCATATCAGGAACGCAACTTAATAATAATGATAATTTTATTTCAATTTCTTGTATTTTACAACGTATAATGAAATCAAAATTTTCTAGAAAAATATGAATGCTAAGATTTAATTATGAAAGAATTATTTTTGTTTTCTTTTCAAGGTAATAAAACCGAACATTTCATTTAACTAAAATAAAGTAGACTACAAGTGTAATCTGATTTACAATCTGAAACGTAAAGAGATTATGTGAAAAGCTGTGATAAAAGCAGAAATTCTGAAGCAAATCCTTTCAAAGACATAGTCAATAAATTCTTAAAACAGTAGCTTGGATTTTCGAGTTTTAATGTCAGCTAATCCTAAACCTTAAAATGTTTGAAGACTCTCAGTAAATTATCATAAACTAGTATAAACCAAACTAAAACTAAGTTGGTAAAATCACGGCGCACGCCAATGGCTATTCACAAAAGAACGCAATAATACGTCAGCTTTTTTCAATATAATTGATAGCTTTTGTTGTTACGGTGTTTAAATATTATTTTTTTCATTATTCAGACGTGCCACTCATTCTGCATCATCACTGTAGGTGCTGATGGTACCGAATAAATTGCTTTACAAAAATTAATGAAACCAGTATATCAGTGATAATTTGTTAATAGATGCCATACCATGTTATACCATGTAATTTGGATGAAATGGGAAATAATTTTCAATATTCAGAGACTGGCTTGACGGTATTTTTTATTGGTTAAAAATAATGTACAGTTAGTACCGTTGATTGGTTCGGGAGACAGTTGTTGATTGCTTATTGTTTTGCTTCTTGCTAGATGGATAAAAAGAAAATGTTACCAAATTCAATTTAAACGCAATAATTTTAATAGACGATAAAGGAATTCGACAAACGCGAAAAAATTGTATGTTGCTGCAGCAGTAATGCATTGGTTAGTGATCAGTATACTTCGGCAAATATGCATATTGCATATTTTGCATATTGTGCATATTTTATGCAAATATTTCATATTTTGGCATATTTGTATGAAAGTTTGCATAAAGTGCATAAAAGTTCAGATTTTTATACTGTATTTGACAATTTTAACTACAATTTATTTCAATTCTTGTATAAAATTTTGTAGTCATTTTAATCAAGAAATGATCTAAGTACGTAATCTCTACAGGTACAAAACATTTACAATTTCAAAGAAGATCAATTTAAGTAGCCCTCAACATTCTTAGAAAGTCTCGGTCACTGAGGCATTCAGTTATTGGATAATCGCTAAGGGTTCGCTCATTTGCATTTTATGATCTAATCCCCAAATCTATCTACAATTTATTGTATCTTAACAGCAGGTAAACGGCTAATAGTTTTGTTCCTAATTTAGGGATTTTCCAAAATCTCCCAGTTTATTGAATTAGGTACCTAAACATTTCTAATTTGATGCTCAGATTTGTAAATCATTTTTGTTTTGATATTCAAAGCGTAAACACTCGTTGTGCGTAACAAAAAGGAAGATTGTGATTTTATAATGCCTAAAACAACCAGTGCTTCAACTTGGATTAAACCTTATAAAGAGCTGTCTATGGATATGGGAAAAATCTACTGTTCAGTCTGTGGCAAAATTGTAAGTATCTAATATTTTCTATTAAATATCTAATATTTCATACATACAGGGTGTTTCCAAATGACACTTACAACGTTTGACTGTAGATACTTCTCGAAAAATTGAACAAAACGATATAGTTAATGAGGGGTCAAACTTATTTACTTTTCGAGATACAGGGTGTTAACATTAAAAAAAATTAAATTCTTTTAGTTAATAACAACAATAACTTTAAAACCAATAAACGTATTTACTTGAAATTTAGTACTCGTAGGTTGTTTTTAAATGAAAAATAGCTTCCTTTAGTGAGAAAAAATTGTCCATGGTACAATACAATGGTGTGTATTTAGAAAAATTTTTCACCTTTACTTTTTTTTATGAAGTCAGCTATTCTAAAACACAATTATTTTTATTGTAACTGAATTAACAAAAAAAAACTTTTGTTGAATTTTAAAATAAGTTATATGATGTACTAATGGTTAGTAACAAAAACTAATTTGTGGATTAATACTGCATTTAAAACACTTAGCGAGTGTTTTTTTTCCAAACCAGTTATTTGATTAACCAAAAACACCTTGTATATTTTTATATTTTAAAGGTTGGGTTAAAATAAAGGTTTTTATTTTTATTTATAGATAGCATGTGAGAAGAAATTTCAGATAGACCAACATGTGAGAACTGCTTCACACATTGCAAAAAAAGGAAAAATAGGAGGAAAACATCAAACTTCAATGGCTAAATGTTTCCAATCTACTTCAAAAAAATTAGATGAGCAAGAAACTTTTAATGAAGACTTGTGTCGCGCATTAGTGTCTGCAAACATACCGCTTTCAAAATTAGCAAATGTAAATTTTAGTTCGTTTCTAAAAAAATATTGCAAACTTAATGTTCCAAGTGATCGGTCTCTAAGAAGAAATAATGTGAACGGGCTATACTCGTCGGTGTTAATTAATATTAAGGAATAAATTGCAGATAATTATTTTTACATATCTGTAGTCGAAACCACTGATTCCTCAGGAAAGTATATTGCTCATTTATTGATTGGTGTTCTTAAAGAAGATACCTTACCAAAATCCCATCTTATTTCATGCCAGCGACTTCAGAAAACAAATGCTTTAACAATTTCGCGTTTTATACAAGAAACATTAGCAACTTTTTTTCTTCCGACAACTATTCCTTCTAATAAATTACTGCTTATTTTATCGGATGCTGCTCCTTATATGGTGAAAGCAGGACAAAATTTAAAAATATTTTTCCCAGATTTAATACATGTTACTTGTGTAGCGCATGGATTAAACAGAGTTGCAGAGGAAATACGAAAAAAGTTTCCTCTTGTAAATACCATGATATCCAGTGTCAAAAAAGTATTTCTTAAATCTCCTATAAGAATTCAACTTTATAAAGAAATGCTACCTAACATTCCTCTTCCACCACAACCTATTTTAACGCGATGGGGAACATGGTTAGAAGCAGCTAATTTTTATGCAGATCATTTTGTTAAAATAAAGAACATAATTGATACGTTAACAGATGAAAGTTCCCAATCTCTTCTGGATTCTAAACAAACTTTTCAGAGTAACTTGCTTCAACAAGAACTTTCATTTATAAAATCAAATTTTAGTTTTGTTCAAAAAACAATTACTCATTTAGAATCACCAAAACTGTCATTGTTCGAAAGTACAGCATTAATAAAAGAATTTGCGTCATGTTGTCGGAACGTTAGAGGTAATATTGGAAAAGATATTTTAAAAAAATTTGAAGCTACTATGGAAAAAAATAAAGGTTACCATATTCTTTCTGAAGTAGTCAGTGTTCTAGCTGGAAATATTTCGGAAACAATTAATTTAGAACCAAATGTTTTGGGTAGTTTGAAAAATGCTCCCGTTACATCAGTTGATGTTGAACGAAGTTTTTCCATATATAAATATATGTACTCAGACAGAAGCCACAAGTTTTTGTTAGAAAATTTTGAACACCACTTGGTCATTTATTGTTACCATAATTCTAAATAAGTTTATTCATACTTAAAAATGATGTAGTTACTTAAAATAAATGTAAATCTTAATGAATAGTGGAAATATTTAGTTATGTACACTTTTTTTTTAATAAAATTGTTACCATTTGACGATTTTTTTATTTATTTGTATGCATATTTTGTAAAATATTTGCATATTTTCGGGTAATCACGTGCATATTTATGCGCATATTTTCTACATTTTTATTTGCATATTTGCCGAAGTCTAGTGATCAGTATAGTATTGTATGAAGGCTAGGAAAAGTGAGACTTCGGAAACTCTGAAGAAGACATCAAACAGGATGTCGAATAATAGACGCGGTTCAATCCGGAAGACTGTTGAGTTTAATATTATTTCATATAATAGTATTAGTCTTAGCTCTAAGCTTTATCTATATTCGCTAAGCGGCAAAACTAATGAAACAACTTAAAAATGGGACATTTTTGATGTCTCAAATTTCCTAAATCTGTTGTCCGATTTAAGTAATTTTTTTAATATGTTTATATAGCTTTATTCTTCAACAATATCGCTGTATTAATATTGTTGCTAGACAGGTAAATAAAGTAAATTGTTTTTGTATACCGAGTGTACCCATCAGACTGTGTTGTTTTTCTAAAAGTTCGCAACTTCCTGTGCAATATTCTAGCATTTATAAAATGCTGATACTAAATCACAACTACAGCCTTACATTTTCTTAACCTTTTATTTTTTGATTCGTTCTCATTATACAGAATATGTATAATGAGATAATATGAGATAATATGTATAATATCAAGAAATTGACTGAATTCAGTCAATTTCTTGAGCCCATAAATTAATTACCATCAATAATTATCCATTTGTTACTTTGGTTACATAATAGTATATTAGATATTAATATATCAGAATTTGAAATAAATATCTCAAATAATTAAAAAATACCCTGACAGATAACTCACACCTACAACAATTTCAAATAAAAATAAAAAACTTTGTAAACTTATTATACATTTGATTATAAAATGTACATGTTCAGTTGCCAAAGAATTACTTTAATTTGTTCAGTATTTTGGACATTAGACTGAGTTAGTTATATTGTAGGATGTATTTCAATTATCCATATTGTTACATTAAATTTGATTAATTAAAGATTGGTAAAGTATGCCAATATTAAACACATTAATTTACTTTTGATATCTAAATTGAAATAATTTTATAGACATTCATTAATAACAGCATATTTCATAAAACTAGATAACTTAACTTACAGTATTGAGAAACAGAAGAAGAACTGTCACATGCTAACCTACATCTGTCAAATTTACCACTAAAATCTAATAGATAAAACACAAAAAAACTCATTGTGCCCAAGACTGCGATGTAGTGCATTAAAGCCCTTCCCCCCTTTTTAAATTCAATGTTTGTTTCGTCCCTTCTAAGTGTTTTCTGTTTTAGTGTGTTTAAATTATCCTTAATTGTTTGTATTGTATTGTATTGTAAAAAATTTTTGAGAGTATTCTAAATGTTCATTTGGTAGAATATCTAGAAAAACACAAAATACTTCACTGTAACCAATATGGCTTTAGAAAAAAGTGTAGCACTACACTAGCTATACAGAAAATTGTGAGAGATATAGTTGATGGCTTGGAGGAAGGTCATTTTGTGTCTTTGACATTGTGTGACTTATCCAAAGCTTTTGACTGTGTTTCGCATGAATTACTGTTGGAAAAAATACATAAGTACGGTATTAGGGGAAACACTCTTAATCTATTTAGATCATACCTAACAAATAGAAAACAGGAAGTTTTTCTTAATAACAGCTATTCTGAGTTTAACACTGTCGAATATGGTGTACCTCAAGATTCGATATTAGGACTCACTTTGTTTCTTATTTATCTGAACGATTTATTTCACTACACTTTTCCTATAAAATGTGTTTGCTTCGCAGATGATACAACTCTCATAAATACCGATATTAATCAGAATAATTTAAAAATTAAAATAGATAGTGATACCAAGAAAGCAAAAAACTGGTTCTCACATAATGGGCTAATGCTAAATGAAGAGAAAAATCAGAATTTGATTTTTAGTTCTCATTGGAAGTATATCGTAAGAAATATTGTTAAACTATTAGGAATCTTTATAGACGATAATTTGGATTGGAGTGCTCATATAGATTACTTAAGTTCTAGACTTGCTACAAGTATATTTTTAATACGCAACTTAGTTTATATGATTCCTAAAAATACCCTTAGAATGTGCTACTTTGCACTATTTCATAGCCATTTACAGTACGAAATAACTGTTTGGGGTAATTCTTCCTACGCAGATCGAATTTTTAAATTACAAAAAAGAGTAGTGAGGATACTTGCAAGAGCAGAGTATAGGGAACACTGTAAACCTTTATTTCTGGATTTAGGTATTATGCCACTACCTTCACTCCATATATATGAGACGCTGATTGAAATTCATGCCAACAAAGGTAAGTTTAACGTAAACTCCAACGTCCATGATCACGATACAAGATCTAGAGATGCTATTAGAGCACAACGTTTTAGGTTGACAAAGAGCGTAAAACATTCGACTGCCGTTAGTTTGTATAACTTTTTGCCAGATGAAGTAAAAAGTCTTCACTTGTTATCATTTAAGCATAAAATCAAATCACACTTTTTGAAACATTGTTTCTATTCAAAAACGGAGTACTTAAGTACAGCTTTTACACAATAGTACTAGTTTGGTCAGGGCAGTTGCCTATTATAATTATATTTCATGTTTTTTATAATTGCACAAAGTGTGTTTGTCGTGTTTTTTTAACTGTTAATATTAAATACATACATGTTTGTAATGTTTAAATTATCAAAAAAAAAAAATTTATATGTTTTATAAGTATTGTCACTATTCCTTTGACTTGTCAAAAACAAAACTATTTTTGTATATTGATTAAATAAATTCTATTCTATTCTATTCTATTCTATTTTAATATTTTATTTACTTGACTTTCCAATAATTAACTCATTGCCAATAGAACTTTATCAAAGTAATTTGATAACTACAAGTTGGAAAATAATTGCACACCCACACAATTTTTACATCTAAACTTATTTATTGTCATAAAACTGTCACCTTCATAAAATAATTACTCAATAAATAACACACATTTCAAAAATATATTTCTCGAATAAGTATAAATAGCTTTTAATAACACAATGGTATATTACATCACTTACATTTAACAAACAATCTCACACATATCTCTTCTTCATTGGATCAAATCTATCTCCTCAAGAACTTCCCGTTTACTGTCAAACAACTGCAATAATAGAATTGAGTTCTCCATTCAACAATATAAAGTAGTTTCAACCATGTTCTGCCATCCATCTATTAATAAAGTATTTTCATGTAGGTAATGTTTATTTTATTTATTTATTTGCTCATTTATTAATTTATTACAATCGAAGAGACTATTTTATAACAATTTGTGGGCCTTACCTTGTCTGTTTAAACTTTTTAAAAATTTTATACCTTTTATTCAACTTACTCATTTAAATAAAACCACAGACATGTAATATTGGCATAATTATTGTAATTTACAACACCTACTTTGTTTATCGTTATTAGATAACACCCTAATAAGGGTTTTTATTATTTCAGCATTTGTTTAACGAGACCTGAGGATGCTTTGCATATTGTAGAAAGCGAAACCGGTCGTCTGATAGTTAAATTAAATTGATTGTGAGTAAGTCTTATTTATTATTTCTTTACCTATTTGAAATGGACTCACACAAGCAACACATTCATGATATATAAAATCCTTCTCCTTCTTCTTCAGGTGCCATCTCCGCTACGGAGGTTGGCAATCATCATAGCTATCTTAATTTTTGAGGCAGTAGCTCTAAATAGCTGTTTTGAGCTGCATCCAAACCATTCTCTCAGGTTCTTCAGCCATGAAATTCGTCTTCTTCCGATGCTTCTTCTGCCATCTATTTTTCCTTGCATTATGAGTCGCAGGATGCCATACTTATCGCCCCGCATCACATGTCCGAGATACTGTAGCTTTCTTTCTTTAATTGTAAGTTCAATTTCCTTCTCTTTGCCTATTCTTCTCAGTATTTCATTGTTTGTAACTCTATATAAAATCCTTATTTTCTGTATATTTAAGAAATAAGCCTAAAGTAGGGAATGAGAAATTACCAACTTGACAGATGTTAAATTGTTAACAATTAAAAAGTGACTGGTTTTTGTGAAAATTATTAGATTTTTTATAAAGTTTCAATTAAGTTCGTATTTTTGTTTCTAAAAATGCAAAGCGCTACAAGGAATTTACCCTTGTGTGAGTGTGTTCAAGCAGTGATCTTACATAGCGAGGGACTTAGCTACCATACTACTGGTCAGAAGTCGGAGGTTTGGAGTTTCATATACATACATTTTTCATTTCACATAAAACGTTCTGTTTACAGATGAACCCAGAATTTGGCTCTATAGTTCCGATCGATCTTTAAGAGTAACCCGACGACCAAGTAAGCGTTATGCCTAGTGCATCATACCTAGAACGACTTTATGTAACAGAGGGTCTATAATAATTTAGGGAGGAATTTCTTTTTAACAGTGCGTACAGACCTTGTTCCTTTACATGGAAGTTCTTTAAACAGTAAAAGATACATAACCGATATATTATCTGAGCATGTTGATCTTTTCGCTCTTTATAATAATAACATTTTTTTGTTTATGTATGATAATGCAAGATCTCATGTTGCATTAACTGTAACCGAATATTTACAACACGCAAATCTTCAGACTTTAAATTGGCCACCGCATAGTCTAGATCTATACCCAATCGAACATTTGTGGGACATAACTGGCAGAAAACTACGATAGCGTTTTAAACCTCCTAGGACCTTAGAAGGGGTGTATCGTCGATGTGAAACTGTCATTAGAAGTAGAGGCGAAAACACGCGCTACTGTATTGTATTGATTTATTTTTGTTGCTTCAACCCCATGTTATAACATGTATTAAAAACGTTTTGTATTATAAAAGTACATATCTCTTTTATTCCTATCGGTCTATCGGTATATTTCAAGCGTTGTCCATCCCAAGAAACATTCAGTTTGACATGCGCCAGTTGGTTGTTGAGATGGAATAAACATACTTGGGTTTTAGTAGGGTTTGGGTTTAATGAAATTTGTTTGTATTAAGTTGACATCATGTTTAAAGCCTCTTCTTGACTCTACTTGTGTAAGTGTTTCCCGTTTACGGCTATAACAAGGTCGTCAATATAAACAAAACTCTCAGTCTGAGGGTGCATTGGTTGGTTGGTCGTTGGTGTAGATGTTAAATAAGAACGGCGCCAGAACGCTTCCTTGAGGTAGGCCAGTTTTTTGGGTTCTCCATCTGCTCTTCTTTCCATTTAGCACAACGTAGAAGCGTCTATTATACAACAGTGATCTAAATGATATTTATCAGGTCATAGTCAAGCACAGTGTTATAGATCTTAGTAAGCAAGGCTCTGTGGTTTATCATATCATAGGCCGCTCTAAGGTCTATCAAGGCTACTCCCACTATCTCTCTTACTTACTTACTTACTCCGTGGCGTTACAACCCTTCGTGGGTTTTAGCCGACTCGACAACATGCCTCCACTGTTTTCTGTCTTGAGCAACCTCCATCCAATTCTCCACGCCCATAGTGCTTAGGTCTCCTGCTATATTATCTCGCCACCGGAGACGAGGGCGTCCGCGTGGTCTCCTTCCAGTTGGGACTTCCTCCCACACCAGTCTTACTGTTCGTTCGTCAGAATGTCTTCTGAGGTGTCCTGTCCATTGGAGTCTTCTGGACTTTATTTCTTTCATGATGTTTGCGTCTGGGTAAAGTTCTTTAAGCTCTTTATTAGTTCTTATCCTATATTGTCCTGATGCTTCATCAAGCACCGGACCAAAGATCTTCCTTAGGATTTTTCTTTCCCAAACACGTAGTCTCTCTTCATTTGCCTTTGTTATCGTCCACGTTTCGCTTCCATACATCACAACGGGTCGTATGATTGTTTTTATAGACCTGTATCTTCGTAAGTCGTGTTAGTTGTTTTGATTTTATAAGGTTTTGGAGGGCAAAAATACATCTGTTGCCGGCCTGAATCCTGTTGTTTATTTCTTGTGATCCGTTATTGTCTTCAGTTATTGTTGTTCCAAGATACTTGAATTCTCTAACGCGCTCAAAGTTAAAGTCATAGATGGTAATGTTCTGACCAATTCTGTCTCTGCTTTGGTTATTGCGGCTCATATACATATATTTCGTCTTGTTTTCGTTGATTTGGAGCCCCATCTTCTCTGCTTCCTTCTCAAACCTTACGAAAGTCTCCTTCATCCTTAATCGCGTGTTTCCTATTAGATCTATATCGTCTGCAAATGCCAGTAGTAAGTTTGGTCCTTCTCGATGAAATACTGTATTCGGTTTTTCGATTCTTGCACTTTTGATTATGTGCTCCAGAGCTAAGTTGAAGAGTTGTGGTGAAAGTGCATCTCCCTGTTTTAGTCCATTGTTTATTTCAAATGTCTCCGAGTATTGTTGTCCAACCCTCACCTTACATCGTAACCGTTCTATACACATCCGTATCAACCGGACTAGTTTTTTTGGAAAGCCAAGTTCCTGCATCGCTGTCCACAGTCTGTCCCTACATACTCTATCAAATGCTTGTTTAAAATCTATGAACATCTGATGAAGCTCACGATCAAACTCCCAGCATTTTTCCATTATCTGTTTTATTGTGAATATCTGGTCAATTGTAGAGCGGCCCGGTCTAAATCCGCATTGATAATCTCCAACGATTTCTTCTGTGTATGTTTTGGTTCTTTCTAGCAGGATGTTTGCAAGGATTTTGTAGGTGGTGTTTAGGAGTGTTATTCCCCTGTAGTTAATACATTGCTTTTTGTTTCCTTTTTTGTGTATTGGTACAATAACCCCTTCTTTCCATTCATCTGGCATTGTTTCTTCTTGCCAAATGTCTTGAATTAGCTTGTATATCGAACAGTACAACGCTTCTCCTCTATGTTTTAAGCACTCTGCGGGTATACCATCGCTACCTGGTGTCTTATTATTTTTGAGTTTTTTAATTGCCCGTATTACTTCTTCGTATTTCGGGTATTGGTCTTCTATTTCAGCTGTATGTACCTCTATGTTTGATGTACTTCTGCTAGATTGGTCATTCAATAGTTGGTAGAAGTATTCCTTCCAGGTTTTTAAGATTTCCTTGTCATCAGTGATAAGCTGTCCACTGTCGTTTTGAAGAAACAACAGTGGACAGCTCTACGACAGTATCTCTTTGTTTCTGTTCAAATATCTCCTCTATGTATTCTGTTCAGGCATCAGGACAGGCCTGTGCATGATTTACCTGGTCTGAAGTCTGCTTGTTGTGGGATTAGTTTTGCATCTAATGTTTCCTGGATGCGGTTTAAAATGGGGCGTTCATACAATTTATACAAATGACATAGCAGAGATATCGGACGGTAGCTACTCGGAAGTTCAGGGTCTTTCCCAGGTTCCCGAAGAGCTACTACTTTTTATTTACGCCACAGTTTTGGAATCTGGTAGGTAGAGAATTTCATGACCAGAGAGAAGCTAGTACATCTGTAGATAGCCAAACGGGAGATGTAGGTCCAGAGATAACCAAATCAGAGGTTAGTCAGGCATTAAACTCAATGAAAACCAATAAATCTGCTGGTCCAGATGAATTACCAAGCGAGCTACTAAAGTTGATCAACGAGAAAAACCTGGACATAATAGTAGAACTGTTCAACGCTATCTATACTACGGGAATCATTCCTAGAGAAATGTTGACATCAGCATTTGTGTGTTTGCCAAAGAAAGTGAATGCCAAAGAGTGTAGTGACTATCGAACCATAAGCTTAATGTCACATACCTTGAAAATTCTCTTGAAAATTATCCACGCCAGAATACACTCTAAACTGGAGCTGGATATTAGTGACACTCAATATGGGTTCCGCAATGGTATGGGTACCAGAGAGGCATTATTCTCCTTCAATGTGCTGACACAGAGATGTTTGGATGTTAACCGTCCTCTTTACGTCTGTTTTATAGACTACAATAAAGCGTTTGATAAAGTAAAACATGATCGACTCCTGGAAATTCTAAAAAATAAAAACCTAAATAAAAGAGATTTAAGGCTAATAACACACCTCTATTACAATCAACGAGCAATAGTAAGAATCGAAAAAGAAACATCTGAAGAAATGGAAATAAAGAGAGGAGTCAGGCAAGGCTGCATTCTATCACCTCTATTATTTAACGCCTATTCTGAAGAGGTAATTCGAGAAACTCTGGAAGATGAAACAGTCGGCATAAGAGTAAATGGAGTCTTAATTAACAACATCAGATATGCAGATGATACAGTAATAATAGCCGATAGTTTACAAGACCTGGAAAGACTCATGAGCAAAATAGTCATGTGTAGTAGGGAGTACGGACTCTCTCTTAATGTCAAAAAGACAAAGTTTATGAAAATTTGTAAAAACAACTATAATACTAACGAAATCTTGATAGTAGAGGGCCAGCAGATCGAAAAAGTAAAAAAGTACACTTACCTAGGAACACTTATAACAGAAAATAATGACTACACGGCAGAAATCAAAGTCAGAATCGAAAAAGCACGTTCTAATTTTATAAAAATGAAAAAGGTGCTATGTGGCAAAGATCTAACATTAGCTCTTAAAGTACGCCTAACAAAATGTTACGTATACAGTGTACTATATTATGGAGTGGAATCATGGATGTTAAATCTAGATACCATGAGACGACTTAACGCCTTTGAAATGTGGACCTATAGAAGAATTATGAGGGTTTCCTGGGTAGATAGAGTTACAAACAATGAAATACTGAGAAGAATAGGCAAAGAGAAGGAAAGAACTTACAATTAAAGAAAGAAAGCTACAGTATCTCGGACATGTGATGCGGAGCGATAAGTATGGCATCCTGCGACTCATAATGCAAGAAAAAATAGATGGCAGAAGAAGCAATCGGAAGAAGACGAATTTCATGGCTGAAGAACCTGAGAGAATGGTTTGGATGCAGCTCAAAACAACTATTTAGAGCTACTGTCTCAAAAATTAAGATAGCTATGATGATTGCCAACCTCCGTAGCGGAGATGGCACCTGAAGAAGAAGGTAGAGCGACAGATGTTAAATATCCAGGGTGGTTTATACACATATGTCATTGTGCATATATATTTATACAGCATGTAGCCCTTATTGTTAGTACGAAAACCGGTATAATAATTAAAAATGTTAACTAAATTATTTATTTCCAGGCCCATCATGCAAAATCCCAAATTGTAATAGGTAGAATACAATAACTGAGACAAATTTAATTATTATAGACACTGCGATGCAACCAAAGGAAACGAATGTTAATTAAGCTGTTTAAGTATTTACCATTGATGAGAGCACTGAAGTATTGGCAAGCCGCGTTGAATTGATCTCTCATGAGAAAATTACTAAAATTCAAGTTTTATCGGATATTCAGCTGACAATTCCGGGTGCTAATAATGCTCAAGACGATAGTGATCCTGAAGATTTACTACCAATACCCAAACGTGTTACCGCGTGTCGAAAAAAATAAGGTTGATTCTGAATAAAAAAATTGGATAGCTAACAAGCACAAAAATCTAAGAATGAAAGGGCAAGAATATTTATGGTATAGAAGACCTAAAAATGACCACAAAGTTTTTCATGATACCATAAGAAGTGCAAGAAAAATTTCAGGTAGGTATTTGTAATTCACAAATATGCAAGAAATCTAATAAAAGGTTCTGTGATGAAGTAAAATAAGAAGAGAGATTGGCATTATATAATGGGTTTTGGAATGATATGAATTGGGACCAAAGAAAAATTTTTGTCTCGTCTCTGGTTGACTGTCATAGTGCTACAAGAAAGAAAACACAAGAACATACTTCAAGAAGAAATGCAACTTTGGTATATCATTTAAAAATTGAAAGTACAAGAAGTCAAGTATGCAAGAAAACTTTTTTAAACACTTTTAGTTTAGGAGAATGGTCATTTACAAATGCAGGAATTCACAAGAGTAGAGAGAATAAAATTGCTGAAAGAAGTGAGACCGTAAGAAAAAGAAAAAAGAAAGAACAAAAAGAAAATCTGATAATCTATTTAGATTTTATTCCAAAACTACCATCTCGCTATTGCCGGAAACAAACAGATAAACAATATTTGGAACCAATGTTTACCACTAAGTATGACACAACTTTTTAATCACTATATTAAATACTATGAAGAAAATCAAATATCACATTTAAGTAGGCAAGTATTTGATTCATCTGTATCAGGGGCAAATATCTCCATATTTCACCCCAAAAAAGATGCATGTGACATGTGCGTAAAATACAATATTGGAAATTTGGATCAAAATGACTATAAAATGCACATTGATCGAAAAGAATTATCTCGACAGGAGAAAAGTGAAGACAAAAAAGAGCTGAAGATGGCCAATGCATTGCCATGACTGCAGATGTACAGGCTGTCAAATTGTCACCATTCTTTAATGCCAGCTCCCTATACTACAAAACGAAGCTATGCGTTCACAATTACACTATATTTGATTTAGCACTATACACTATACACTATGCACATTTAGCACTATACACTATATTTGATTTAGCAACATATGATGCTACTTGTTACTGATAAAATGAATCTCAAGGTGAGCTTGTAGCTTCAGTTTTCGTTAGTTGCCTTATTGACTACTTGAATAACTATAAAAAATTGAGGAAACCTATTGTAATTTGGATGGATGGCTGCACCTACCAAAACAGAAATTCTGTGTCGTCAAGTGCTTTAGTTATGTACTTAGTCGATAAATAACAACATTATAATTGAGCAGAAGTATTTAGAACGCGGACACACTCAGATGGAGTGTGATTCTATACATGCCACAATTGAACACAAATTAAAAAACAGAATTATCCATCTTCCTTCAGATTCTGTTAGCGTAACGAAACAAGCTCGACAAAATCCCCGACCATATGTTGTGAAATACCTGTCATTTGACTTTTTCACAGATTATGCCAGCAACAAACTCTTTTCATCAATAAGGCCAGGATTACTTACAGTTAATGAAATCAGGTGTCTCAAATATTTGCCAGAAGGTAAAATTATGTACAAATGTGTTTTTTCTGATAAATACAAAGAACTGCCACAACGAATAAAAATTCCAGAAAACCTAACTCCGGATTTATTGCCGCAATTATACAAAAATCCCCTTAAAACAAAACAGACCAAATGGCAACACTTGCAGCAATTAAAGGAAATTTTGCCAAAAGACTGTCATCATTTTTATGACAGTCTTCCACATCAATAAATTTTTGTTTTTGGTAATTTGTTAGTTTAGTTGAGTTTCAATCACATTAACCGTTTATTTCTGTAATTGTTTGTCTTTATTGATAATACTTCGTATCGAAATATTATGTACCTAGCGTAAAAAAAAAACCACATATATCC
Organism: Diabrotica balteata; assembly: GCA_918026665.1. Taxonomy (NCBI): domain Eukaryota; kingdom Metazoa; phylum Arthropoda; class Insecta; order Coleoptera; family Chrysomelidae; genus Diabrotica; species Diabrotica balteata. The sequence goes on from OU898276.1 coordinate 83,149,336, forward strand.
GCTTAAAAACTGAAAAACCTTCGAAGATTAAAATTTTAGTTAAAAAAGTATCTGAGTATATAAAATATACGCACAAAAGATTAAATATTAAAATTCAAATAAATAGATGCACAAATTAGTTTTTTATGTCTCCTGTAAAATTGTCATTTTGACCCCAATGAAACAAAACCAAAAACTCACTTGAAAAATCGAAAAATTACTGGGCGCTATTTTTTAACTGGAATATCTGGATGAAGTCAATAGAAAAGGCGTATTAGCACGTCGTTATCGAAACTTTTACTGAAACATGACATTTAAGTAAAAAAAAGCGACTTTTTCATTCATTTCAATATTGTAAAAAAAAATAAGCATTCTATACTCTGTTTTTTAACCAGGAGGAGTAAACCAAAAAGACAGATTCACACTCAAGAAATTTACTAGAAAAGTCACCAAATACATCTTCTTTTTTTGTTGATTATCTCGGCCTTGCGGTAATCGAGTAATCAATATTGGACAACCTCACACGTTAATTTTACCTAACTTTATTTATGTTTGAATAATAAAATAATTTTTTTCAATTCACTTCCAATATATATTACAATTATTACAATAAAAAAGGACGTTTTTCACATTTGGTCCCATGTATATATATATTTAAATATCGGGTGATCCAGTTTTATAGATAAGTCTATGGTATTTAATTATAATTTAGAGAATATTTTGATCGATGAGAGTCAATAATGTTACAGATCTAAGTATGGTTTTTCTCAGAAATTTGTCTTTTAATAGTAGACCATATTCTTATTCTGGTATGATCAATTTCTTGAATCTAGTTTTTTTCTTACCAGATACTTTGTATAAATAAGTGTGTACTTACAATTTCTTTAATGCTGGATTCTTGTTTAATTTTGACAGTGAGTTTGTCCCATTTGTTATCAACAAATAAAATTTACTAAAAAATACTGGATTTCTATGAGTTATAATCAACAAATCCAATCTATTATGTTACATTCTTGCATAATTTTGCAGTTTCCTTGTGATGATTTACAACCAGGAAGAACAAAATCAACTGTATCATACAATCAAACTAAAACACAACATTACTTTACTAATGTTCTTTTATTGTGATGAAAACAAAATGGAAATGCTTCTTAACAAGTATACACTAAATTTAAAAGATAGTTGCCGTTTCTTCTTATGATAATTAGATATAAATAACATACATTTATAAATTTATAAACACTTTAAACTATATTTAGTATAAATATCATCTAGAAAAATATCACCTTACACACTATTCGCATATCACAAAGTCCAAGTTATTACAAACAAATTAGAGTCAGAAATCGATTTATATATATATATATATATATATATATATATATATATATATATATATATATATATATATATATATGTATATATATATTATAATGAGAACAGAAATACAATGAATAATGAATTAACATAGAAATATATACAACCAGATATACAATGTTAATTAATAAATTTATTTAGATAGTGATTGAAGACATAATTTGTGGGTTATATACTAGATAATATTATTAAGAAACAATTATATGAGGGTATTTTTAAGAATTTAGCATAAGAATTAAGTTTAAGAAGTTTTTTTTATTTTATTTAATATTTAATATGTTTAGTCAGCCATGTGCATATGCAACCAAACATACACTGTAGTGTCAAAGTCAAAAAGTTATTTATTTTTAGAATTTTAATTTAAAATAAAATTACACATGTAAAATAGTAAAAATATATTTCATATAAATGTTTAAGTTACATATAATAGTGTAGTTCTGATCTGGAGAGCCTAAAGTCAAGTAAATTGTAAATAGAAAGCTCTAGAAATGTCAATGGGACTATATGCATAATACATCACAGACAAAAAACCATTCCAGAATATTCAGATAGAACAAATAGAATGATTCGAACATTATTTATTGCTATAATATTCTGGAAACAATGAAAAAGATATAAAAAGCCATGTAATTTGGAGGAGTGACGAGTTCAGTTATGAGGTAGTTATCAGTATGATCAGTTATCAGTTAGAAGTCAGTTAATTAGTTAGTTACAGTTGATTAATCAGTTAGTAAAGTGAATCAGTAAAGTTATAATTCAAGAATTTAGTTACAAGAAGATTATTAATTGAGTTAGTTTAGAAGAAATTAAATCAGTTACAAGATTATTATTGAGGAGTTAGTTATAACAATTCAAGGATTATTAAGTCAATTACATGTGATTATTAATTACAAAGAATAATTAACAAGAATTTATGAGGTAATGAAGAGATTATTAGCTAGAAGAAGGGATTGATTAAGTTAAATGAATTATTAAGTCTAATACAGTTGAGATTAATTATTACTACAGTAATATAGTGATAGTATGAAGTTAATTCATTGAAGTAAGCATTCAATAATACAACCACAAGATCCAGTATATTTGAAAGTACATTACTTATATGGAAATTACAAGGATTTAAATTTATATATTTATATGGTGAGTGGAGATTATTAAGAAGGAACATATTAAAATAGTTGGATAACCAAGGATTAGTAAGAAAATATCGAGTGGTGATAACTTTAATTTTGGAAAAACTTTAGGCGTTCAGTGAAAGAAGGTACCAAATTTGGTTAATAATTTAATAATTGTAGGAATTTCAAATTTTAAATAGATTGTTTTAAATTGATATTGCTTATATTAGATAAATAGGTTTGTTTCATAATAGTTATAATAAAGATAATTTAAAAAAGTACTTACAAACTAATTCTTTGAGAACAGCGATAGAAACCCTATACTTACATATAACCATTCAAATTTACTCATAGCTCATACAGAAACAAATATATATATATATATATATATATATATATATATATATATATATATAATATATATATATATATATATATATATTTTAATTGGGTTAATGCCTCAACAATATTAAATATTAGAGGAAAATAATAATAATAAATGTATATATATATATATATATATATATATATATATATATATATATATATATATATATATTTTAATTGGGTTAATGCCTCAACAATATTAAATATTAGAGGAAAATAATAATAATAAATGAATTTCACAAATGTCATTAGTGTCGATATGTCATAATTTAGTGGAGTAAACTTGCCTGCGGTTGGACCAATTGCAAACAAGCATTACGGCGCGGAAAATTTGAATTACTCCTCCTGGTTAAAAAACAGACCATAGATGAAAATGTTCGACAGACTCCTGTCTTGAAAATGTTTGCTCTTTAAAATGAGATTTTTTAAAATAAAAAATGTTTATAGATAAACGAATAATTTATTGCAAATTAAACCCGAAAGTTATCATGTTTTCAGTTGTTTATAATTATTAAAATAAACAATAAAAAGATTTAAAACACATTTCATAATCTGAGTCTTTATGTATATTTGATGAACACAATCGGTAAAGTAGTTTTTAAACAATTATATATGTTTATCCCATTTGAGACAACAAAGACCATTTTCAAATTACTGTACATATTTTGGTCGGATTCTCTTTAGAAGGTCTCAAAAGTTCATATTTTTTAAAACGATAATAATTTTTAATTGTTTACTTACAAATAATTAATGCAGAATAAAGTACCATTACGATTATATTGGCAACACCCCTAACTGTTATACAACTTTTAAAACAATTATTTACCTGTTGCATCTAATAATAATTCATTAGAAGCTAAATAATTAAACTTATTTTATGTAAAAATTTAGATCCAATAAAATATAGCAAATAAAAAATATAAACCTCTTAGTTCCACCTACACTTTAATTCGAAAAGTCTGAAGTTGTTGATCTTTAAGGCAGAGCGTGTATTGCATTGTAATAAAAAGAGCAACTTGATAGCGTTCTAGCTGACCTAAACCTCAAAGTTTATCCGTTACCCGATAGGCGGCACAATAAAGAACAAAAACTTATATGTCATTTTATAAAATATGCTATAAACCATACAATGATTAAAAGCATATTATTTTATTTTTTTTATCATTATTAACATATTATATGCCACAATTTAAATGAAATAAAGCAAACAACAAATGTAACCTCTTGGTGCCACCTATACTACAATTCTTAAAGCTTTTATTTTTTCAACTGTAAGGCAGAGCCTGCATTGAATTGTAACGGAGAGAGCAACTTGATGGCGTTCTAGCTGACTTAAACCGTGAAGTTCTGGCGTTAACCGATGGGTGGCAGAATTGATAATAAGAAAAACTCAAAAAATATTTTATTTTATAAAATTATGTTATATAATAATAAAAAAATTCTTTGTATTGGTTTTATTCATTCTGGAATATATTAGATATTGGGTCTATTGAATAAAAATAAGTGTTACCTTAAAAGTAGTAACTTTTAACAGATTAAACGCCATGGCGGTCCCTAGGGACCGATCGTATACTATTGCATCTGGCCAGAGCGGTGAATTGGGACCGCTTTGTTATGCTTTATCTGTTGTTTTGTTTTTTTTTATGCAAATAATAAAACAATAATTTTTTATGCAAGTGTGTGTATATTTAGAAAAACTAACAAAGAAACATTTAATTGTGAAACAAAATAATAAAAAAAACTGAATTTATTTGTGACTGAATTGAAAAATTCAATGCACACATGTTCGTCATAATCTTGACAGAAGGTATTAACTTTTTTACGTTATTTTTGGATATTTTTCCTTCTCTTTCTTTCTGGTAACATCCTTTGCAATACTTTCTTGTTTTGTGTGAAGGCCCTTTCTTTTTGCTAAAAATATGTTTGGATTTTCGCTTTTTTTAGGTGTTTCATTTCCCACATTTTCTTTGTCTTCTTTTTCGCATATCTTTGTACACTTTTTCGCGAAAGTCAGTAATAGATATACGGGAACTATTAATTATTTTATACAAGTGGTGCGAAATAACCATTGTAGTACCAAACAGAATTTCAATTGCAACTTTGCGGTACCACTTTATACTCTTTCTCAAAGATGAATTAAAGGATGCCATTTTATCAGAATAGCGTTGGCTTATACTTTGTTTGGTCTCTGACTTTTACTTTTTTCATTGAATCTGTATGTCTTGTGGACAAAAGTAAGACATTCCTTTTGTCACGTCATTTCATAATACAAATTGCTCATTCATTCTCTCTTCCTACAATTTCTCCACGTTTAGCTTCTTGTATGTAACTTCTTTTTGATTACCGTGTCGATTTGATCGAAGTGTACCCAAGAGGTGTGTTTGTCTATCTAACAATTTGTTTGCTAGATCTAAACTTGTATAATAATTGTCGGTAACTACTGTCCTTAATTCTTTAATTTAAGTAAATATTACCTGCATATGCCCATTTCTAGTAAACTAAATCATATTTTGTATTTATCATTACCTACGTAAATTATTATTTGCTTACCTTCGTTATCAGCTACGGCAAGTTTTGCAAGCAAAAACGTTCTTTTTGTACGCTCCGAAGCCATAATAAGTTGATGTTGCTAAAAGCTCACTAGATGCACAACTAACCAATACAATAAAACAAGTCACGACAAGAATTTCAGCCGGACCGTGAAGGGGACCGCTAGTGCTATGTCAATAAAATTATACTCTGTGGCGTGACGGTCCCTGCGGACCGCCAAAAACTTTTTTTAATATTGACAAATTTTTACTTTTAAAATAAATTTTAATTACCATAATAGTTATAATTGATCAACTACTAACCAAAAACATCCAAAAAAATTTTCGGCCCAACAGAAAAAAACAATATTTTTGCTGTGGCGTTTAACGTGTTAAACAAAAACTAATACTTATAGGTAAATTATTAAGTTATTAAGTAAGGTAAGATATTATATATTTATATTTGAATAAAAGTAAGTTTTCTCTGGTAAGGTAATACTGGAAAACATTTTGAAATCTAAATATATGCTTGTAAGTGTTAACTTATGCTTGTGAATATTTACTTATATAATTGTCTTTTAAGGTTATTAATATATGCAGGACAAGTTTTGTTGAGTGACTGTCAATGGCTGATATTTGTGAAAATATTGAAAAATCCTCGTTCTTCTGAATAAATCTACAGTTCCCGCAATTGTTAAAAGTAAAAAGAAAACATGGAACCAAATAAAAGACCAATTTATTAAGGCTTTTGGTGTTTTTCGGGAAACTCAAAATCATCCCGCAAATATTATGGATAACAGCACAACAAACAATGATTTTTGAAATTCTTGGCAAATATACTATTAGTTTTAACCCTAATAGAAAATATCTGCTTTAGCTGCCCAAATACTCTTTCAATTATCACCTTTTCTCTGAAATGAATGATAATAATTCCTCGCTTCTGTTTTGAGGTTTTTTGAATGGGCATAATAACCATGAAGCATTTCTATCTATCTCCAAGAAGGCAAAAATTGCCTCTAAACCTTTGTAAAATTTGATAAATCTATTAGATTGATTAAGCATCTCCCACCTGGTACAATGCCAAAAAACCCGGTGGTTTTTCCCCAAACTCCAACTTTGTAAATATTTTGTTAATCTTGTAGTAAGAGTTTTTGGTTTTTCTTAAAATCAAGAAATGAAAATTGGGCTAAACCTTTTTTAAAACCCCCATTCTACAGCAGTTCTAATAACTTTTATTTAGTTATTAAATGCCTGTTGATGTGGTGATAAACCCTGTCTAGTAGGATATGCACATAAAAGAAAGTTACTTATTGGATAAGCTTGGTCGTCATATAAAACAATTTCTATCACCAAATGTGGCCACAGCTTCTAATTCATTATATTAGATTACATTATATATATATATATATATATATATATATATATATATAATATATATATATATATATATATATAATAAATTCATAATTATTCCGCCAGGGCACACCCATGAAAGATTGGTACTTGTTCTCTTTTTTTACCAGAATTATAATCTTCTTGATTTACTATTGGTCTACATATTGCTTTTGTTGTTCCATCTATAAATCCACAACAGTTTTAAACAGCACCACTTCTTGTACGTATAGCCTAAAACATGACAGAAAAATTTAATACCTAAATTATTAGGGCCATTCGGCCCTCATTTAACCATGACAAATTTTCCAGATCTTTTAAATGATCTTCATGAATTTCAGAAGTAAATGCAACCCTATAATTAATAATTTGAGATAATGATTAAGGTGACAAATAGAATAAGAGCTGAAGATCTTTGGGCCTGCTGGGATATGCGAGCCTTCTCGATAATGTGCACAGAGCCATCACTCCTAAAAACACGTAGAACACAAATGCACTTACCACTAAGAGAATTTCTAGTATTGGTATGCATAAAATCTGGTAGGCGTAAACCTCTTGCAACTGTAGGAATATCTTGCCTGATGATGAATTCTACATCATAATCATAAGCATTTGCCAAAAAAGTGCTTCTAGAATGAAAAGAAAACATAAACAACGTAAAGAACGCAACAAAGTTTGCATAAGTTTGCGCAATATCTCTATTTGTGATGTGTCAGCCATATGTCAACTGTCAAAATAGCGCGGTGTAAATAGTGCAGCGCAGACACTGTTAACTTTGCAATAACTCTCTAATGTCTACAGTGATCCGGTATTTAACGATCGCAATAATAGATCGCAATGCAACGACCTAATGAATGTTGTCATAAATACGGACTAAGGATGAATTTGAAAAACAACTAAATTCATAATCATGACTAAATCAGCAGATGCAAACATCCAATTGTTGCTAGATTTGCTAGATGTTGCTAGATTCGTTAAACTTAAAAAGTTTCTTTGTTTCTAGATTTTGAACTACTATGCCTTGAACCAAAAGTAGAGAACTACGAAAAATTCGTAGAGGTACTCAAAAATGTGTCTAGAAAAACTATCCCTAGAGGATGTAGACAACAATATGTTCCTGGGATGTCCAGCGAGTCCAAAGAACTAATGAGAACATGCGAAACCCTCTATTCCACTGACCCTTTTAGCCAAGAAACGGTTAACTGTGGAGCAGTACTACTCCAACAGCTAAGTCGAGCCAGACAGGAAAAGTGCATTAAGACCCTGGAAAAAATGGACATGACACATAGTAGCAAAATAGCATGGAACCTTGTAAAAAAACTCAGCGGTTATCCAAAAGAACATAAACCACCTTGCAAGGTTACAGCAAACCAAGTCGCTACGAATGGAAGAACTACTAACCGATATAAGGACCCAAACACTGTGAGAAGATTGGATTCGAAGACAAACCACCTAGGATTTCCTTTTACACTAAAAGAACTCCACGACGGTCTAAACAGGTTAAAAAATGGGAAAGCTGCAGGTGTGGATGATATATACAGTGAACAAATAAGGCATTTAGGCTAAGGAGCAAAAAACTGGATCTTGAAATTTTATAACACGTGCTGAAAAACCTGCAAAATTCCAAAATCATGAAGGAAATCTAAAGTAATAGCCTTGTTAAAACCAGGAAAGAAGTCAAAAAACCCCAGTAGCTACAGACCTATTTCGCTATTGTGTCACTTTTTCAAACTATACGAGAGACTCATACTCGCCAAAATAGAAAAAAATGTCGACAAGCACCTCATCCACAACAAGGAGGATTCAGACTTGGCAAATCTTGCACCGGTCAAGTCCTCGCATTAACAGAACACATTGAAGAGGGATTTGAAGAAAAACTTATAAGAGGGGCTGCTTTTTTAAATCTGACAGTAGCCTATGACGCAGTAAGGCACAAAACATTGCTCCGCAAATTATACGACATTCTCAATGACCACCATCTGGAAAGGTCGTGTATTTGTTACTGTAAAATAGACATTTTTTCGTTATGCTGGAGGGTAAAGTAAGTAGGTGAAGGGTTAAAAAAAACGGCCTCCCACAGGTAAGTGTTTTAGCACCAATGCTCTTCAATATATACACAAACAACCAACCTACTCCGACCGAAACCAAGCACTTCCTCTATGCTGACAATCTTGCAATATGTGCTCAAGGAAATAGTTTTGAAGAAGTGGAGGAGAAACTGCCTTAACTGCCTTAAAAACAACGACAGCGTACTACCTGCAGAATTCTCTGAGACCTAATCCCTCTAAAACCCAAGTCTGCGCTTTCCACCTTACGCCAACTTCCAAACAAGTTGATACTGCGCTAAATGAGACATGCAGGATAGTAACGGGGTGCATGAAACCAACGCCACTTTTAAATCTATATAGAGCAGCGGGTTTTGCAGAACCCTCAACACGCAGAGGCGCTGCAGAACACATAGAGAAAATTAAACATATTGCGGACGATTGGCATGCTCTATACAAAGCTCGAACACCACGAAAGCGACTAAAATCTAGGAAAAGCTTCATTGGAACAGTGCAGGATGAACCGCCTGAGTATTTTTCCCTTTCCCAGGTTCAATGGACCGGCCAGACCCTAGAATTTAAAACGCGGAAAACCTTGAATAGGATAAGAACGGGGATTGCTACAGTAAAATTAAATATAGCAAAATGGGGAAAAATAGACAAAGATAATGTGAACTGTGACTGTGGAGAAACAAAGAATATGGAACATCTTCTTACATGCAGAAACTGTCCTCATCGATGTACCCTTGAAGATTTATGGCTCGCCAACAAAGATTAAACCGACGTAGCCCGATGCTGGGCCGAAATTTTATGAATGACATGTCCGGACACGATTAAGTAAGTAAGTTTCTTTGTTGTCGAGATAAAAGGTTAGGACTACGCCTAAGAATGCTTTGATGGTATGTATTCACTACTCTTCTTTATGGCTTGAAAACATTGCCATTAAAACAAGTGCATCTAAATAAGTTGACCGCCTTTGAATTTTGGTGTTACAGAAGAATCCTACGAATATCATAGACTCAAAGAATGTTAAACACACAAGTTACTTAAAGGATAGAAAATGAAGCTGAAATATTATTGACTATCAAAAGAAGAAAACTTGAGTACTTAGACAATGTTATGAGAGGGCAAAAATACTCAGGTTATAGCTTATTATGCAATGCTAAATTATAGGACAGCGAAATGTGGACAGACAAAAAATATCGTGGAATAAGAACTTGAGGGAGTGATTTGAATGCAGTAGTGCAGAACTATTTATAGCGGCAGTCAACAGGTTCTGCATAGCCATGATGACTTCCAACCTTCGATAGAAGATGGAACTTAAAGAAGAAGATAGTAAACTCAACGAATGCTGCAGACATTGGAAAGCTTATCTGATTAAGTTGAGTGACAAAAAAGATATGATAATAACTCAATAGAAACAATACACTTATATTTTATCAGGTTCCACGTAAAGTAAAGACAAGGAGAATAATAATATTAAAATCGCTATTATTATCTGTTTGGTAAATAAAATAACACAGCTCTCAAGCCAACGTTTAAGTAAAATTGACAATAACTGAACGAATTTCAAAATTATATAAATATTAATCTAGCTTACCAATATTTTTTTCAAAAAAAAATGAATTTGCTTTGGTTTATTATTTATGGTACATAATATTTTATAGTAAATTAATTTATAGTAAATGAATGTATCAAGCAATTCCAATAAATTAAAGAATATTATTTATGTAAAAAAATAAAGCAATAATTAGTACTAAAATAGTTTAAGATTAGGTTATTTAAATATGTCGATTTTTACTGTTTACTTTAGTCACATTTGACCCACAATGATTCTGGGACACGCTTTACATTTATTTAAAATATCTAAAGATTCTGTAATTTCTTGAACAAGCAAGGACCGTAGCTGAGGGTTTACAACTTTCACAAAAGCCGGAACAAAACATTTCCAGCTCCTAAGTGTCCGTTATCTGAGTGAACATACGGTTTTCATGTAAACCAACCCTCACGTAAAAGACAGTAAATGCAAAGTACAGTCCGTGCTTGGCATACAGCAGGCGATTTTGCATTTTATAATAATGCGTTTCCAAAACAGGATAACTTCTTTTTCCCTAAAACTAATCTGAATTCTCTCGGTCTCTTATCTCAATATTCTTTTCCGATCCTAAATACTCACGTTCTATCGTTTAATCTGTTTCCCATTTTCTTTTTCTGCCGTTCTCCAGTACTTTGCATTCCAGTTTTTGTTGTTTCTGACAGTGATAGTTGAGAGCTTTCTTTTTCTGGCTTCGGGACTTTTAGATAGGGATTATTCGGATTTTATTCAGAAATGGATGATTGACATTGATAGTCTGTCCTCTAGGGACTGAATAATGGAAATAATACAATATGTCGTTTATATAAATTGTCCCTTGTTTATATTTCGGCATTCTATAGAATTATAAGTATACTTTGATTTTGGAAAATTTAATTACTATATATATATATATATATATATATATATATATATATATATATATATATATATATATATATATATATATAATTATTTTTATATGGGCGTATCGTTGATGTTTTCGAAAAAGGTAAGGTGGAGATATGTTATGACTTCAAGAGCTTTTTATGATGTTATATTATTATTGTTTAAATCAGATTGAAATATATTTTATTTAGGTTTTGTGTATCTTTTTTGTCTTTAATTGCGTTGGTGTTTCTTTTATTTCTATTGATTCGTATATATCCCTCTTCTTTTTGTTTTTTTTTTCTGTTTTTAAAACTTTGATGTTTTTAAAATCAAATTTGTTGTTCTTCCCGCTTTAAATAAAATCTAGTTCCACATGTAACATATCTTTATTGAATCCAAACCCAAGAAACATTAATTTTATATTAAATATAATACGGTTCAAGAAACTCAAAACTACTATATATATATATATATATATATATATATATTATATATATATATATATATATATATATATATATATTCTACAGATTAGATGTACTGGCACTTCAACATAGTCATAGAGTATTAAGATTGCCTCCATATCATTGCCAGTTTAACCCAATTGAGAATGTTTGGTAAGATTCTAAAAGATATTAGATGCAAAAATAAGTTCTGCAGGTACTGTAAATAAAAGTACAGTATTAGGTATTTGAAAAGAAGCACTAGAACAGGTAATTCAAGCGTACTAAAATTCGTAGATAATAATTGGATAATAATTATTGTGGTTAAATATTTAAGGTTACACCAGAAAAATGGAAGGAATATGTAAGACATGCCGAAGATATCATTAACGGAACTGGTAGATTAACTCAAAAATCAATTGCTTCATTATTTAAACTATTTACATTGTTTCTTAACTAAACTTCATAACTTGTTTGAAAATTACTTATCCCAATATGATTTATTTCAATCGATGCTATTTTGTTACATGAATGTTTGTTTTGATGTCTTGTAATTGCCAGTAAATCTTGCAGTCAACTCTTAAAAGATTCCAGGAGGAAGCGTTACTTTGAATAAACAAACATTCCAACTCCATAGTGTTTGAAATAAATAATAATAAATAATAATAATAGTCTCCCGTTTTATACCGCACGCGGCTTTGGGAGTATAGCAGGGTAGTCTGCTATATCTAGGGCCTACGGTATACAAGGAAGGTAACATGGCCAGTGCTACGCTTCAACCGCCTATTATTACCCCTGGTTTTACCCAAGGTACTCATTTTATTCAGGCTGAGTCGACCTGGGGCCTATAGACATTTTTAAAAATGCCTAGTTGTTCTTGCCGGCGGTAGGATTCGAACTCACGACCACCGGCATGCGAGGCAAGCACACTACCGCTTGCGCTACGCGGGCCCGCGTATAATAATAATAAATTCATAAATAAATCTTAGCTAAATAAACACTTTCCTTGGAATGTATAGAATAGGAATTATGACAAACTGCCGTTCCAATATAATGCGCAATAAAAAAATTTATACAGGACGGGACCTCTAATATGTAAATTAAAAAAAAATTATTTGTCAAAGTTTTTACTCCACATTCTACACATGGTAACATTAAAAAAGTCTATAGATACATACGTTACTCCATGTCATCTAAAGTTTATATTCCGCTACTTCAAAAAACCAACCAGACTTTATGCTCTTCTGACAAAGAATCTTCCGAAACTCTCTCTTTACCATTTTCACAAGTTTTTACTACAGAATTAAGTGATGGTTATCTACCTGCTATTAACCTTAATCGTGTCGGCGCATCCTTACAGCAAGTTGAATTCACAGTGGATCATGTCAAACAACACTTAAATAAACTTCGCACTGCCGCTTCACCTGGTTTAGATGGTTTAACACCAAAACTGTTAAAAAGGTGCGCAGACACGCTTGCAATACCCTTAACGTTAATTATGCAAACTTCTTTTATCCAGAACTCCTTACCCCCTAGTTGGAAATTATTTCCGAGGAGATGACCAAATTCCTTCTCCAGGAACATGTTATTTTAACACATTTGGATTTGTCTCTGGTCGCTCTACTCTAACCAATCTCCTACATTGTGTTAACGACTGGACGTCATCCCTTAACAGTTCGCAGCCGGTCGACGTTGTTTATCTAGATTTTTCTAAAGCCTTTGAGCGTGTAGCTAAGCACAGACTTCTACATAAGCTAGAACATTTCGCAGTTCGCGGTATTTTACTTCGTTGGATAGATGATTTCCCGACAGATCGATATTACAAAGTTAGAGTTGGCGAATATTTCTCACAGGTCAGGTTAGTGGAAAGTGGAGTGCCTCAGGGTTCTGTCCTTGGACCTCTGCTTTTTACGGTTTACACCAGCGATATTTCTTATTATGTCTCAAGTAAAATATCGTTCTACGCTGACGACACAAAAATATATGCCAATCTAATTACAAACCAGCAAACCCTTCAGATATGGACTTGGACTCTATTTTAACTTGGTGTTCCCAGTGGTTACTACCCTTAAACGCGGTAAAATGTGTAGTGCTTCGAATTGGTAAAAATAACCCACTTGTGTCGTACTTTGTTAACGGGCAGCCATTAGAATCTGCGTTTTCGTATAACGATCTTGGTGTTATCGTGAACAGCAGCCTAACTTGGTCCGATCATATTACCTCTATTTGTAAACGTGCAAACTCCAGACTGTATCTTATTCGGAGGTGTTTTTCGAGAGTTTCTATGCAATCATTCTGTAAACTTTACAATCTGTACGTAAGACCCATACTTGAATACGTTGGACCAACGTGTTATCCTGATCTGGTTTGAGACAAGACTTTGTTGGAAAACGTTCAAAGAAAAGCCACTCGAATTTCTTTGGGCCGAGAAGACCGTCTTATGCAGAAAGATTTAGTATGGCTAACCTAACTACTTTTGAACTTCACCGACAACGTGGAGACTTAATTACAACATTTAAAATACTAAAATTCAATTTTGGAAACCTCGATGAAATATTTATTATAAATCAAGATGAACGCCTCAGAGGTCATCAGTATAAACTAAAGAAAGAAAATTTTTCTACAAGACCAAGACAGAACTTTTGTCCAAATAGAGTTTTTGAGTGCTGAAATAACCTTAACGATAACATTGTCTCCGCTCCCTCTATCAACTCTTTCAAAAACAGACTTGACCGTTTTATATTATAGTTAAAATATTGTTTTTCTTTTAAACCATGAAATTGTAATTTTGTTTCTTTAATTTGTATTTTTTGTTATTTAATAGTAGGTGATTAATGAAATTTCTTTATTTTTGGGCATAATAGGGACTTAGCTCCTCTGCCCTCGCTTATATTATAATAATAATAATTATAATAATAATTTAAAAAAAATAACCTTTTCACATTTAGCCGATCATGATCCTGCCTGGTCTTGCCTTACGATATTATCAGATTTAACTAAAATGTCATGCAATAATTGTTGACATTCTTAAAATCCTATATGACGTCAAAATTAGTGACGCACTGAAAGAAGGGCAGACTGTACATACTTCATCTAATTAACATACCGTTGCACGTAATTATCTACGTCAGAGATCGAAGTTGACATAGTTGCCAAAGTATAAAAAAATCCTGAATCCATGTTAAATCAAAAACGTCACATAATTATTGCAAAAGTATTACCGTCTCTTTACAACGACTATTTAAATTCTTACGCAACATTTTTGAAATAAAACACACTAATTTTGTTCCAAAAAAATTGATTTTATTAAATAGTTAAAAATATAAAACAAGGGATATTCACTTTAAAATTCAAAATAATAGTGTCAAAGTGTCAACACCGCAACTGTCAAATAAGTGTTACCAATTTATGCCAAATTTTCACCTTCGTTCGATTACAGTTACAGTGGGTTCCGAACAAATGTTCTTCATAAAAACGCTTTATAACGCACTTATACAAATTTAATGAAACATATTATTGTGTATTTCTTTAAGTTAACATTAATAGAAATTTTAAAATATTTCTACGCGTATATAATAAAATATGTCTAGTGGCTGTAATACCCGTGTACTCGGCAAAGTGATTCTAAAAAAGAACACACCTACCGCCTAAATATTTCGTGTTGGTATTAGGTGACGTCACGGGCTATGACGCCGATGACGTGCAACGTTATATAAATTAGATGAAGTATAAATTAATAACTAGTCTAATTAACATTTCCAAATAAAAATAATCATTTCTTACTATAAAAAAAAAATAAATTACATGCTCTTAAAACATCTTGGAACACCCTTTATTTCAGACTCTCTAGACATGGCTTGCAAAAGAAGACAATATGATAAATATCCCCATTTGTATATAGTTGATAGATAAACTACCAACTTAAATCACTAGATTATTTTTAATTAAATACACAAATTTAGTTTTTCTGGTTTTTGTTTTTTAGTCTACCAGTGTATGTTTTCCAAAGCTTAATTTGTCTTATACAAAATAACTTTTTATTTTCTAATAATCTCCATTATAAATGATCGTTTCAAAGACATTTTCATTTTTGTCAACGTCTTGAAAATCCATTATAGCCCATTGTTACAACATTATTGTCTGGGAACTAGTCCACATGCCCTAAGTACACCATACGTTCATTATCTAAATGCGACCTTCATATACTGCTGTCATTGATAAACACAACTCCCAACTGATCCTCTAAAGGTGTACAGATACAGCCGCAATACTCACACTGTTAAATAATTCACATAAATTCCTTCTCGAACTTCCCCAGAGATATTCCCGGACTTGGGGAGTTTAACTCCTCGGGCGTCATCTGAACTATAAATAAATAAACTACTAATCAGTTAAGTTTTCCATCTAGACCGAACCGAGCAAACGAAGCAAAAAGTTTAAAGTTTCGTGTACCGGCGGCATTCGCTAAAGATTCCGTAAGTAGAGTCCGTTTCCGTTATTTCTGTGTGCTCGCTAGCGGTCTGTCTCAATTCGATTTTTTAAATTTTCTTCCCGGCTTTATGGTTTATTTAAATATAAATGCGCCTTTTTATGTCTTTTTTTTATAATATAAGAGTAACAGTTTTTTAAATCAAGGCACGTTTAACTCGGTGACGATACTTTACCTAGTAAACGATTTAACACGTTCACTCTCCTAAGATCCATATAAAATTAGCAAATTTAACTATTGATAATGCAAATCATAGGGGGCTGCAAAAATGTTCTGGCATAATATTTTTCAAAAAGCACGTGTCAGTAAATTACTTCCTTCCTAAAGAGGGTTCCGAACGAAAAATGCTACATTAGTTTTTTTATTTTATTTTATTATCAAATAATTAAGAATTAATTCCTATTTCAGAAGCCAACGAGTAAACATCAGGTTTCTACTAATAGTATTTTTAATAAAAACTTGTTAGTTTAATGTGATTGTTTATCAAGCAAATATTCGTAAGTCGATATTATAAGTACTTTCGACAAATAAAATTAGGCCAGTCGTTTCTGGCCATACTTAATTTTTTGGTATCCAAAATATTAAAATCAAATTATGGCATCATCATCACAAACAGCTTAACCTCGCTTCGCTGCAGTAACCAAAATAACACAGAAAAAATCTATAACAGCAACATCATGTCCCAGTAGAACTCAAGCCATTGTTATGAACGCTATCCCAGACGTAGTACTATTTGATTACATAAAGGCAATCAGCGACATTGTTACCCCCAAAGAAATAACCTTTGCTTCACGTATTTCTAACCAACGTATATGTATCTATCTTTCTTCTGTAACCGTAGTAGATAATCTTCTAAAAAATAATCCGACTATTTCGGTTAGAAATCAAACAATATCTATTCGCAGACTTATTACTCCTGCAATGTGGCTGTGTCCTTTGATTCCGAATGCACTCATAGAGCAAGCACTTAAAAATGAAATTCGATTACAACTTGTTCCCCTATCTCGCATATCCGTTGTAGTTCTTTCGACGCTCAGTCTTTGTGATACCAGATAAAGAACACGTTAAGTTAAATACTTCAATTGTAATCTCACATGAAAATACAAATTATAGCATCTTTATCACTTCAGACAAACTAGAGTGCTTTTTATGCAAGCAATCTGGACACACTGCAGACTCCTGCCCCAACCCTCAAAAAATATCTAGCAATCCCTCTTCAAGTACAACTTCTAGCCATATCCCAATTGATCCTCCTTCTAGTATATCCTCCTCTTTTACCCTCCTCAAAAAAAATCTATTCAAATAACCCACCTACTGACATATCAACACCAAATGAACAGTCTATAACACCATTATCTGTCCCTTCTAACTCTGCCACAAAAAGAACTCATTCCACTGACACAAGTCTTGAATCTCCTTCTTTACTAGTTACCGCTAGCCCGCTAAACTTAAACTCTAATAACACACCAAATACAACAACCTTCGCAACACCTAAATCAGCTTCTAAAAAGAAAAAAAAACTGATGACAAAGAAATTGGTAAAATTAGTCCATCTGCCCACTCAAGTATTGAAAAATTAATTTGTGCGAATCCAAAAAAATTTTCGTTATCAGCATTAAAAAATAATTGCCTACCTAGAAAATTCCTTTTGGAGTAGTGATCCTCTCACAGAAGCTCATAATGTTACCACGAACATTCATTCTCTCCTCGAAGATCTTATACAAAAATATACCAAACTGTATCCGATAGATCATTTAAAAATCGCATTACAAGAATAACGAAAAAGCTAAAACGCACATTAAATTCTATAGACGCTGACGAACTTACCAGCTTTACGTCCAATAATTCATATGACTCTAACTGCAATGATATCGATCTTTTCTAAAATTACTTAATTAGTACAAGGTATATTCTTCCTACTAACCAAATAAGTTTTAAAATTCACTATTTTACAATAGAACTGCGACGGATACTATCCGCACCTTGAACACATTCAATATCTTATTATATTTATCAATTATCATTATCATTATCAATTTACAATCCAGATTTCCTTTGTCTCAAAGAGACTAATTTTAATACAACTAATATTCCCCATCTTAAATCCTTTGAAGGATACCACTTTATTAGAACAAACTGCTTCAGAGCTAGTGGAGGTGCATCAATATTTGCGTCCAGCGAAATCTTCTCAACAATGCTACCATTAATAAAAAATCTTGAGGCAATTGCCATAACTACATATTGCCCTAATAAACTTACCATCTGCTCCATATATATTCCCCCAAACCATTCTCTAAAAGAAGAAGAGCTCCTAGACCTTATATTCCAACTTCCACAGCCGTTTATACTCACAGGAGACTTCAATGCACATAACAGTATGTGAGGTTCTCAATCAACATTTGGACGGGGAAAAGTAGTTGAAAATATTATTAACTGCACAAACTCATGCCTTCTTAACACAGGATCTAATACTCATTTTAATATTTCCTCTGGATCTTTCTCTACTATAGATCTCAGTATTAGTGATTCTAAATCTGCACCTTTTTTAACCTGGCAAACAGCTGGTGATCTCTTTGATAGCAATCATTATTGTATAATAATTTCCAACAATTGTAATGGGACTGCCTCTGCCAAAAGCTATTGACGCCTAATAAAGCTAACTGGCCAGAGTATTCAAAAGCTGTTAACACTTTCTTGCTCGCTCATGATCATCTAATAATTAAAGATGTAGACTATTCGTTAACGTCAATAATAGACACTATTCTTTCTGCTGCTAAAACTCATATTGGCAAAACATCATTCTCTCCAAATCATAAAGCAGTTTCTTGGTGGAACTCTTCTTGTAAAGAGGCGATTCGTCTATCCAAAAAACTTTAAATAAGTACCAAATAAATAGAAGCCTTGAAAATCTAATAAAATCTTCTTATGCAATCCTAAAGCACTTGTCTAATTAAAGTCTTAAAAAACTACTTAACTTATACAATATTACCTGGAGTTCCCATAAATTTCCATCTCAGTGAAGCAAATCTATTGTTATACCAATACTCAAGCCAAATCAGCCAACTATCTTTCCACAATCTTACAGGCCCATCTCTCTCACATGCACTATGTGTAAGCTAATGAAAAAAATGATTAACAAACGTCTTTTATAGTTTTTTGAAAAACACAAGATTATTCCAAAGGAACAATCTGGCTACTAAAAACAGCGCTCCACAAGAGATAATCTAGTAATACTCCAAACCCATATGTCCAACGCAATAAATTGGAAGCAAGATTTGATAGCAAGTATCTTCGATATAGAAGGCGCATTTGATACCATCTCTAGAAATGCAATCCTTGACAAACTTTTTGAATGTAACTTTACTGGCAACATATATGCATTTATCAAAAACTTCCTAACATTTAGATCGTTTAGGGTTTCTGTCAACAACTTCCTTTTTTCTCCACACATCCAACATGATGGAATTTCTCAAGGTTAAGTTTTAAGAATATCCTTATTCATTCTTTCGATTAGCAAGTTAAGTGAAAATATAGCTCCACCAATCAAATGCGTATTATATTCCGATGACCTAATAATGTACTGTCATGCTAAATCCAACGCAACTACTAGTAAAATTCTACAATAAGGAGTAAGTGACCTACAAAACAAAGTAGCTTCTCTAGGACTTACCCTCTCCCACTCTAAATCCAAAGTTATAAAATTTAGCAGAAAAATAAGTTCTGTTGATGCTAAAATCACTATCAACAACTTCAAATTACCGGTTGTTAAAAATTGCAAAATATTAGGGCTGATATTTGATTCAAGATTAACCTGGAAACAACACATACAGGAACTTAAAGGAGTTTGCCTCTGAAGGTTAAATATACTCAAAACACTCTCACATTATCATTGGGGAGCGGAAGAATCTACGTTACTGAAAGTCTACAGATCACTTATCCGCTCCAAGCTCGACTATGGATGTTTCGTCTATATTTCTGCTACTAAATCAATATTAAATTCATTGAATACAGTTCACAATACAGCTATTCGTCTATGTCTTGGAGCATTCCGTTCTAGTCCGGCAGAAAGTCTGTACTGTGAAGTTAATGAACCTCCTCTATGGCTCAGGCAAAAAAACCTTCTTTTCTCCTATGCCGCTGCAATTTCTTTCAATCCGTCCAATCCCGTATATCATCTATGTACATCATCACATCATCCTCATAACAACTCTTCATGCAAATTAATTATACATCATATTCCTAGTCTTCTACAACCGTTACTAAAAGATATAAATTTGTCTGAAACCAGAACTCTACCATCCTCCAATATTCCTTTTGGACCAACATACTCCCACATCATATTTCACTCACCAAGTTGAACAAGGAAGATACCAGTATTAGTACATTAAGAATGCTCTTTCTAGAACTTATAAACAAAAATAAATACAACATATTTCTTTAGACTGACGCGTCAAAGACTGAAAGTGGTGTTGGATACTCTGTAACCACTGTACAACAGCCTATCGAACTCTCTAAAATCTCTCCTTGGTGTAGTATACACACTGGTGAACTACTAGCTATCTTACATGCTTTTAAATATGCCAAACAATATCCAAATACATACATAGCCATATGCTCTGATTCAATTTCCTCTATATACTCCATTCTTGCTACTAAACATCCTATCGTCCAAGACATTCATGACACATATCAGCTTCTTATAAACAAAAATATAACTATCACTGTGATATGGGTACCATCCCATGTTGGTAATAATTGTAACGAAAAAGCTGATTGCCTTGCCAAAAAAGCCGCATCATCTACGGACACCATTATGAACATACAAATTTGCAATGATCTGAATGCTAGACTAAAGAAGCTTAATTTATCCACCTGGCAGATTCACTGGAATAATGTTACTTCAGCGCTGCATGAAACTAAACCGTCAGTGAACCTTCTTACATATCCCAGTTTATCTCGAAAAAATATGGCAATCATACGGATATTGCGTATAGGACATACCCGTCTAACTCATGGCTACCTGATGACATCATCTCCACAACCAAAATGTCAGCACTGCAATACTACTCTCCGAATCAGGCATATACTTATCGAATGCCCTTTTTATGCCAAAATACGCCAACTGCTCAATATCAGTACCAACTTCAAAGAGGTCCTAAACAGCACAGACCAAATCAACAAAGTCATCAAATTCCTCGAGAAAAGTCAACTACTCAACAAAATATGAACAAGTTTTTATTATTTTCTCTGTATGTTAGATGTTAACTATATTATTTTGTAATTTATATGATATTACTATGTAAATCGTAACTCGTGCTAATGACCATATATGTCATATGCACATTAATTTAAATTAAAAAAAAATTAAGAATTAAAACATAAATAGTAGATTTTTTAATAAAAACTAAAAAACTACACTTTGGAGTATTTTTGTATGATAATAATATAATCAATTGGATTTACAGACAATTTTGTTTAACCTACCTTACATACAATTATAAAAGGTAAAGGTTTGACCTACAAGTATCTTCTCCTTTCGGTTCATCTCCTATCGAATATTATGAAGGCTATTCGAACTTTGTTAACAACCATACTAAACAAGATATTCTTCTGCGGTCCAGATTCCTTCATCGTTAAATCGTTTCTTGAATTATATTTTATTAATTATTTTTATTTTTTTTTTCTGCATTTGATGGTCCAAGTATTTTATCGGTCATCGATTTTTTATGTAATTATGCCTCTTGTCTACTACTCTTTTTAACAAGCCATCGTGCTCTTACGTAGCATTAATCCATTTGGGCGATATAGAAATAAGCGCCATTTGGCAGCTTGACGCTATCTTTAATTTTTGTGACATTTTCCTTCTAAATGTTTATACTATTTTTATAATAATACTATTGTTTCAGTATTTACTTATATAATAATAATTTATTATGTAGAAACAGCGTAAAATTTTGGTCAATCTGTCAGTACATTTTTTTTTGTATTTCAATCAGAATTATTATTTTCTTTTCTTCTTTACATGAGCTCAGAGTAATACCCAAATATTTTGCAGTATTTGAATATGGAATTTGATTATTTATATTTATTGGAATATTTATTTTGAACGTTTTTGTTAGTAAAGTTTACATAATATATGAAGTTTGTTTCGTCACTTGTTTGTCCAGTCATATTAGTCCAGGGTAATAAGGATTTTCTCGTGACAATCAATAATCCAGGTAGCTGACAACTTTTTTAGTTATTGTGGACATATAAGAATAAAACCTACCTGTTTCCTGCCTAAAGTTTAGAGCCGTGTTTTAATGGTTAACAATTTAATGCAAAAAACGCGATTTTTCCAATTTTTTGCACTTCATTAGAAAGCTAAATACTTGACATAAAATTACAAATTTTTATTTTTTAGAATATTGACAAAGCTTCAAAATGCCGATTTTTGTAAGTTGAAAAGTCAATTTGTTGATGCAAATTGCTTTACAAATTGCAAAATAAGTGACAATTAATATTTGTTAAAAAATTTTAGTAAACTTAAATGTAAAACTTTAGAGTTCCAGCCAAGGTTGGGTAATGGGGTACTTAACAAACCCTCAAAATTTGGAACTCATATATTAATTAGTTTAAAAGTTATTGTATTTGTTCATTACAGAGACCTTTTTTTACAATAACATAACACAGAAAATAATATAGATAGGGTAATGCTGTGGGTGACAAATGAAAGCAAAAGACTTATAATATCAATATGTATTAAAAAAAAAGATAAAAAAATGATTTATCACAATCAAAAATCCCGATGCCAAATTTTTGAAATTATGTAGTTTACAAACATTTAGAATAACTTTAAAAACATTGTCCATAGAAGAAATCTTTTTTACATTCGAAAAGCCAGTATTTTCACCCAAATTTTCAAATAAAAAAATTTGGCCTAGGTTAATTTGGGCCGAAGTTAGCTATGCTTTTTTGTTAATTCACAGCTAATTTGATTACAATAATTAAGGAACCTCACTGACACGGTGTTAAAGAATGGGATTTATATTTTTTGGTTTTAAAAATTTGCACAGACAGTGTACTTTTACAGGACCTTCTACGAATTGTCAAAAATGTAGTTCAAATGGTGACTATGAAGAACTTACAAATCCATGGAGTGAATATCGGAAATTTGGTCAACGGGAACTGAACGAGTTAAGTTCTGTGTGTGAAGTGCCGAATTTTTGTCAAATTTTTTCGATATAAACAAAACTGTTATACCTAAAATTTGAACCATATAGTTTATGGAACACAGTGAATCGTGAAATGATGTTATAACTGTCTCAAAGTGAGTTGTACATAAGTTAATTTACTTTAATATTTTGAAGACATAACCAACAAATACACTAGTTCTGTCAATTTTTAATAAACATTGTTCTGTGATACTAGCATATCAGAATAGTCGCTAATTTCCTGGTTTGTATAGGCAACCAGTTTTACGGCATGCCGTATTTAAACTTGCCTATAGCAAACACTACCAATAAATATTAGTGATCAAGCCATTATTGCTTCTGACTACAGGGTCGAGATGAACTCTCCAACTGCAAATAACAGAAATACAACTGAAAGTAACAGCCCTCCAGTTTGATATGTTGCTGCTGCCAAAGCAATACCCAAAACTACGTATCCAAAAAAAAGAGCAGGCTATAGTGTTCCATATAACTGATAACAATCTTAAATTATTTGATTACGTCAAATCAATTGGAAATATTATTAGGCCGAAAAACATTAGCTTCGCTTCCAGAATCTCGAACAACCGTTTGTGTATTTACCTAAACAATATAGAATGTGTGGACCTTATACTCACAAATAATCCTGTTGTTCGCATAGGAGACGTAGACCATAGTATTAGAAGACTAGTTACACCAGCTAAACGTCTAGTTTTATCAAATATATGTCCATCTATTCCACATGAGCTTATCGAGTCAGCACTCAAAGATTATGGCCTACAGATTGCTTCACCCATCTCATTCCTAAGGGCAGGAATTCCAGACGACGAATATAACCATATTCTTTTCTTTCGTAGACAGGTTTACATAGTCCCACCGAACGATAACTACGAGATCCAAACTTCATTGGTCATTCCATTTGAAGGTAATGCACATCGCATATTTTTGTCTATCGATAAAATGCTCCGTTTTTTATGCAAACAATCTGGACATGTAGCTAACAATTGCACAAATATAACTGTCCCTTCAGTTACTACAGAGAATCCATCAACAACTGAAGAAATATCATCCTTACCTGTCCCTGGAATGAAGAGAGCCTTTTCGAATTCAGTCGATTCTAACGTAATCAACGTGTCAGAAACACAAGAAGAAGTTTCACCTGCAATGCCTTCACCTCATCAAGATACAAACTCAGAAAACCAATGAAACAAGCTAGGAAGAAGTTAAAAAAAGATTCGTCTGATAGTTCTAAAATCACGGATGCCTCAAAAGAAGCAATAAAAGACTGTTTTAGTAAGTCATCACACTCTTTTTCCACTTCTGTAGACAATTTTATAAGTTTTCTTGAAAATAGTTATGGTAGTAGCAATATATTATCTGAAGCCCAATAATTTACAGATGACATCAAATCATTACTCTCTGACATGTGTAATATTTATCCTTTTCTAACAGATAGGTCACTAAAGTACAGATTTACAAGAATATCAAAAAACTTAAGCAAGTTTTTTCAGTCTGACACAGCAGACACAGTGAGCATAAATTCCCTGTCATCACTGGAGCCTCCAGATGAGGAATGTCTCTCAGATACTTCCCAACATTCCCAAAAATGCTCATTTTAATTAACTTTAATCTAATCCAGTGGAATTGTGATGGGTTTTACCCTAGACTTGAACACCTTCAAAAGTTAATCCTTGATACTACTGCCGACATAGTATGTTTACAAGAAACGAATTTCAAATCTGACCACAAACGACTTCTAAATGGTTTTGTAGGATATCATTCCTGAGAACTGACTATCTTAGAGCTAGCGGTGGAACATCCATATTCGTATCCAATAATCTCTACTCCACACATCTTCCCATTTGCACAAACTTAGAAGCTATCGCCGTTAACATTTGGTGTCCAAATAAAATTACAGTTTGTAGTATCTACATTCCTCCAAATTATAGTTTATCCGAAGCCGATTTAGTGGACCTCATATACCAACTTCCTTCACCTTTCCTTCTTGTTGGAGATTTCAATGCCCACAATACATTGTGGGGTTCTGAAAAAACCTTCGGCCGAGGAAAAACTGTTGAAAATGTATTGAACATTACCGATACTTGTATGATGAATAACCATTCCAAGACTCATTTTAATATGCTACTGGTACATTCTCCTCAATAGACTTAAGCTTGTGCCACCCAAGAATATATCCTAACCTCACATGGAGACCAGTTGACTATCTTTATGACAGTAATCATTTTCCTATTCTAATATCTGAAAAATCTGTTAAACATTTCGACTCCTTTAAAAAATGGAACATTTCTAACGCTAACTGGGACGGCTTTCGATTATATACTGAAAACAAACTAAATCAGCTACAGTTATCAGAAGATGCAAATGAAAATATTGGCGCTTTCAATAACTGTATAATCTCTGCTGCTGAAGCAAATATTGGACAAATAACAATTTCTTCGTCTCATAAAAAAACTCCATGACAGGAAAGAAAACTTATTTAAAAATTTCTGCCATACTTACTCAAAACAGCACAGTCACTTGTAGTCAACAAATTGTTAACATATTGGGTGAAACCTTTCATAAAAAAGCAACAAATAAACTTACTTCAAATTTTCAGCTTCCCATGTCTACTAATCTAAACTCCAGTTTATGTGATAGCAGAAAATTAGATCAAATTTCCTTAAATATGCCATTCACAATACAAGAATTATCAGACACATTGTACTGTTGCAAAAATTCAGCTGCAGGTCCAGATAACATCCCCTTTATCTTTATTAAAAATCTTTCAAGGCCTAGTTTAGCTAAATTGCTGGAAATTTACAATTTAATATGGACCAAAAAATCATTTCCAACTTTGTGGCAAAAATCCACAATAATTCCTGTCAAAAAACAAGGCAAACCTTCAACTGATCCAAATTCCTACAGACCAATCTCTCTTACATGTACAATGTGCAAACTTATGAAAAAAATGATCAATAAAAGACTCCTGTGGTTCCTCGAAAAACATAAAATAATAAATTTGGCACAATCAGGTTTTAGATCACATCGAAGTACAGCAGACAATCTAGCAATCCTTCAAACATCAATTATTAACGCCTTTCAGTGCAAACAAGACCTAATAGCTGTTTCGTTTGATATCGAAAAAGCATTCGATACTCTGTATAGGCCTCTTATTATAGCCAAACCCGAGGAATACAGTATATCTCTAAATATGTCGTCATTTATTAATCAATTTCTAACAAATAGAACTTTTAAGGTAAGAGAAAATGGCAAAATTTCTAGGACTTTTAAACAAACTGATGGTGTTCCCCAAGGGTCGGTATTGAGTCCTACACTCTTTATTCTTGTTTTAAACGATATATGTAAAAAAATTGAGCTTCTAGTCAAGTTTGCACTCTACGCAGATGATTTAATAATTTTTTGCAGAGGAAAAGACACTGTTGCCACTTGCAAACTACTTCAGAATGCTACTGACCAATTGCTTGAATGGACTTCAGTAAGCGGATTTAACTTTTCTGTTGAAAAGACAAAAATCATTAAGTTTTCTCGCAGGACAGCCAGTACTATAGATCCTAAAATTACCATAAATGGTACTTGCCTACCTGCAGTAAAGACTATGCGGATTTTAGGACTCACATTCGACAGCAAACTTACTTGGAAAAGCCATTTAAAAGATCTCAAAACTAAGTGCATGACAAATATTAACTTATTAAAAACTCTGTCTAATCATCATTGGGGTGCAGACGAAGACTCCTTGCTTCAGATTTATAGATGTCTTATTCATTCTAAAATAGACTACTGCAGTTTCATTTATATGTCAGCTAGCCCATCAGATCTAAAACTGCTAAATTCTGTACACAACACTGCACTCCGAATATGCCTTGGAGCCTTCAGGTCGAGCCCCGCCGAGAGTTTATACAGAGAAGCTAATGAACTTCCCCCCTGGCTACGTCGCCGGCAACTCCATTTAAAATATGCATCTCGAATCTCAGCTAATACCGAAAACCCAGCTTATAAATTATTAAGAAATGAACTTTTAAACTTTCCTTCTCCTATTAAACTTAAATCTATGCCACAGTATCTCTCACCACACCTGAATAATATCGACCCTTCAGCCACAACTCCGATATTAATATCACCTAAACCTCCCTGGAATAAACTGATAGCAGATTTTAATCTCTCGTTAAATAATTATGATAAGCACCAGACAAATCCACAATTTCTAAGGAAAACCTTTACAGAATTAACTGCTAACAACAGATTTGACCAAATTTTATACACAGATGCTTCTAAGAGTCCTATAGCTGTTGGATGTGCTGTAACTTCAAACACAGATTTATTCATATCTTGCAATCTCCCGTCCTTCTGCTGCATACAAACTGCTGAATTATTCTCTATTCTTCAAGCTACAAACTTACTATCTCCAGAAAATAAAAAAGTAGCAATATGTACAGACTCTTTAACGTCTATCTATTCTCTCAAAAGTATGTACACGGTGCATCCTTTGGTTCAAGCATTTCAAAACTCTTTTGATAGTTTAATTTCAATGGGAGTATCCATAACCATGATCTGGATTCCGTCTCATGTAGGAATTCCTGGTAACGAACTAGCCGACCTATTTGCAAAACAAGCTTTGTCTTCTAATATGGAGACTGAAAACATACAACTACATACAGATTTACAGTCGTATTTTAAAAATATCATACAAATGTCTTGGCAAGATCACTGGAATAAAATTCCTTCCAAGCTTCGTGACATCCATCCCAGCGTTAAAAAGCTTGAGTTTCCTTCCATGACACGAAAAAACAAAACCTTAATCCGCCGACTCAGAATCGGTTATACAAGACTAACTCATAAACATTTAATGACTTCTCAAGATCCACCTACATGTACAAACTGTGATAATATTTTATCTGTTAAACATATTCTCCTAGACTGTCCCCGATTTATTAACGAAAGAAAAAAGAATCTGTTGAGTCGAAACCTACAAAATATTCTCAGTTCGCCAGATCAATTCCAAAACCTTACTAACTTCCTGTATGAAACCAAGCTTTACCAGGAAATTTAGAAGAAGAAACGTAGTTTAGAATTGGATAATTGTAATAATTGTATCAATATTTAATGTATTTAATGTATTTCTTTATTGATTGTAATGTTACTGTATATTCTTGTAATGTAATATAATAAAATTGTACCTGTGTCAGTGACCTACGCTGTCGAGACACGTAAAGCTAAATAAAAAAAAATCCATGGAGTTTAAATACCGAACAAACAATGTCAAACTAATACAATTTTGTATATCTCCGGATCTACTCAATGGATTTTGATCATTCTTTTTTTAATTTATATGTAATTTCTACGTACATTTCAAATATGTAATTTGTTTATATATTCATTAATTAATAAATAGTCTAGTTTGTTTAAACAATTCGTAAAAAAAAATCTTCCAAATATCTATTTTTTAACATTAGTATCATTAATAATCATAGAAAAAATTGCGTTTTTTGCCTTAAATTGTTAATAATTCAAAAACGGCTCCAAATTCAAAGCAGGAAACAAGTAGGTTTTCTTCCTATAGGTCTACAATCACGAACATGGTCTATTTTTTGCTTATTTCCCTGAAGTATATATTTGATAAACATCTGTGTAATTTCTCTGTCGCTTCCTTGCTGGTTTTGCATATTGCTATGATAGCAGTATCATCGGTAAATGTTGCAATTGTATTATTTTCTAGGACAATAATATAATACATATACAAAAGGTAAAGACACTTCTTTGTGGTAGCCCTGCAGAAAATTCTTTCAGCTCCGTGTATGTATATTCCTGTTTAATTCTGAAATATATTTCCAAGATGCAGGATTCAATAATTTGAGAGTATCGTTTTGGTAAATATAGTCTTAATTTATAGTTATGGTGTCTTTGCCATACTTTATCATAAATATATATAATATGGTATAATAATGTACCTATAATATGATATAATCCGTATAAAAAGTCTAATGGACGTCGACGTCCATTTTTCATTCAATTCGGTTGTTCCAATGTTCTTTGAGTTCTTTTGAGCTCATTGAGTTTTTTATTCCTTCCATCCGTGTTTTCTACGGTAGTCCTCTCTTCTGGATTCCTGTAGTTGTTCATACAGGTACTTGTTTCGGGAGTCTACTGTCTTTCATTCATTGGACATGTCCGTACCATTGGAGCTGCATTCGTTGTATGCCATCCATGACTGTACCTTCTATTCTCATACTCTATTGCATCCATTTCGGCGACATATCTTTCTTCCATGTCTCTGTTCATCGTCTCGTTTTACAACTGTGTAAATAAAAGCATGCTTTTTACCACAGTTTTATGAGTTGTAATGCTAGAAAGAGCATGTTAGCTGAGCCAAAACAAAAAATAATCCTCCTTATTGCTTCCACTGGAATAAGCTAACCGTTCAACTGGGCCCGGACTACCCCCTTCTAATTCTTTAAACTCCTGTTTTGAAATTAATAATACTCATTATTTTGTCTCATTACCTATTTAGTTGTCAAGGTAGATACATTGTTACCTAAAGAAGTGAAAGTGGTTCAATTTAAAAATTATATCGTAAATAATAAATATTTGAAAACTGATGCACATATTCCTCCCGCGATTTGGGCTTTAAGTACTAATTTTATAAATCGCACCACTAATAGACGTAAATCCTTTCATTTTAATTTCATAAATGTTTTTATTCGCCACATCTCAACATTTTCCATTTGAGAATATTTACCATCAAACTGTAATATACGTTAAAAGCCAATTTGTCAGTAAAAAAGTAACAAAAAAAAACAAAAGAAAATATAAGACATAAAAAAACCAATACTGTGACCTCAAAATATCTTATATATTATATATTTTAAAAATTATATTATTTTGTAATAAAATTTTATAACAGTTTTCTGTCTTCGATTTGATTGTTAGGAATGATTTACAGGACGATTATTTGTTACTTGTATGTACCCTTGCTAAGTTCTAAATTAATTATTCAAATAATATTACTGTGGTATACTCGTATTATTCTAATTACCCCATAACCGCACTGAATAGAAGACCTTCCGCTCCCTTTATTGTATAGACATAAGACTTTTCACAACAGGGGTTGTAAGTAAGTAAAAATATAAAATCTAGTACAAAATAACGTTTAGAATGTTCTTCGTGAATGGATTTTGTTTTTGTAAAGAAAGATCTTTTTGAAATAGATATCTCACTAAATTTTACCGTTATGATTTTCAAGGATAAGCCTTAAGTCATAATACTCAATAAATCCTATCGTGTTACACCTCGCATTTAAGTCGTTTGGCCGGTATTAATTTAAGGTTTCTGGTAATCCATCCTCCAGCCTCAAACCCTTCATTATTAAGTTTTTGAGCCACCAGTTTCCAACAACCCCTCATACAACACCATCTGACGAGCTATTCTGTCGCCACTACCTCACTACAAAAAGCGTCAAAAATGATCAAAATGGATCTTAGCGTTTTTAATCGTTTTTCCATTAGACATAACATTAGGCGCCTGTACCAACTACGCCGTAACAACACAGTCCCTTTACTACTTTTGTCAATTTTCTCTTTCGTATAGTTAGTATTACTTCAGGCCTTTTGTCCATTGCACGTTATACTGCTTCATGTGACTCGCTTAACCCAACTTGTTTTTAATATTCGTGTTCCATATCTCGAAACTATGAATGCTCTTCATATATTTTCATATATCATTTTCATGTAAGGTTAATTGTTTTAATAAATAAACTTTGATCAAATGAAATGCAGATATCGAGCACAGTTTTATTAATTAAATCTTGCCCAAGTACTTTCGCTTCCTAACGCATCTTCAGGGGCATTTCGTTAATTTTGGCCTATCCAACAATTATAGAATGTCATAAACATAAAATTGTACATTATGCTGTACTAAACAAGGACAGACACATTAAAATTTTGAAAATAGGCGAAGCTACATTATGATCTGCATCAGGAGAGAGAATATTCTGTCATCCATAATGTAGCTTCGTCTGTTTTAAAAAAGTTTGAATTTTTTTTCCTTGTGTAGTGTAGTGTAATGTACAATTTTATGTTTATGACATTCTATAATTGTTAGATAGGCCAAAATTGAATGAACCTGAAGATGCTCTAGGAAGCGAACGTACTTGGGCAAGATTTAATTATTAAAAGTGTGCTCGATATCTGCCTTTCATTTGATTAAAGGTTATCATATTGTTATGTTTAAGAGTCCATGCCTCTCCACGCCTTACAAGATACTAACAACATATTGATCCTAATACTCTTATTCGTAAAAGTGTACGAATAAGGAGCTCGTCTTAGCGAACTTTGCTGGTTCGGAGAAAGATTTTTCTTATCGCACAAAGCTTCTGAGATACTCCTTAGCTTCGAAGGACCAGCTGGAATCCAGCACCTGAAAGGTTGTTCCCTTGACAAGGGATAGGTGTACATATTAAATATGTAAAGCCTTAAAATGTATCTTTATTGCAAGAAGAAAAATAGCCTACATTACTGTAGAAAATAGCATTTAATAGTTTATGGATAAAAGTAAATGTTTAACTTGTATAACATGTAAATTAAAATCGTTGTTAAAATGTTAAAATTGTTGGATCGCAAATCGTTTATGCACTCGCGGCACGATATGGCAACAACGCGAGTTGGAACAATTGCAAAGTTTAGATTAAATATAAGTTTTCTACTTATAATAAGGCACAGCATCTAACTCTTGTTACCATGCACTCACTGCCAACAATACTGGCCACAAAAACTCGATAATTGGAAAATAAGGAAATCATGAATAAATGAAGCAATGAATTTGACGGGTCGCAAGCTCTTGCTTGTCAGACATTCTCTTAAGACGGTTGCTTGGCGACTATATGGTTTTTAGAAACTTGTTGGTCTTGCTAACAGTTCAGGACCGAGAATGGACTGGTTTTTGGGATTAGTCCAAGTTTAGATATAAGGGGAGTTTTTTTATGAAAATATAAGATTTTTACAATGTACAAATTTATGGTAAATTTGTACATACTGTGGAGGGGAGAATTTAGAAAAAGAAAAGATTTATTAAAAGAAGAAAAAGATACACAAACTAAAATAAACTAACTAATATATCACCTAATTATCACAAGGAAGAGGAGCCAGTTTGGTGATAGGACGAGTATACAAGCCATCCTGCGTTTTTACGCAAGCAGCCTGGACATTTCCATCCTTGCCAGTTATGAATTCAAAGATTATGGAAAGAGGTCAATTCATAGGAGGACGGTCTTCAGCTCTCACTAATACAAGCTGATTAAGTTGAAGGTTATTAGATGATTTACACCACTTAGGTCTATGCTGAAGTTGATGCAGACAGTCAGTGCTCCATCTTTTCCAGAATTCGTCTTTTATTTTGGTACAACGATTCCAGAAGGTTAACCTATTCTCTGGGATAGAAGAAATATCACGATCAGGATAAGCCGTCAAGGGGCATCCGATCAAAAAATGACCTGGAGTCAACGAAGTCAGATCGTTAGGGTCATTGGACAGTGGGTATAATGGTCGACTGTTGAACACAGCTTTAATTTGATTGAGAGCAGTGGAGAGCTCCGCAAACGTAAGAACCGTAGAACCAGTGGATTTAATGAGATGAGATTTGGCACTTTTTACAGCCGCTTCCCATAATCCGCCCCAGTGCGGCGAACGGGGTAGAATAAACTTCCAAGAAATTTCCGTAGCAGATATAAAAGATTGAATTTTGTCCATTTTCTCAGAGGATTTAAGAAAAGAGGAAAGTTCTCGTAGCTGATTACGAGCACCTATAAAATTGGACCCATTATCTAAATATATATCGTATTAGGATTACCTCTACGACTAATAAACCGTTTCAGAGTGGCAACAAAAGCTTCTGTAGAAAGATCGCTAACTAATTCAATACAAAAATGAATCGTTTTTGTTACCATACATATAAATATAGCAATATAAGCCTTTTAAATGGGGGCTTTCTTTAACCGGGAAGCCTTAATTAGCATAGGTCCCGCAAAGTCTATGCCGATCTTGGCAAATGGACGAGATTCTTGTACTCGTTCCAGCGGTAAGGGGGCCATTATTTGGGATGCGAATTGTGCATTGAACCTGAAACAGGTTACACAAGATTTGATTTATTTTTTGACAAGACGAGTGCCGTTCAGCGGCCAGTATTGAAGACGTAAATTGCCTAATACACGCTAAGGATTTCTGCTTAATTGTAAAAGACATGTCGTGGAATGCAAATTTTAGATTCCCCATGTCTCTTTTAACATCTTTTATCAACGTCTGTTTGCCTTGCAATTTTTAGAAGGTTGATATTATAAAGCAGAAATCTGAATTGTGTTTCGAAACTATTTTACGATTTTTGTAATTAGATGTCGCTATTGCATCCGTATTGAAGCCATGTTATTGTTTCTTCTTAAAAGGCAGAAAATATTGATTTTTCACGTTGAGAACCCCTATGAATAGCTCTTCTGACGAGACCTATTAGGTCGAAATACATATAAAGAGATACATAGGATTTGTTTGCGTCAAATCAAATATTTGCTGCCTTTTCTCATTGAATGAGAAGAGTTAGAACAGTGAATACAGCTCGGCTTGTTAACCTCAAGACTGGAATATTTTGAATTAAAATTATTTGAAGGATGTACAGTAGATGCAAGTGTGACTCTATTTCTACTAGAATCATTTTGTTTTTGATTGTTTTAACATTATTATTTGATTCAAAGAGATTTAGATTTTCTAACATGGAATGACGCTTCTGCAAGAAATTGAAAAATTATTCTGCAGTAAGAATAACTTCCGGGTTGCTTTCATTTTCAAAAGCCCGTCGTGAATTGAAATCAAGTTTCTGTTTCAATAAAAATATTATTAAAGACTCAAAATTTACTGTTGGATCTAGATTTAAATTATTAATTAAATCAAAAATTTTACGAGTAGATATTATGTGAAATTCGCACAATTCTGCGGGAGTGCTTTTCGAAACGGGTTTCTGATCCATCAATGTTTGGTACAGGGAATAGAGTAATTTATATTTGTCATCGTATGCATTTTTAAGAATATTTAAAGCAATAGGTAAATTTTGATTAGTTACGCTTAAGGAATCGATCATTTCCAAAGGAGGTCTACGTAATAAACCTTTATGATAATAGAACTTTTCGCCGTCCGATTGTAACTTATTGTTGTTAAGAACTAATGCTGGAAAAAGATCTATAAAACTGGGCCAGTCCTGTGCTAAACCAGAAAATGGCTTGATATTAATTTTAGGTAATACGACATTAGAGACAACGTCTGATGAATTAGTATTAGAAGTAAAACATTTGATATTTTTATTTTGAATAAGTAGTACAAGATTTGCAATACAAGTTTCAAAACGGTCAGCGACTATATTTTCGGCTGGACCGTCCGAGGAAACAGTATCTTCCTTAGTGTTAGATAAAGAAGCAATTTCTAATTGAATTTGTTGATAGATATCATAATGACTTGAAATATTTTTAAGTTTGACGTTTAGTAAGCTTATTTCTTCAGAACCAGTCAGTTCTTTAGATAATTAGAAAATAAGGTAATAATGAATAAATGAAGCAATGAATTGACGGGTCGCAAGCTCTTGCTTGTCAGACCTTCTCTTAAAACGGTCGCTTGGCGACTATAATATGGTTTTTAGAAACTTTTTGGTCTTGCTAACAGTTCGGGACCGAGAATGGACTGGTTTTTGGGACTAGTCCAAGTTTAGATATAAGGGGAGTTTTTTTTTTATGAAAATATAAGATTTTTACAATGTACAAATTTATGGTAAATTTGTACAAAAAGTAAACTGATATCATAATTACGAAACAGTTGCTTCGTTTTTGTGAACATGTACCTAGCACTTTTAAAACGTCATTTGATTTCGATATTATGATTACTTAATAGAGAACATATACATACTCGGTTTTCTTAACAATATTATGTATAATTATTGCACCTTTATCCGTATTTTCTCGTAAAAGTTGAAAATTTGAATGCTTTGATGCCATTGGTGATTATTTTTATTCATTCCTGCTTGGTAAAAGTTCGTAGCAAAGTATTAACTATAAACTTTAAACAGTAGTGGCGACAACACACATGCCTGTCTTACTCCCTGTGTTACTTTAATTACATCTGAAAATTTTTCTATTCTCATATTTACTCACTAATTTCAATATAAATTTAGGATTATTCTTATATATTTATCGTCTATGCCGTTGCTATTAAGAATATCTTGACCATAGTACCCCGTCAAAAGCGTTTTCGAAATCTATGATACAAGCGAGCATCTCTTAATTGAATATGGCTTCAATGAATGCCACAAATAAAGATCTAAATTTGGAAAAAAGTGAAAAATCAATGAGTAAAAAAGGCAATTTTAAGTCCTAAATACATGTATATTATATTAAAAGTATAAGCAATTATTAAGAAAGCGAGGCTGTGTGGGAAAGAATACAAAAATTATAACATTAATGTTGTACCTGCAAGAAAACCAGAATGAGACTACCGGTAAGTTTTAAGGTTATGTTAGTTTAAAAAATCTTATTTTTCATCTTCTTCTTTTTATATAGACATGAATCTGTCTTTTTCTTTCAATTTGCCTCTACTAGGTTAGGAACTTAGTGTTCTTCACCTAGCATTTACTTCGTATATTTGTAATTCTCGCTCTGTCCCATGTTGATTTAGTATAAATTTAAGTGTTTTCATCTCTGCTGTTTTTAATATCTGATTCTTCTCTTATTTTTGTCCTCGCTGTGCCAGGTCGTGTTTCTGCTGCATATGTCATTATTGGTCTGATGACTCTTTTGTTGCATTTCTTTCCCGATATTATTATTTCTTCATATAAGCTGTTTTTCTCCCATTTGGTATCGTTTTTTAGCTCCTATTTTTTTTATTATTTCATCTATAATCAAATTAAATAATAAAAGACTCTGGGAATTTTCCTGTTTTATTCCATCGCCAGCTTCAATAGGGTCAGTCCGTTGTTTTACTACTTTTACTTATAATGCGTTGTTTTGGTAGGTATTTATGATTGGATTGATTATTCTTAGAGCTATATATCTTGGCTACAATACGTTAATAACGTCCTTTAATTTTTTAATCCGTTAATCCTATGAAAATGGATACGAGAAAGGTTATATTATAAATATCACATTTTTTACCATTCTATTTTCGTATTTTTAAATATGTACCCAGTTCTGTGTACATTGACCTGTTTTCAGAGTGTACATTGTTTTTATACTTTGGGTAAATATTTAAAGATAAAGGCCGCTTTTAACCAAAGGTACTAGTAGAAAGACACCATATTTTTGCTTCACCGGAACCAACATCTAATTTCTATTAATATTGCATTAGACGATTTTATAACTCCTTTATTACCCTACTGCTTACGCACTTTTTCTGAAAACCATTTTGGTCAATGTAATGGTAATTCAAAGTATAAATGGTCAATATAAAAATATAATTTCTGGTTTATAATGCCATATTTTATAGCAACACAAGCGGTTTTTGTTGGATCTATTTTTTTACATCTCACTTTGTAGATATACACAAATGTAACAAATACCACAAATATACTAAAGAAAAATAATGAATAATGAAAAACTATTCAAACTTTACGTTTCTATAGTTGTGTCTCCGATTGTATCTATATGTTAAAGTTCACCCGCGCGTGTAGGATATCTTTTCCCTTTCAAGTGCGTTCTCATTTTGTTCGCAGTTAGAATTTAAGACATTCAGCTATTTTTGGTGAACTGCATGTCGGTCTTAGGTTAAAAACAGACAGGGCGGCGTGCGCCGCGTCGAAGGCTGTGGCGGCGTTGAAAGCGATCTCTCGTCTATGGTACTTATGTTGTGCAACACAAATAAGCCGTCGTTTGTCAGCTTGCCGCGTCGGCCGCCGCGCGGCCTATGCTAGGTACCAAGCGCTGTCGGCGGTTTTATGACTTCTGACGGCACATCAGTAATAGATATCTCGTGATTCAACACAGTCGTGTGACTGATTTGCGACGGTTTTATTTGAATACTTTTGTAAGTGTTTGCCAAATTTTGTATATATTATGGAAGCTATAGACATCGATAAATTAATTACCGAAATTCACACATGGCTAGCAATTTGGGATATGCGCTCAAATGAATATTTGTTAAACATGCTTGTGAAGAGGTTACCCACAGTTTTATTACGGAAGATGCTTTTCTGGGCCATCTTTAATTTCGTTAACTAAGGTGTCAAACATTCCTTTATTTTTCATTTATCTACTATAGGATGTATCCAATACCTTCGTTTCTTCTTCTTCTTTAATCTAATATGAAGTAAACTTGCACTTATTAGGAAAAACAAATCGTCGTCACTTTCACTAGATGATTCTCGAGACATCATCATATCATTCTACGTCCAAAACTCGACTAAATTTTTCAACAGCGATTACAATTGCAAAACTACTGCCACTGTTAAACTGCCTCATGTGTTTTAAGCTGCGCTGCAGCTGACGAGGCACAGACGCGGCGCAAGCCGCCCTGTCTATGTTAAACCTTAAGAAGGTTTACCTGGCTTTGTTATTATAATAACTGTTGCTACTTTCTACATCTTACATAGATGCGTGTCTCATTCTGACTAAGCTGCTGACAATATTGGCCAACTTAAAAATAGCTTTACGTGGAAGATGTTCTTCTATCTTCTTCTTCTTCTTCAACCTTAAGTGATCCAACTTTGTACATAATATCTTCACATAGACATCTTCTATAATAAGATAAAATTCAGTGGTTGTTTTAGGATTTCTGTTTATTTTAATATTGTGAGGTATTTCTTCTGGGCAAAGAGGTCGTAACAATCTTTCTCTTTTGACCGTGTTGTCTTGGGTTTCTTTTCTATTGTTGTCCTGACAAGCACTTTGAAAATCGGTTTGTTTTTTATAAATTATCTCGTGCATACCTTCCATTACCTTTTCTATTAATTAAAATTATTTGTACCGCTGTCATTTATTAATTTGCTTAAACGTTTACACACAACCACGGTATTTTCTTTTTGTAATGCCAATCTATTTCGCCTGGCAATGCGTACTTTGTACACTGCTTATCCTTTTAAGCGATTTTTTAGTGATAATGAGACTGTCTAATATTTAAAATGCCAACATTTGTAACACTTACTTAAATTAATATATTTTATATAAATTTAATAAAAACGTTCGCGGCAATAGTAATAATATTTTTTAAGTAAAACGTAAAGTTTATAATTGCCATGAGTATAAGCAAACATGAAACAGACAAAAAATTATTAAAATGAAAAAATAAAATCATAATATAAAAATATTCGTTTTCAAATGGTAAATTTAAAATAAAAAATATAGTTTTTACTTGAAGTTTTACTGCATAAGCATTTGTTTATTTAACCATTTTGAGTTTTCATTTTGGTAAAAGTACTTGACACTAACACTGATAAAATAATGTCCAGTTTATATAAATAGTTCTTACTTATTCAATTTGCTGAAGTAACAAAAAACACTTGTTCATATTAAATATCTTTATTTTAATTGCCCTGTGGAAAATCGACTACTTTCTCAATTTTTGTAGCAGAACGAGGGAGACTGCTTCGTTTTTAGCTCTTTATGCATATAGGTGACTACTCAAACTTGAGACGGGTAGTTAGTACAAATACATCGGTTATCAAAAGATTTAAATTAAAAATTATTTCGCTTTGATTCCAAAATATTAAGTAAATAATTCGCCAGATAAGAAAGCAACAGTAATATAATCAGCAACATATTAAGAATGTTAAAAGCCTTGGAGCCAATTGGTATATTTATAAATATATTTTATTTAAGGATAATAAAACAGATGATGAAGTATACTTTTGTGGAGATTTAAATAAGATTGACATAAAAATTGTAAATGTAGAGAGGCAGCTAAAATAAAAAAATGTTATATACGGTGTATTAATACCTTGTTGAGAGTCAGGCCACAGAGTTGAATTGTACTTGTTCTATTCTTCTTACTGTTGTAATGAAATAGTGCAGTTGCTAATATTACATTTATAGTCACATACAAATGTATTCTCATTCGATTTTTAAAAATTTGATTTTAAACTTTAAAGAGGAATGGCATAATAGTATCACAATCCCCATATTTAAAAAAGGACAAAAAACCTGCCCACAAAACTATAGAGAAATAACCCTCTTAAATACAACAATGAAACTTTTCACGGGTATTCTCAAGGACAAATTGGAAAAGCAAATCACTAATGCTGAAGAACAACAAGGTTTTACAAACGGGCGGTCTCTGACAGACGCAGTATTTGTAATAAAACAAATAAAAGAAAAAGCTATAGAGTTCGACATGCCAGCGTATATTTGCTTCATTGATTTGACGAAGGCATTTGACAGAGTTCGCCTGGGAGACATTCTAAATATATTAATAGAAAATGAAACACCGACCAGTATAACAAAGATACTCCAAAACCTAAATAACAACAACGTAACCAAAGTTAGAGAAGGAGACGAATTTACTGAAAATATTCCAACACCGGGAGGAATTAGACAAGGCGACAGTTTAAGCCCCTTCTTGTTTAATCTTCTCATGGGCAAAATTATCAACAAAGTAACATCTCTTAATCTCGGATATAGAATGGGCAACAAAAGAATTGGTATGGTGTTCTACGCAGACAATGCAGCAATTATTGCCGAATCAGAAGATGACCTTCAAAGGCAGCTCTTTCAGTTCTTTCAAACAAGCCGACTATTAAATATGAACATCTCTACCAACAAAACTAAATTTATGACAATAGCAAAAGATCCGCTCAGATGTAAGTTAGTGGTTGAGGACAACCCCATAGAACAGGTGATGCAATTCAGATATCTGGGCATAGATATATCAAGCACCCATGACCCAGTAAAGGACCTGAGGAGTCAGATCAACAAAGCATCTGCACTGTCAGGATGTCTGCGGGAGATAGTCTGGTCTAATGTATATGCGCACAGATAGTAAAATTAGAATCTATAAGACTTGCATACGACCGATCATGACATATGGCATAGAAGTGCGCGAAGATACCAACAAAACGAAACAGATGCTAAGGGTTGCCGAAATGAAAACCCTAAAAACAATAATGGGGAAAACAAGAAGGGACAGAGTGAGAAATACAAACATTAGAGAGCAGTGCAAAATTCAAGATATTGTAAGATGGGGAAGACAGCGCAAGAGGATGTGGTACAACCATGTAAGACGAATGGATGAGAACAGACTCCCAAAAATTGCCCTAGAAAACAATCCGCCTGGTTCAAGACCCCCCGGAAGACCACCTAAAAGATGGAGGGA
Organism: Diabrotica balteata; assembly: GCA_918026665.1. Lineage (NCBI taxonomy): Eukaryota > Metazoa > Arthropoda > Insecta > Coleoptera > Chrysomelidae > Diabrotica > Diabrotica balteata. The sequence continues at coordinate 83,190,078 of OU898276.1, forward strand.
TAGTTGGCAATCTACCTCCCAAGAAACTAACCAGAGGCAGTTTCAGAATTAAACAGATCGAAAGATCTACAAAAAGTAGAAGAAGAAGAAGAAGATTTTAAACTGTAACCGCACCGATCAACAACAAAATAGTACGAACCTAACAAAGTCTTGCTTTAAATCTTTTGTATGCCACTATCACTCAATGTTGGTTGATCATGTAGAGAACCCATCCATTTACCACTAAAGCGTAGATCAATGTAAAACATTAGGTTCTAAACACATAATGGCTTGCGATATGTGGGTTTACATATCGCGGTATGGACAGCATACCGCAACAATACCACAATACTGTTAACTTAACGATGCCAGTAGACTCGTTATAAATATTAATTATAGTAGATTAAATTTGGCATGTTGTTACAGCATCTGGGGCATATTGTCACAGTATCAAAAAAATAAAGTCAATAAGAAAAAAATTTTATTAAACAAAAACTTACAAATTTAGAAAGAACTACATATCGTCCTCCGAGTCACAATTGTGGCACACATAAAATTGATTACATTGGCACAGTCTGTATGTGCCCATAATTTGCATTCTGTACACTGGATTTAACTTTCAATAAAAGCACTATTAAATTCTACTCAAACAAGGCACCAGTTTTCTTCGTTTGATGAAATTTCTTCTTTTTTTTACCTAACGTCTTTTTTTTTCGGCAGAAAAAGGATTCGTTTTAACGCTTTTCTCTTTTTGGAATATTTTGTGTTCTGCCTAAACATTTTCTCTGCACTTTTTAATCCTTATCTTGAGTATCTATTAGTATTACGGATTTAAGTTTTTTTTTTAATTTTTAATGCGGTTCGTTCTGTTTGTAGCCTTTGAGAAAGGACAAATCATTTCTAGAAACAGAACGCAAACTAGAAGCTTTAAAACCTTCGGGTTGTGTCGTTCCCGACTTTTGTATTTTTTTCACAGTACCGCTGTGACCTAAAAGTAGAAATGTGTAAAATTCTTCAACTCTTGATTTGTTAAAAAAAAAGGAGAATGTTTTTATCTATTACAAAAAAAAAGAAAAATTATTAGTTTGATTTAAAATACTCTTAAAAATTTATTACCTGCAAGGTTTCTATTAGGATCTTGGTTTTATTTGATGTTGGAAAAGTTATTATTTGGTGTCTTTTGAATGATCTTACTGCTTGCCTCTAAGTTTTCTCTTCTACATTATTTAACCAACGATCTTTGTTTCCTGTGCGTGTTTGTTAAATTTTACCTCCTAGTATATAAAGTGTGCCCACTTCTATTTTATCTGTATCTATCAAGTAACTGGGAAGGAAGTCTTCTTCTGAGTATATATCTCTGTTAAAGGGATAAATATCAGTAATCCTAAATTCCGATATTTTATTACTTTGAATAAGTGCCAATGGCAAAAAAGTTGCCATAATACCAGGCATACCATAAATGGCAATCGTTTTCCAGGATTTGATTACATCCATGCTGTGCAAGTACAATTTATACATTTTTTAACGGATCAAATACACTACCATCGCATGGTTTCCCTATAGTGAATTTTAGAGTAGCCACAAGTTGCTGACATAGCTACGGCTAACGTAGTAAGTGTACCTCTTTCCGCTGATGTCAATCTCCCAATTTGTCTAAAACCGCGTCTGGCAACTATGCGATCTAGTCTTTCTACCATGACAATCTCTGTTTCGTTCATATTATATTTGTTCTACTAGATTTTGTAGCTCTAGAAAGACCTGTAGATTGTAGAGTCCGCAATGACAAGTTAGGATGTCTCTTTAAAAAGCCGAAAACAAATCAGTTCCTGCCACTGCGTTGTTATTTTATTTTTGCGGTAATGATTTATATTTTTTGTATTTTATTTGGACAGTTTTTTCTGTGTCCGACGGTCTTTTAATACATCTTGCTAAATGTATATAATGTATAACAAAATGTCTTGCAGCCTTCCTAATGGATTTGGCATGTTCCTTATTTCTTACAACTTGTGCTATTCTCAAGATAATATCTAAAGGTAGATTAACTTGATTGGTCTTCTGCTTAAATGTTCTAACTATCTTAAAAATTAGGTAAAAAAGCAATAAAAATTGCCTAGTGCATTAAAAAAGTTTTAGTTTTACTGAGCCGCTAACAAAAGTAAAGTCTAAGAAACATTATTTGTAACAGGGATTATAGTCTCAGAAGGATAACACTACCGTTGTGTAAGCAATTAATTACCTATAGAACAATCATTTAGTCCTTTAGGTAATAAATTGATTTTTTACAAATACGTTTATTTACCCTATATTAAGCAATCTAACTTGATTTTAATACGGTTTAAATGCTGCGAGGCAGGTTGTCACAGTGATACCTTGCCCCGTGTAATTTGTGGCAACTAGCCCTGCATAACCTTCTGTAACTGAATGTCAATTCAAAATATTCAAATTGACTATGATAGAATTGTTGCAATTTGTGACAGCGGTGAGATGGAAATGAGAGAAATAAGATTTAACTTTCTTTAGCGTAATTAAATGCAGCTATGTATAAAAATTTTAGAATAGCCACAAAATAATTAAAAAAGAATATGAGGAGTTCTTTATTAATCGATCCCGAGAGACTTGCACCCCCAACAAATGCAGGTGGCGCTATTCCAAGAAAATATTGCTTAAAGTGTTGTGTCACAGTATCACCAGTTGCAGATACAGCTATGGCTAATGTAGTAAGTTTACCTCTTTACGCAGACTCAAGCTTCCAATATGTTTAAAACCTCGCCTGGGAACTGTGCAATCCGGTCATTGTACCGTAACAACCTTTGTTTCGTCCATGCTATATATGTCACAAGGATTAAACTTGTATCTGTCAAACTCCTTTGCTAGATTGTCAAAGAAGACAGCAACGTTTGTCCTATTGAAACTTGTAGCTCTGAAAAGACGTATGTGTTTCGCAATAGCACGTCTTTTTAGAAAAGCCGAAAACATATCGGCACCTGCCTCTAGGCTATGATTTTATTTTTGTAGTAGTGATTTATTTAGATCTTTCCCATAATCATATACAAGCTTTGTTGCTTTTATAGGTACTAAACCAAAGTACATATCAGTGGTTTTCTCAAATATCTTTTTATTTTGATTTTCTCCATCTCAATGAACGCAAGTCGAGATTTTTTCTTATTCCATTTGTAGAATTCTATTATTCTTCTTAGTTCTTTTAATAATTAGTGCTAAACTTCGATAATGTATACAAAAATCTCGTGCAGATTTTCTAATGAATATTTAATGTTCCCCATTATTTAATGCTTATGTTGTTCTGAAGAAAATATCAAAACATGGAGTAAATTGATTGGTCTTCCGCTTGTATGTTCTAACTATCTAAAAGTAATTAGGTATCAAAAGCAGTTATAGTACTAGAATACTCAATATTAATATAAGCGTCGTAACTATTACCAGTAAAATAAAAAATAAAGTTAGTACTTATGATACTTTTGCTTCATTTACCCATCGGCTACGAATTTTACTTGTCTGGTTTCAAGATTAAACGCCGCAATATATCTTGCATTACTTGTAATGTTTGTAATAATAATTGTCTATTACATTAAAAAAAAACAACGGGTGTGTTCACTGTGTGTGTTCACTATCTGAATTGTCTATCCGAATAATTAGAGGCCGGACCTCATCTATAACTCGCTTGGTTGAAAAGACTGAGCGATTATGTCTTCCGTATGTCTAATACAATTTTGCCATTGTTCTGCCTTTATTTATTCTAGCGATTCTTTCCATAAACCAAGAACGCTAGCGTCATCTTTTGTTTTGGATGCATGTTTATCATAAAATTTTTTGGCTATACCCCAAACTAACTCAATTGCATTATAGTGACAATGGTAGGGCGGAAGTCGAAGAACTTCATGGCCATATTTAAGAGCCATTTGGTCAGTAATAAAGTTCTTTTGAATTTTGTGCTCTCCACACCTTTGAAGTAAATCGACTTTTAAAAATATGTCACTGTGATAAATTTTCTTTTCTGTCAACCACGACTTTATTTCTTGTTTTTCCAGCTATTTGAAGAAAATCTCTCTTCTACTCTTGAGTGATAGGATGCATTATCTAAGACTATTAGGGATCCAATTTTTTTAACAAATTTTCTTCAAACCATTCTTCAAAAATATTTGCATCCATATTTCCATGGTAATCACCTGTATTCTTTGTGGACGAAAAAATTAAACTAGCCTCAGGAATAAAACCCTCATCGTTTCCAGCATGAAGTATAATGTAGCGTTGACCATTACCGGAACGACTAGAAGAATAGCATTTCGTGGTGCCATCTTGCAAAGATGATTTTGATATATTTCCTAATAACTCTTTAAATCTAATATTCTACAAAATAATAATATTAATTAAATAAATTAGACAATTGTACGCAACTGATACGAAATACTTTAAATTTTATTGACAGTTAAGCGTGTGGCAAGAGTGTACGAAATGTTGCCACTTTTTTAGAGTAGGCATTTTGTTTATGTTTTGATTTGTTACACAATTTGATCATAATATTATATATGTATATATATATATATAGATATATATATATATATATATATATATATATATATATATATATATATATATATATATATATATATTGTTATGATATGTAAAATCAATAAAAATATTGGTTTGCTTAAAATATTTCAAAGTTTAAAAACATTAAAATAATTCAGATAAGTTAAACAATAAACTACAAACATTTCGAAGAATGAAAGTCTTTTAATTTTGGATTACCTCTATTTAACAAAACGTAAGATATGCATAAATTATTTTCTTTGTTAAAATATATTTGTATGACGTGAATAAGCTTGAGTGAAATAAAAGACAATTGAACCGGGTTTTCCAAATACATTAGCGCAGTGATTAGGACAATAGAATAGATTTTAGAAAGATAGGTTTTTGTTAGTTTTTAAGAATTGTAGATAAATATTATTTGTAAATAAGTTTTAGGAAATTTTATAATTATAGGTAAAAATTTGTTTGTTATGGAAATGAAGAAATGGGAGATGGATGACGCGTTTTGATTAGATGAAATTGAAAAAGGTGGGATAATTGGTTTGAGAATGAGACGTTAGTTAGTTTCGGAAGAAAGAAAAGATAGTCAGTTGGTTTCCAAGGGTAGAAGGCGAACGGCCGTTGTTCTCGGGTAGTTTCCCAGAGGTAGGAAGCAGTAGCAGTGTAAGTTTGTGAGTTTTCGTGTAGTTAGTGTATCTGACAGAAGCTGATCCAGTAAAAGATTGTAAGTTATATTTTCTACTTATATTCCAAGAGTCACTGTTCAGGCCAACGAGAGATTCAGTTTATCGTAAAGAAAAGATATTCCAAGAGTCAGTTTTCACTCAGGCCAACGAGAGATTCAGTTTATTGAGAGAAGAAGAAGCTAGCATAATTTGAACGATTCGTGCATTTGAAGGAGATCATTAAGGACGATAAACTTGCAATAATTTGTTGTAAGATTGCTGATTACCTAGGGAGCGGCTACGAGTAAATAATATAGTCTACAAGGAACAAGGATTTGGAAAACTCATCATCAGAGAGAGATAGTTTTGTTTCCTGTAGTTGTTTTTCTTTTATTGATAACCCAATTTTTACACTTAATTTAGAAAGGATATAAATATTTTGATTAGGAGATTTAGAATAATATTTGGATTTTGAGATTTCAACTAATATTGTTTGTACCATTAATTTTGAAGATTCACGTACGTAGAACAAAATTTTGAGAATCATTATATGAGATTTTGTTTATTGAAAATAATTGAGTTTGAATTTTACTTCATTATTTTATTTCAATATATAACGTTAGATCCTATATGTTTTTTATTATTCCAGTATTCTTTGGACCTTACCTTTCACATGTAATAGCATAGATATTGAAGCACGAATTTAACTCTGAGATAAGAGAAATAAAAAGTGTGATAGAATCATAGTCATATCACTTAAATAATTTTAATTAATTAATTAATTAATTAGCTAATTAATTTCTTGGCGCACTAAGACTTTAAGTATCACATATATATACGTATATATATATATATATTAATAAAATGTATTTATAAATAAATATTAAATTTAGATTAATAGCTTTAAAAATTAATTATTGTTGTGTTTTGTGAGTGTGATATGCCGAAACAAATAAATAGTCTGTAGAAAGCTGATAAGCTTTTATATAAAATAGATTATTTTGATCAAAAAATAATGCCAGGACGTTTTTACTATTAAATCCTTAAAAGAGGTAAGTTTAAAATTTAGAATATATAATTTTGTATTAAAATGTTTTCTTGTTTATTTTAATGTGTTGCAGTAGTCTTAAAACAAAGTGTATTTACTGTTAATATAATAAAATCCACAAGGAAAAATTCCTGTAGCTGGCTGTATACCACGTATAACAAAAAGAGGTTAATCTTTGTAAATGGGTATATTTATTTAAAAAACCCTTAAAAGGGCCACATCAATAAAACAAACGTTTTCGGACCACACAGTCCATCATCAGGTTATTAAAATCGAAAATGCCTAAAAATAAGTATAAACCATTTAGTTAAAACAAACGAGATTTTGAAATTTTGACTATGGTTGAAAAGCAAAAGATGGTTATACTTACTAGGTCATAATGCCTGAGCCACCAAAATATTAGGGTAAAAACCCTTTAAATTACATTTAGTTATGAAATGTTGTACATTGTGTTATAAAATAATTGTGATGTTCAATATTAAATTAAATTTGACTAGAGGTAACACATGGCTCAATTGGGTTCCAGAGCCAGGTGAGAGGGTACCTCTGCACTCGGAGAACAACGTGGAACTGATTGACAAGATACTTTTGAAGGATGAAGATAACAGAATGTCAATGCAACAAAAACTATAAAAGTTGTACATAGTATTACTACAGCCAAAAGATTCAACAAGTTTTGATGATTTTAAAAATAACAACAATCTAGGTGTTGGGATTTAAAAACTTTTTATTTATTAATTTAGGGTATAAAAGATGTCAAATCAATGATGGTTTTATAGTCATGATTAATATAATGACCTGTGCCTTAGGCAACTTATGTTGCTTTTCGTCGTATGGAATGTGGTCTAAAGTGTATTTAATTTTGGGTTAGCTTGTATTTATGAAATTTATCCTTTTATGTTTAACACATCTAGGACAAGGTAAAAATTAAATAACAAATATTTGAAGCTAATATCAGACCTCATATTTAAGTGACTTTATTTAAGAATGCTCCTATGGTGAAAAATTAATAAAATTAAGTTTAGTAAGATGGAAATCTACAGGCTGAAGAAGTTGAAGTAATAACATATGTGATTGAATTTAAAATTGAAGAGACTGGGTTCCTCAGAGACTAATGAGAATGAAAGTAAAAGAAATGACCGAAGAAAAGGAGGGGGGGGTTGAAGGAGAAAAGGAGTTGATCAACAATTAGAGATAATAGGGGTCCTTTATACTTAAAGTATCTAGCACCCTGAACAAAATCTATTTAGGTGGTATTAAATTCAGTTTGTAGTAACCTGAAATTTGTTGTATAAGTGTGCTACTAAGTTGTTGACCGAAAAAAGGTGAACAAAGGTAGATTAGAATTCTTTGTAATATGGTAGATTATGAATTTTAATAAATTGTTAGATAATGTTTGAGTGATTACTAAATTAAAACTATTGGATCCATGTTTAATATATGAATTGACCAAGAAATAATGAAAGAGAACAAAATTGATAGGAAAACGATGGAGAAGTGAAGAGTGGATAAGATAGTGAAATGTTGGTATGATGGATGTGGATGGTTCTGAAGTTAAAATTGGGGTCAGAAATTTGTGAGAGGAAGGTGTGACGATATTGTATAGAATGGGTGTTTGAAGAACAACAAGATTATGTAGGAATAAGGTGTTGAAGTTTGTATAGGAAAATAAGGCAGAGAAAATAGGACAGTATTGTGAAGTGTGGACTATGAAAAAAGTTGACGATGTAAAGGTTGAAAGTCACGGTTGAAAGATACATGGCGATTAACACAATTGGGACTTTTTTGTTTTTCTTTGACTATTTCCAAGTCTTCATATAGGTCTAATTTTAGAAAATTTTTTTGGGGAATATTATGTAACAAAGAGACGTCTTCTGGGATGTTGAGGGTATGTTTATGTTGTGCAAGATGTTGAGAGAAGGTGGAAGTGTTCTCTTTTTTAGTGTGTTCTAAGGAACGAGAAGTTAGTGATCTACAGGTTCTACCTATATATGTAGCATCACAATCAGAGCACTGTAATTTATAAACACCACTACGATCCATGTAGTTGATGGGATCTTTAGTATTGGTTAAGCATTGTCCTAGATTGTTCGGGACTTTGAAAGAAATGTGGGTATTCTCAACAGATCTTTTTAGGATGTATCTAAGATCTCCAGAAAGACGTTCTTGAAGGTAAGGCAAAGAAAAATAATGAGTTTTGATGGTCAAGTCTCTGGGAAACGCAGTCTCTCTCAATAGTTTGAGTTGTCTCTTATTTATAAGTTTGTTAATGATATTGGGGTCATATCCATTGTTGAATGCTATTTGTTTAAGGGTGTTAACTTCTGTATGATAGTTGGATTGTGATAGTGGAATTGTTAATAATCTGTGAATGTAACTATGGAATGCTGCATATTTGTGTGACATTGGGTGGTTGGAAAGAAAGGTATGATATGGTCAGTTTGTGTTGGTTTCCTATAGATACTGAAATCGAAGTGGTCGTTTAATCTGGTGATGGTAAGGTCAAGAAAATTAATAGATTGAGATGATTCTAGTTCCATAGTGAACTTAATGTTTGGGTGGATTTGGTTTAGTTTAGAGAGTAATAGATCAGCTGAATTTGAGTTACCTGATATGAAGACTAAGCAGTCATCAACATATCGAAACCAATGGAGAATTTCAGGATTTTTCATAATGTGTGTGGATTCTAAGTGATCCATAAATATATCAGCTAAGAAAGGGGAAAGGCAACTACCCATGGCTAAGCCATCAGGTTGTCTGTAAAATTTACTATTGAAAACAAAAAAGTCTTGAGCTAGACAAGTTTGTAATAATTGAATAATTGAGTTAGTGGTAGACAAAGTGATAGAATTTGCTCGAAGAAGAGACTGGACCAGATTAATAGTTTCTTGTTTGGGGACTGAAGTAAATAGGTTGCTGACATCAAATGAAAGCATTGTGATGTTAGGATGAAGATTTATTTGTTGAAGATTGTTGACTAGATGAATAGTGTTTTTGACTGCAAATCGAGGGGTGAAGTTCGTCATGTTGTTAATGAGATTCAATATGAATTTTGACAAAATAGAAACTGGAGTATTTATGAAACTAACAACGGGACGAATGGGAATGCCCTCTTTATGTATCTTAGGTAAACCGTACAATCTGGGTGTTAGTGGGTTACTAGGTATTTTATAATATGGAGCGTCATGTTCTGAGAGAAATTCTGTGAAAAGTTTATTGGTGGCTTTGATTTTGTTAATGAACTTTTTTGTTGGGTCTTCGGAGAGCAAAGTGAAATTGTTATCTGAAAGAAATGTGGTGACCTTGTCGTTATATGAATTTTGATCTAGAATAACTAGGCAATTGCCTTTATCGGCTTTACTAATAATAAGATTGTGGGATTTAATTTTGTTTTGAATAGACCTGAGGATTTGGAGTTAGTCTTTCTGTTTTTTGTTTGAAAATTGTGGAAGAGAAGCATTGAATGAATAATTTTGGGAAGTAAAAGGTGGGTTAATGGATGAAGAGTTATTTGATGTGTTTAGTAGAGTGTTGGGAGTAGAGTTATTGAAAGAAGAAGAAGATGATGGAAAATTTTTGTTTTTGAATTTGTGGATAGTTTTGTAGCAAGAGTTTCTAATTGACGTTTTTTGATTTAGAGGGATAGAAAGATTCTGGATGATAACATCTAGCTCAATGGAAAGACTCTGAAGGTCCTTTTCAGAAACCTTCTTCGGAATGGAGTATTTGAGACCTAGATTCAATAAATTGAGTTCATTTTTGTCAAAGATTACAGAGGATAAATTTTTGAGCCTTGGGTGAAATTGAAAATTAGAGAATTTAGTTTTATTGTTGCTGTTATTGTTTTGTGAATTAGATGAAATACTGATGAGTTTATTAAGTTTAGATTTAAGTTTACTGAATTTAATAGAAGTTACATTGTCCATTCTGTCCTGAACATCATTCAAAAGGTTACTTAAGTTATCAAAACCTATGGATTAAGTTAATATAATAGTTTGACAAATACTTAATTGGCAACGCTGTGGGGTTCTGACGACGTAAATCTTGAATGACGTGCAAGCTTTTTTATATGAAAAATGCGATGATGATTTCGCCGATTCACTTGCTAACAAATTTCAAACGTCCAAGTCATAGAAGTATAACTTCTATAGAAATATAACTAAATATTAAGTTTTACCGAGCCGCTAACAAAAGCAGAATCTGAGAAATAATTTATTATTATAACACGGATTATAGTCCCAGAACGTCATCACTACCGTCGTGTAAGCAAGTAGTTACCTATAACAAAATCATTTAATCCTTTAGGTATTAAATCGCTTTTTCACAAATACTTTTATTTTTGGCAAATTTATATATGATTTACCTTATACTAAGTAATCCTACTTGATTTTTATACGGTCTAAAATCATTTCAGCAGATTGAAATCCCGCGGGGCAACTTATCACAGTGACATCTTGTTCCGTGTAATTTGTGACAACTAGCTCCACATATGCTTCCGT